>JZKD02S0988373.1:77659-108955 GCA_000966675.3 Picea glauca | reverse complement strand
CTCCTAACATAGATCGAAGTTTGGAAAACTTCACTTCTGTAAGAGACTTTGTGAAAATGTATGCAACTTGATCTTCTGTAGGGCAAAAGAGCACTTCAATAACTTGATCATGAATCAGTTTTCTGATGAAGTGCATGTCTAGCTCGATGTGTTTGCTGCGCTGATGTTGAACTGGGTCTTTGGTGAGCTTGATGGCACTTTGATTGTCACACCAAAGGTTGGTCGGATGTTGATGCTCGAATCCAAACTCTGAAAGGATCTGTTGAAGCCGCAAGGCTTCATGACTTGCATTTACCGTTGCTCGGTACTTTGCTTCTATTGAAGAAAGTGCAATAGCCTGTTGTTTCTTACAGGCCCAAGTGACAGGTCCTGAACCAAGTATGAAAACATAACCTGCAGTAGACTTTCGATCATCAGGGTAGCCGACCCAATCTGAACCAGTGAAACCAACCAATAAAGGGGTCACCCTTGAACTGTAATGTATCTCGAACTGAATTGTACCACGAACATAGCGAAGTATCCTTTTAGTTGCTTTCCAATGGATTTCATGGGGTGCTTGCATATACCGGGCAACAAGACCAACAACAAAGGAAAGATCAGGACATGTATGAGTCAAGTATAGGAGGCTACCAACTAATTGACGTTACAGGGTGGCATCAACTGCAGGAGAAGTACAGGTGGCAATAAGCTTGACTCCAGACTGGAAGGGAGAAGGGGATGGTTTACAATCATCCATGTGAAAGTGATGAAGAAGGTCACAAGCATACTTAGATTGGGAAAGAAAAATTCCTTCATTGGTTTGCAAAACTTGGAGGCCAAGAAAATAGTGCAAAAAACCTAAGTCTGTCATTTCAAATTTCTTCTTAAGGCTGGTTTTCACATGGTTTAAAAGTTTTGAGTCACTACTAGTAAGGATAAGATTATCGACATAAAGGACAAGGAGTATGAGATGACTTCCTACTTTCTTGGTATAGACAATAGGATCAAAATGGCATCTAGAGAATCTGGTGTCAATAAGAAAGCTGTCCATTTTGGCATACTAAGCTCGGGGAGCTTTCTTAAGACCATAAATATATTTCTTAAGGCAACAAACAAGGCTAGAGTCATTCTGGACATAGTCAGGAGGTTGTTCCATGTAGATTTCTTCTTTCAAATCGCCATGCAAGAAGGCGGATTTAACATCCATCTGATGGACCTCCCATTTATGTGAGGTTGTAAGGAAAAGAACAAGGCAGATGGAATTCATTTTGGATACAGGAGAAAAGGTTTCATTATAGTCAATCCCTTCAAGTTGGGAAAATCCTTTGGCAACTAACTGAGCCTTGTGTCTTTCAACATTTCCATCTGATGCATACTTAGTTCTGTAGACCCATTTACATCTGATAAGTTTTCTTCCTTTTGGAAGAGGTACAAGATCCCAAGTATCGTTTTCCATTAAAGATCGATACTCTTCATTCATTGTTGTATCCCAATCTGGATGGCCTGAAGCTTCTGCAAATGTCTCTGGATCATGAGTCTCTAAAAATTGAGCCAAAAGAGAAAAGGCTCACTGGAACTATGAACGTGTTCGATGTTGATCTAAAGGATCATCGACAAGATCACCAGCTACTTCTCATGTTGAACGGACCCATCTAGGAAGAGATGGAACTGGTGCGAGTTCAGGTTCAAAGGACTCATCTGGAGGAAGGTGAACAGGCGGAGGTGGATTTTCATCCTCACTGTCATCATTTGAAGAAGAAAACATAATAGGAATAGAAGAAGGCACAAACGCCGAAGATGGCTCGCAGGCTGAAGAAGGCACAACCGTCGAATTAGGCTCAGAGGCCAAGAGATTTTCATCAAATTTAACATCTCTTCTAAGAATAATTTCATTACAATGTGGTTGAAGAAGTCTATAACCTTTGACATCTTCAGAATAACCAACAAATATACACTTCTTACTTTCAGGCTGCAATGCTTTCCTTTTCTCATCATAAATGTGAGCCCATGCTATACTGCCAAATACATGGAAGTGACTTACATCTGGTTTACTTTTAGTCCAAGCTTCTTCTGGTGTTATATTTTTAAGAGCTTTTGTGGGAGTGTGATTGACTATGTAATTTTCATAGTTGATTGCTTATGCCCAATACTTTAGACTTAATCCCTTAGATTGGATCATATAATTAGCCATTTCTTTTAATGTGCAGTTCTTTCTCTCAACAACACCATTTTGTTGTGGTGTATATGGAACAGTGTGTTGAATTTGGATGCCTTGTGTAGTGCAGTAACTTGTAAAATTATTGTTCACATATTCGCCTCCATTATATGTTCTTAACTTTTGAATTTGATGTCTAGATTGTTTTTCTACAAGGGCTATGTAGGCCAAAAACTTGTCAAAAACTTCGCTCTTAAGTTTTAAGAAGTAAAATCAAGTACGTCTGGAAAAATCATCAATGAAAGTTAAGAAATACTTGCAACCAGAAAAGGAAGGAGAACAAAGTGGACCACACAAATCACTGTGAAGAAGCTGCAAAGGGCTCGAGGCGTGCCAAGAGGCACATTTGTCAAAACTGTCCCGATGATGTTTGTTGAGAACACAACCGACACAAACACCATCTCTGCATGAAACAAGAGGAAGACCAGTCACCATCTGTTGATTACATAGTTGTTGCAATGAGCGATAGTTTAGATGACCAAACCGCTCATGTGAAAGTTTGTTCAAGTCGTCATTATGAGAAACAAAAACTAATGAAAAAGATGATGACCCAAAGTTGTCAAACTTGTACAACCTAGTAATATCATCAACAATTCCAGTTGCAAAAACATTCTTAGGATCTTTTAGATCCTTGATTACAACTTGGTGAGGTGAAAAATCTACGGTTTTATCTTCACCTGAATGAGTGATTTGATAGATTGATAGAAGGTTACAAGAAGGACTTGGAACACATAATACATCATTGAAATGACCATTATCTACTTGAACTGTTCTAGATCCTACAACACTAAGAGATCTATCATCACCAACAAATATTGTCTTGGTGTTACATTCATTTAGAGCAAAAAATATGGTTTTATCCTTAGCCATATGATAAGATGCTCCTGAATCAATAAGCCACTCATCAGAACAAGAATTAGAAGTTGTGTTGAAGGAGAAACTATAAGCGGAAAGTGCATGTCCATGAGAAGAAGAAGAAGTAGTAGAATCAATACTGATGTTGTGCTTTTTCATCGTTGCTTCTAAATTTTCCATCTTCTTGAAACATTTAGACTCATCATGACCATCTTTATCACAAAAGTTGCAATGTTTGTCAGTCTTCTTATTTTTATATTTTTCTCTTTTGTGACCATTAGCAGCTGAAGCTCTCTAAGCGGGTTTGGAACCCTTATGTTGCTTGTTGTTGTAGCGAGGATGTTTCTTCTTGGGATACTTGGGTTTATCTTTCTGTTGGGCAACTAAGGCTTTGTTGGAGGTACCTACAGTGTTGATCACTCCAAGTTGTACAAGCTTATCTTCCTCTCTAATCAAAGAAACACAAAAGGACTCAATAGTGGGTTTTTCATAAGCTTTCCCTAGAGCCTCTCTCATGGCATAAAAGGTAGATACAAACACAAAATATGCACTACCTAGCCTAGAAACAATAAGATAGATGCAATGTTCTTCCTCCATTTTTATCTTACATTCTTCACATAAAATTATGAGTGTTTTAAACCTAGATAGATAGTCTCCAAGGAAATAAAAATCACTTGGACTCAAGGTTAGTACTTGATTTTCTAACTGTTGTGCTCGAATAATATTGAGTTTACCAAACATAGATTCAATCTTTTCCCAAGCTTCTTTGGGGTCATCAATTTCTTGAAGATGGTACCTTAAATCAGGAGAGATGGACATTCTAGTTAGTCCATGTTCTTTGTCACTCCTATTAGCCCATTTGGATTTCTTATCATCATCAGTGGTTCCTTTTTCATTTCCCAAGGTAATCCGGTACAAGCCTTTACTTCTTAATAAATCTTCCATATGAGATTTCCATTGGAAGTAGTTGGTGCTAGTAAGAAAAACATTACTTGTAGAAGTCATATTAAATATGCATATAATATGGATTTAAAAACTGAAACTGATGATTTGGATCGAAAGATCTCGAAAATTTATGCGGTTTTAAAAAAAAAATGACACTGAAAACAGACTTCGGATGTGAGAGTTATGCCCTTTTAAAAAAAAGGAATAAACGATAACCAAATGACCACGTGATAGTGTAAGTTGCTTTATGAAGTGACCCACTTTTATAAAGAGAAGTGGGGATCACTTTTACAATGAAGTTACTTTATAATAGAAAAGTTGCATGCAAAATAAATAACTCTAAATAAAATATTAAAGCTACTTATAGTGATTCACTTGTATACTTGAAGTGAAATACACTTTACAATTTTAGCATGAACATTTTCAAAAAAAAGTAACAAAAGAGAGACTTGAACTCAAGACCTCTTACTTAATAAGGCAACTTTTAACCAAATTATCTAGAAAAACATATTGTAATGTTCAGAAAGAGGATTGGGGGTGTTGTTATTGTTATTGTTGTGGAAGACGGCCTTGGACAGAGTGCTAAAAAAAAACTCTTTTCACACAAGAAAAAATTGCGCTTCTTGATGACAACAAGGGTTAGATCTCAGTTAGCTTACCCGAAAGATGCACCTTTTCCTATCTGTTTCTGATTTGTCAAGATCACACAGGGCGCGGGGAAAAGAGAATACGCAGATCTAAAAGAGTAGAAACCCAGAAATAAATAATACAAAACCGAAATAAGACCAAAACACTACTCTGCAAAAAATTAAAAAATTTGTATTCAAGCTTTATACCTCCAGATCTAACTGTAATGGTCGTATCTTGGGAAAACGAAAACCTTTTAGAGTGAAACAAAAAGTGTTCATGAATGAAACGAGTGCTCCAGGTGCAATGGAACAATCCTCTTAGCCCAGAAATATACGAAAATGACAGAAAATGGAGATGAGGCAACTCGGCTTCACGATCTCGATCTACAACAGGAGCGGGTCTTTAAACTGGCTCTGATACCATGTTCGACAAAACAGGTATTCCAACAGAGGACGAACACCTTCAGTAACCACTCACATAACCAGATCAAAGATCAACACACCGATGTTTTCACGTGGTAAAACCCCTACGAGGAAATATCCACGACCCCAGCCAACGCGACCACTTGGAGCAGTTTATTAATGCAAAAGAAAAAGATTACAGAGATATTTTACAAGATAGTTTCTCACAATCGATCATTGGAAAATGACCCTCCATTCTCTTTAAATAGATATCATGGACCAATCGGGTTCTAAGCCACGGATCAATGGCCATTAAGATTGAGGAGAGTATGAACCATTGGATCACTCTATGTCAGGAACATATCGTGACCGTCGGATTTTATAACTACAACTGCATACTAATGCATACTAAATAAACACACTATGAAACACACTTTTACCTAACGACACATTAGACCAAGTAGATCTTAACTAACTCCTAAGTGTCTAAATATCCTAACATTTCGAAGTTTGGAAAGGTTACTAGATCAATGACCGAGATTTGTTTTTGGTTGCTGGGAGGTTGACGCCGATAAACGATCATGATTTGTTTTCAGAGCTTAAAAGATAGAGAAAATTGATGGTCGAGACACGTCAGTAGAGTTGGGAAAAGTTCAATGAAACAATAGTTAAGATCTTTTTGGATGGTAGATCGAAGGTCTAGATTCATCCGAGTTTTTTTCAAAAATTTGTAAGTGTGAGAGTTGGACAAGAGGATTCGTTGACAGTCGATGGTTAGGTCTGTCGAATTGGTGAAGCATTTTAGTTGCCAACAAATGTTGTCAACGACCGATATTAGATCGATCGATTTAGCAAAGTGTTTTGATCAAACAATTGAAAGCATTGATGACTGATGATCAATGGTCGGGGGTCGACCGAATTGGTGATGTGTCGGTTCATGCAAGAGAAACAGACAACAACCGATGAAGGAAAAATGGTGATGATGTGTCATGCCACATCAACATCCATGTGTCGTGCCATGTTAGCTAGAGTGCCATGTTAGAGTCTATGTGTCATGCCACATCAACATCCATATGTCATGCCAYRTCAACATTGCCATGTCAKTCAAGAAATGGACGATGGTCKWTGGTCGGGTCRGTCAAGTTGGAGGAGTGTTTTTGTCARCCAACATGAATGGTTGATGAYCGATGGTCRGGTCRACCAAATTGGTAAGGAGTTTCATCCACTRATGAAAATCATCAATGGTCAAYGACCGATGGTTAGGTYRGYCAATTTAGCGATGTGTTGCAAGTGGTTTCCAARAGGAATGACYRATGKTCGATGATCRGGYRTCRGGGAGATTYACRAGCAAGCTYAGTCTTCCAAAGAGAATYGTCGATCGACTGATCATYGATGGAGCTCRGATCAASGGTTCAGATTGTTTTAAATTGTCGATCGACARTGGAAATTGATCCATGGGATTTGAAAAGGATTAGTGTACCAMMGACTAGTATTTCACTCGAKTTAAAATCAATGRCTTAKATTTAAAAGACCARTGTAATGGTAAAAMAATGAAWTTTTCTATGAAATTTTCAGTTTTTGAAGGTCATGAACTTACRGGGYGATTTTGAGGACCTAAACAACGTTTTTATGCAATCAAAACCCACGAGAATAGAGTATATTGTTGGTACACAAAGGTACACTATGTTTCTGCATCTTAAATAAAAGAACTTGGAGAGAGCTATACAATGATCTACTCCAACGCAAAACAAATTTTGTATGAGAAAGTTACAACTGAAATAGCTAAGGTAAAATTTTGGCACTAGTTTACTTCTTGAGGGCATAACTGCTTTCCTGGAAGTTCGTTTGGGGCACATGAGTAGTCTATGAAAAAATTATGAACCATAGAAGACAACCATGATGCCATATTTGGGATTTGGGTATGTAGAAATGTGCAGGAAGAGAAAGACGATACCTGTAGCATACACAGATAAATTGAGAAAACTAGTCAAAATTTCTCCGGACCATAACTTTCAGCTAGGAGCTCAGATTTGAGCAAACGAATATTCTATGGAAAGGTAATGAAAAGGGGAAGGCATATATTGACCTATAATTTTGAATTGGGTTTTAAAATTTTCTCAGAAAGTAATGAAGTAATTTTGTAGTAGTAAGAAAATGGAAATTGTAGCATGTGAATGTTGTAACTTTCTTCTTAGAACTCAGAATGAGGCATGAATAAAGTCATTGGAGAGTTGTTTAGGAGAATAATGTGTTTAAGGAATCAGATTATGACTTGGTGCATTATGTTCTTCATAAATTGATGTGAAAAATAACCTGTAATCAAGTTAATAAATAATATGCAATATACTTAATTCTAACAACGATTATTGCATGCACATTCTTACATAATTAGAGATACAAGAAAGAAAACTTTAGTTATATATGAGGATTGGAGTTATGGAAGATGCACAAGGGTATTACAACCATGAATAAGAGATCATATGTATGCATGTCAGCATGGGAAATGTTGAGACATAATCTAATGGAAGAAGAGATGGGAATGAACCTGTAACTATGAGAATCCTACAAAGAGAAGTACAAAGCTATAGGGATGATAATGTGTAATGTTCCCAAGCCAATTTTTTTCTTGGAAACACTAACTAATCATTGATTTGATTATTTTTTGTTGTGTACGCAGGTATGCCATGAACATTTCAGCCTTGGGGTTTATTCAGTTATTCATCCACATTTTATACAATAAGCATTTCAACCTATGAATATCTCAGCAATACATAAGATAGGAACCATAAACAAAATCTGAACTTTATTATAAGAAAGCAAGCACCTGATACAATTGAGAAGAACATATAGAATAAATTTAGATGGCTTCAAGACAATCATATGAGATGCATACAAAATGCTCCCAGAGATACAAAGTAAGCCTCCCAAAGGCTACAATATAAGATGAACGCTCCAATACAAACTAGGGTTTATGCCTAACCCTCAAGCTACTGGTACGGCCTGCTGAAGACGATGGAGACCAAGGGTTCAGTCCTACTGAAGATGAAGACTCTCAAATGTTTCCACTCTCCTCCAAGTGATAGATCAGGGAAATCATATCCTCCTCCTGAAGTATGGAGCCCAAATACTAATGCCTCCCCCTCCAACTGTAGAAACTCCAAACTGGTACGACCCTCCTGAAACCCTGAATATGGCCAATAATTTGTCCCGGCTTAATAATGTCTCTGAATCAACTGAAACTCTCTAGGATGATAGACCGAGCAGTCACAAACCCCTGAGAGGAGTGTCAAGGACTGATTTGAGGTATAGCCTCCTAGATCTGAAAACCATTGAATCACCAAATTGTCCTCTCTCTCCCAAAGCCGTCCCAACCTGCAGACAATGATAGGGATGTGATAACTCCTCAAGGAAGCCTCCAAAATGATGAGCAAGGGCCTGCAAGCAAAACCCTATTGCTGAAATCTCCCAAAGCTTCCTCAATAGGCTGGATCGAATTGTTCTTCAACAAATGGTGCACCCCTACTACACAACCCTAACTAGTACGACTCTGTTGATCTTCCTGAATAGATGATGAATGTAGAATGGTGTGGGTGGATTATTTCATCCCCGAGATCAATCTTGGAACAAGGTGAGTGGGATCTTTCACCAATGAGTTGTTCTCTAGGGTTTGTAATATCCAAACCCTCAAAATTGTATGCTCAAGAGCATCAACAAGAAAATACCAAATATCCAAGATGAAATGAGAGGTGCGCCCTAGCCTTCTCTTTATACTTATTTTTTGTTTCCCTGTTGAGTTAAGTTAACCCCTAGGGTTAACTTCTAACTCAACCTCCAATGCTCTATTCCTTCATTGAGTTTCCTTTTTAACCCTTTTTACCTTTTCACTAAGTCAACTTAAAAATATAACATTAGTTTGGTTGACTTTTCCCCCTTGTGTGAGACTATGGTCTAGTGGGGATGCCTAGACCACTAAGTCTTCCCAAACCTCTTCATCAAGAGGTCAGGTACATTACAGTCTCCCCTGCTAGAAATTGCTTGTCCTCAAGCAATTCCAAACCTGTCTCAGGTACCACCTGTGAATTCTCCCACATGGCATCCTCAATGGGTAGATCCTTCCATCTGATCAGGTACTCTTTTATGCTTCTCTTCCTGAGTCTCCTCTCTCGAACCTCCAGTATCTCCTTCGGAATCAAAACCAGTTTCCCCTCTTCATCTAAAGGAGGTAGCACCTCAATGGGTGTGATGTGTTGGATGATGGCCCTCTTAAGGTAGGATACATGGAAGACATTGTGTATCCTGCTGCCCTATGGAAGCTCCAGCTCATAAGCTACGACCCCTACCTTCCTGATGATCCTGTAGGGTCCAAAGAAACATGGTTGTAACTTCTCTGCTCCGCTTCTTTTTATAGAATCCTGCCTGTATGGTTGGATCCTGAGATAGACTAAGTCACCAACCTCAAAGGTATGCTCAACTCTGTGTTTATCTAGTTGGACCTTCTGCTGGTTTTGTGCTCTCTGTAAATGATCCTTTATCTCTCTGAGGATTTCTTGACTCTGCTACACCCAATCCTGTACCATTGGATCCCTGTTGTCACCAAAAGCAATCTCCATGAAAGAGAGTGGATCAGAGCTGTATAGTGACCTGAATGGTGTCATGCCTATGGACATGTGATGGGTGGTGTTGTAGCAGTATTCCCCCAAGTGTAACCACCTAACCCACACCTTATGTTGCCTTGCCACATAATTCTTGAGATAGCCTTCCACCCATTTGTTGACTATTTCGGTCTGTCCATTCGTCTGAGGATGATAGCTGGTACTAGGGGTCAAGGTCGTACCAACTAGTCTGAACAGCTCCTACCAAAATGTACTCATGAATTTGCTATCTATGTCACTGACAATGGTTTTGGGTAGGTCATGCAGTCTGAAGATCTCCCTGAAAAACAATTCGGCCACATGTGTTGCACTGAAGTATGTGGCTATGGAGAAGAAGTGTGCAAACTTCGTTAACCTGTCCACCACTACGAAAATGCAGTCTTTTCCCTGCACCCTTGGAAACCTTGTGATGAAATCCATGGATATGCTTTCCCACTTATGCTTTGGGATGGTTAGGGGTTGCAGTAGTCCTGTCGGGTGAGTGTTGTCATGCTTGTTCTCCTGGCATGTAGTACACCCCTTGACATGCCTCATTACATCCTCCTTGAGGCCCTTCCATGAGAAATTCTCCCTCACCTGCATGTATGTCTTACCAATTCCTTGGTGCCCTGCCATTGGTCAGTCATGACATGCCTGCAAGACTTTGTCCTTGAAGGCCAATCCAGGAACCAAAAAGGTTTGGCCCTTGTAATAGATGAGGCCGTCAATGATCCTGAAGTTATCGTCTTGTACTTGCCCGTCCATTAGCTGACAAGCGAACCAATCCTTTGCATACTCCATCACCAAGTGGTCCTTCCAATCAACAAACACATATGTCATGGAATAAATGGATGGCCTCCTGGACAATGCATCAGCCACAACGTTGTTCTTCCCTTTGACAAATTTAATGTCAAAGTCATAGGCCTGTATTCTGCTTACCCATTTCTGTTGCCTTTCATTGAATTCCTTCTGCTCCAATAGGTACTTAAGACTATTATGATCTGATTTGACCACAAACCGTGCACCTACCAAGTATTTCCTGAATTTGGACAGAGCGTGCATGATAGCCAACATTTCTTTGTCATAAATGTTGTATAGTAGCTCAGGTCCCCTGAGTTTTCAGCTCTCATAGGCAAGAGGGTGCCTATTTTTCATCAGTACGACCCCTATACCTTCTCCTGAGGCATCACACTCTAAGGTAAAAGGCTGGCCGAAATTTGGTAGGGCTAAGACTGGGCACGTGCTCATCACCTTTTTCATCTTGTCAAATGTAATTTGAGCCTCCTCACTCCATTTGAAGGCTCCTTTCTTAGTCAAATCGGTCAAGGGTGCACAAATCTGAGAGAACCCTTTGAAAAATTTCTTGTAGTAAGTGCACATGCCTAGAAATACCCTTAATTCTGTGAGTGTCTTAGGAGTAGGCATCTCCATAATGGCTTTAATTTTCTCCTGATGTACTTGTACCCCCTTTTCTCTAATGATGTGTCCCATCTAAAGAACCTTTATCATTTCAAACTCACATTTGGACTCTTTATCATATAGTGACTGCTTCTCCATGATAGATAAAATTTGATCCACATGCTGAAGGTGTTCCTCCCACGTCTTGCTATAAATGAACAAATCATCAAAAAATACCAAAATGTGCTTCCTTAACTACTTGTTGAAGACATGGTTCATACAGTATTGGAACGTGGCTGGGGAATTGGTTAACCCAAATGGCATCACCAAGAACTCATAATGACCATAATATGATCTGAAAGCAGTTTTTGGGATGTCCTCCTCCCTCATTTTGATTTGGTGGTAGCCAAAGCGTAGGTCAATTTTTGTGAAATAGATAGCCCCATGAAATTCGTCCAGCAACTCATCAATCCTTGGTATAGGATATCTGTTTTTGATGGTCTTCTTATTCAATTCCCGAAAGTCAATGCACATGCACATAGTTCCATATTTTTTCTTGATCAATACTACTGAAGAAGCAAAAGGGATAGAGCTCGGCCTGATGTGCCCCATATCCAAGAGCTCTTTGATGGATTTCTCTATCTCATATTTATACTTCTTCGGATGCCTGCATGGTGTGGTGATGACTGGTTTGACTCCTGCCTCCAACTCAATTCTATGCTCAAACCCCCTATCCGGAGGCACCCCTGGTGGGATAGGTCTAGACACCTTGTTGTGTTTGTCAATGATTTCTTGGATTTTTGGTGTGTAGTGAACCTTGCCCTGCTCATCCACATGTGCTGAAATTCTTCATTTAGCTGCATAAACTATCTCTTCTCTCTTGAAGATGGCCTCCATCCTCTTGGCTGTAACTACCTTGGCTGAGTTACCCGCCATGCCTCGGAGAACTACCTTTCATCCACCCTCCTCTGTGAAAGACATCTCCATGGTCATGTTGTTGGTGGTGATAGGCCCCAATGTGCTGAGCCACTAAACCCCAAGGATTATGTTAGTATCCGGAAGGTCCATCACATAGACATCCTGTATCAGCTCATGTCTACCCAATGTAAGCTTCATACCTGGGATGTACCTATCACAAGGCATAGTGATTCCGCCTGCTACCTCCACCTTGAATCCTTCAAATTCAATCATGGGTATATGCCTCCTCCGCAACAGTGCCGAGTCAATGAAGTTGTGAAAAGCTCCCCCATCAATCAACACTGATACCTTTTTCCCCTGCAAGACTCCTCTCATCCTGAAAGTGTTATATTTGGGCACTCCACTTATAGATGCCAAGGTGGCTTTCTCCTTAGTCGTACTGTCATGTCCTATGGTCTCCTCCTCTGCTATCTCTATGGTGTTTGCCTCTATGTTCTGTATCTGGATGAAATCCTCCTCTTCCTCATTATCTGAAGTTACTTCTATGTAGTGCACTTGACCACAGCCCATGCATTTGTGTGATGGGTTCCATGGTTCTTTGCAAGTGAAGGAAAGTTGCTTCCTCCTCAATTCCCTTCTGGTGTTTTCATCCACTCTTCCACGGCCCCTGTCAAACCCCCTTGGGTCACATCCTCCTTGGTTCATTGGAGGTCTCTAATCTCTCCCTCCTCTGTTAAGAGGTGGTCTAGGGAAAAATTTCAGCTTGGCCACCGACCCTAGGTCCCTCATCCTCCAAATGGCATCCTGTAGGTTGGTAGGCTTAAAATCCTTTACCCAACCCTTCAAAGGTTCTATCAACCCTTCAGTGAATAGCATCATGAGTCTGGTTTGTGATATATCCTGCACCATGACTTCTAGCCTCTGAAATTCCTCAATGTATACCTCTGTTTATCCTGTCTTCCTAAGATGTGTGAGCTTCCGAAAGTGCAACTCAGGATCCCCCTGATCAAATCTGTCAATGAGACTCTAAGTGAACTCTGTATAGGTCACTATCTGATTGTGGCCTAGCGTGGTAAGTTCATGATACCACCAATCATGAGCTTTTCCATCTAAGTACATGGTGGAAAACTTGATGGCTTCCATATCCCTCATGGGATTAAGTTGTAGGTAAGTGTCCAGCTTCTGAGCCCACGCCTGTGCTGTCATCTTAGCCATACCATCAAAGTATGGAATCTCCATCTTCCTTGCACTATGTTCAAACTCATAATTACTCATGTGGTTCGGCTTGGGCTTCTTTCTGATCTTGATTTGACAGTATTGATCCAGGGACATCTGCCTCTGAATCATCATGTCCAAATCATGGTACTCCCTGGTACACTGTGCCATCTGCTCAACAAAATCATCCACCTGTTCCTGCTACACCTATCCATATGTGAACGTGGGCAAGTACAGTCTAGGGGTAGCCCTGCTACCCATCTGTCCATGTGGAGTGCCTCCCCCATGGCTCCCTCGGACTGATGATAGGAAAGATGTTTAGGATTATACTTGGGATCCCTTTATGGATTATACCTATTTCCACCATGTGATCCACCAGTCTCTTTGTTTTCATATGCCTCTGGACCCTTCCCCTTGTGATTCATATGCATCAATAGCTCACATATCCTAGTCTGGTTCTCATCCACCTTCCTCGGGTTGTTATCTACCTTCTTCAGGGTCTCAGTTATTTCGGCTTCTCCTCTATGGTTTATATCATAGATTTCCTGCAAGTGGACAACCATTTTACCTTCTGATTGGTTTAGGGCTTTATTAAAATCTTGTGCTAAGAAAGCCAAGCCTTGGGGCTCCCCATCATCACCTGAACCCTCCATCTCATCCTCTGTTTCACTTGCCTATTTCTTCCTTCAGCCCATAAAGATACCATTGTACCTATCCATGCGCTAATCCTCATAGGATGGGAGGATCAGAGATTTAATACCACTGTAACGTTCCCAAGCCAATTTTTCGCTTGGAAACACTAACTAACCACTGATTTGATTATTTACTGTTGTGTATGAAGGTAGCCCATGAACATTTTAGCCTTAGGGTTTATTCAGTTATTCAACCACAGTTTATACAATAATCATTTCAACCTATGAAGATCTCAACAATACACAATATAGGAACCACAAACAAAATCTAAACTTTATTATAAGAAAGCAAGCACCATAGATACAAAGTAAGCCTCCCAAAGGCTGCAATATAAGATGAACGCTCCAATACAAACTAGGGTTTATGCCTAACCCTCACACAATTGGTATGGCCTGTTGAAGATGATGGAGACCAAGGGTTCGACTCTCCTAAAGATGAAGACTCTCAAATGTTGCCACTCTCCTCCAAGTGATAGATCAGGGCAATAATATCCTCCTCCTAAAGTATGGAGCCCAAATACTGATGCCTCCCCCTCCAACTGTAGAAACCCCAAACTGGTACAACCCTCATGAAACCCTAAATATGGCCAATAATTTGGCCTAGATGAATAAGGTCTTTGAATCAACTGAAACTCTCTAGGATGATAGATCGGGCAGTCACAAACCCCTGAGAAGAGTCTCAAGGACTAATTTGAGGTATAGCCTCCTAGATCTGAAAATCATTGAATCACCAAATCGTCCTCTCTCTCCCAAAGTTGTCCCAACATACAGACAATGATAGGGACGTGATAACTCCTCAAGGAAGCCTCCAAAATGATGAGCAAGGGCCTGCAAGCAAAAACCTATTTCTGAAATCTCCCAAAGCTTCCTCAATAGGCTCTATCAAACTGTTCTTCAACAAATCCTACACCCCTACTGGAAAACCCTAACTGGTATGGCCCTGTTGATCCTCCTGAATAGATGATGGATGTAGAATGGTGTGGGTGGAGTATTTCATCCTCGAGACCAATCTTGGAACAAGGTGAGTGGGATATTTCACCATTGAGTTGTTCTCTAGGGTTTGTAATATCAAAACCCTCAAAACTCTATGCTCAAGAGCATCAACAAGCAAATACCAAATATTCAAGATGAAATGAGAGGTGCACCCTAGCCTTCTCTTTATACTTATTTTTTGTTTCCTTGTTGAGTTAAGTTAACCCCTAGGGTTAACTTCTAACTCAACCTCCAACGCTCTATTCCTTCATTGAGTTACCATTTTAACCCTTTTTACCTTTTCACTAAGTCAACTTAAAAATATAACATTAGTTTGGTTGACTTTTCTCCCTTGTGTGAGACTATGGTCTAGTGGGGATGCCTAGACCACTAAGTCTTCCCAAAACTCTTCATCAAGAGGTGGGGGACATTACATAATGAAAACACCATGAAATCTTAGGAGGATCTACTACAAATCTTGAATATACTGTAGAATCAAGTTAACAAATATTCGAGCACAAAGCAAGAAGCTAGTGCAAGGCAAGAAGAAGTTTCTATATCTTATGATATGAGGGATGATCATGAAAGATTTAGACAATCAAGGAGTGCTAGTAGGCATCAACGTCATCATTCCCTAGGCCACTCGACCAGAAGATAATATGCATGTTCAAGGTCGGAGAGCATCCCAAGTATGTCTCCTGTCAGACATAAGAGGAGATGACATGGGTTTGATAACTTGCAAGGGGATTTGAGGAAAATCAAGCCACCATCATTTGATGGAGAAAACAAGAAAGGAGAAGATGCAAAAGCATGGTTGTTGGGAATGAGGAAATATTTTCAGTTGCATGATTACTCATCAAATGTAGAATCCTAAATTGAAGCCTACAATCTTCAAAGAAAGGAATCTATGTGGTGGGATTGACTAAAGCAAGTTAAGCACCATGATGAGAAGAGAATTTTTTCAAAACAGTTCAAGAAATATTTCCATTAGTAGTACTTGTTAGAGAAAGATTATGATAAGAATATGCAAGAGTTCTTTGAACTCAAACTTGGGAACATGACCATGGATGAATATGAGTGAAAGTTCTGGAAACTTCTCAGGTATGTGAGCTTCATCAAGGATGAGAAGGTTAAAATTTAGAGTTTCCTGTGTAGAATAACATCCTTCTACAAGGATAAAATTTAGTTTGATGAGCCCAGGAATTTAGAAGAAACCATAAGAAAGATTAAGTATTTGTATAAGAAGAATAGAGGAAGGACAACTTTCAAAAAGGCCTATGATGATAAGAAGAAAGGAAATATGGACCAAAGGAAGAAATGATTCAAGACACCTTTCATAAGGAATAGTTCTCAAACAAATCAACAAGGGAAGCCATCTCAAGGAGATTAGAAAATGATAGATTCCTTGGGAAAGAGGCCAAGATATCATCCCATTAAGTGTCAGGGATGTGAAGGAGATCGCATGTATAAATATTTTCCTCATCGGGGACATAAAAATAAGACTATGCATAGCATCAAGAAAGAGGAGACAATAGAGGATGTGGGCAGAAGGATGCCAAGGATCTATCCAACCTTGTACAATAGACAAGAAGACTATCAATCCTACCTGATCGAAGTGGAAGGTATGATTGATAATCATTCCATCACCATTTTGATTGATTATGGAGCTAGTCATAGCTATAAAGATCCAAATCTAGTTGAAAGATTTAAATTGAAGAAATGTAAACATGAAAAGTATTGGTTAGTTCAACTAACTACTGGAACCAATAGAAGAATTAATAAAGTTGTTAAAGAATTCCCTATAAACATGAATGGAATCAACACTAAGACAGATTTGAACATCATGTCACTTGTCTTATCACTGCTTGATTGGTATGGATTGGATAGAAAATCATTGTGCTATCCTAGATTGTTATAACAAGGTCTTCACGTGTCTTGATGAGGAAGATAATTCAAGGACAATGCAAGGTATTCCAGGGCCTATATATTTCCGAGAGATTTCAACATTGCATCTAAAAAGAAATTTTAGAAAAGGGTGCTAGATATATGCAACCCATATGGAAGAGACAATCAAGGATAAGGATCTAAGTCTTGAATATTATCCAATCTTGAAATAATATGAAGATGTGTTTGGGGAGTTTCCAGGTTTTCCACCAAAAAGGGATATAGATTTCTCTATTGACTTAATGTCGGGAGCTTCCCCGGTGTCCAAATCTCCCTACAGAACGATCATGCCAGAGCTAAAAGAGTTTCAAATGCAACTAGAAGAGTTGTTAAATAAAGGGTACATACGCCCAAGTGTTTCTTCTTGGGGTGATTTAGTTCATTTTGTCAAGAAAAAAGATGGGACATTGAGGTTATGTATTGACTTCATACAACTGAAAAATGTTACATTCAAGAATAAATATCCTTTGCCAGGGATTGATCATATTTTTAATCAACTGAAGGGAGCAAAGATATTCTCCAAAATTGGCTTGAGGTTAAGATATCATCAAGTGAGAATCAAAGAAGAAGAGACTAGAAAAAAAACCTTTCAGACAAGTTATGAACACTATGAATTTGTAGTGGTTCCTTTTGGGATGATAAATTCACCCGCTACATGTATGTGTCTAATTAATGGGTTGTTCATAGATTTCTAAGACAAGTTTGTCATTGTATTATTGGATGATATTCTTATCCATTCCAAGATAGAGGAGGAGCATGAGAAACATTTGAGGATGGTGCTACAAGTGTTGAGAGAGCACCAATTGTGTGCCAAGTTAAGTAAATGCACTTTTTATCAAAAGGAGATCCATTATTTGGGTCACATTGTTTCATAACATGGCATAGTAGAGTGGATCCAAATAAGATTGAAACAATCAAGAGTTTGCTAGTGCCAACAAAAATTTCAGAGGTTAGATCATCTATGGGTCTAGCTAATTATTACAGGAGATTCATTGTGGGATTATCTAGGATTGCACACCCAATAACATCTTTTCAAAAGAAAGGAGTAAAGTTTGAATGGAGTCCTACATGTGAAGAAAGTTTCTAGTGCTTAAAGGATTTGCTAACCAGTGCACCTATTTTAAAAGTTGCAGATACAGATGAGGATTTTGTTGTGTGCACAAATGCCTGCAAGGAAGGGCTTGATGAATTCCTTACACAAAATAGACATGTAATTTGTTATGCATCCATAAAATTGAAGGAAAATGAAACAAATTATGCCACACATGACTTAGATATGACAACCATAGTAAATTATTTAAATATGTGGAGCCATTACCTTATGGATAGAAATTTTGAGCCGAGGACAAGCCACAATGGTTTGAAATATTTATTTGACCTACCAACACTAAATGTTAGACAAACTAAATGGTTGGAGTTTCTTTGTGAATATGATTTTGACATAAAGGACATAACGGGAAAAGAAAACAAGGTGGATGATGCACTCAATAGAAGGGTGCATAAAATGCATGCTATAGCCATTAGTATGTACACGACAGGTCTAAAAACTAGAATTCTAGAGGCTGTAATAACAGACCAACATTATGTGCAAGTCAAAGAAAGCTTACAGAAGAATAATGTACACTAGAAATACAAGGATTATAAACTAGAATATGATGAAATCCTCTTATTCCAAAACCAAGTTTATGTTTACAATTCTCAGGAATTGAGAAATTTTGTTTTAAAGGAGATGTACAATGTGCCATACACTGGACAACAAGGATATTAAAAAACTATTAGAGCGGTAAGGGGCCAATATTTTTGGCCTGGTATGAAGAGGGATGTCACTGATTATTTGGCCAGATGCATGGAATGTCAGAAGGTAAAGGCCGAGCACAAACATACAATAGTATTGTTGCATCCATTGCCATGGAAATAGGATGTTGTTACTATCAATTTGTAGATTATAACCTTGTACAATATTTACTGCAAACAAATTTTGAGTAAAAAAACAAAAAAGATACAATGGAAAATACAAACATTACACAGAGATTTTTCCCCTGGAAAACCAAACTGGGAAAACTAACATATTATATATTCATTCATGGTGATACATTGTTTACAATACAATATACATATAAGATCTAGCGGCATCCAACACCCTAACCCAATGACCTAGATTAGTCCACAACCCTAATTCCTT
The DNA here is from genome assembly GCA_000966675.3 of Picea glauca. Lineage (NCBI taxonomy): Eukaryota > Viridiplantae > Streptophyta > Pinopsida > Pinales > Pinaceae > Picea > Picea glauca. Next base: position 89,978 of record JZKD02S0988373.1, on the reverse strand, counting down.
AACCGAAAATAGAAAACCATTGACAAAAAACCATGTGCTGAAAAACCACCTAAATATGTGACACGTTTCCCAAGGTAGGTGACACGTTTCCCAAGGCAGAATTTTTTTTTACGGGGGTGCTGCCCCCAAACCCCCACGCAGGGGGCTTCACCCCCCTGCACCACCCCCTCTAACCCCATAGGATGGTATCATAATCTGTGAATGAATGTAACAGGAGAAATTCCATCCCTTAGAACAATAGAGCCATTCTTTTTATTCGAGAAACAACCACTTCTCCGGAGTGTCTAAAGAGTGGGTACCTAGGAGAGAGAAAGGGAAGAATGATATTTGGATAATCAGGATTTTTTTGCGACATGCATGCTTGGCTTCTTCCTATACTTCCGAAACCGTGGCCACTATAGAAACTGCCTCTACCCCGAGGAACCCCTGTGCTTTATTCGTTGCCCTTGACTTTGACAATGTCTTTGTATTTTGAAGTCTGCAACATTTTTGTTGAAGAGAACGTCCTTCACATGGGAGAAGCCCAATCTAGGGTATCTTTGAGCCATCAGAATTCCAGGAAGCCACCATAGTTATGCACAAAGATGGATGCAGATACTAACTGCCATTTATAGTCATGTCAACCCCATGCAACCCATTTAAAAAGGATGTTTATTTGAAGTAGTTGAAGTAGTTGAGTGAAGGATCTCTGCGGCCATGGCTAGGGTTTACCCTAGTTGCGGGCCACAACAGTCTATGATTCATCCTACCTGTTGAAATATCCCTGATCCCGCTGATCAAGATATTTTCTACTGATCTATTGTTTTGTCTTGCAGATCTGATACATTGGGGGGTTTCTGGATGTGTTTCAGTTGTATGTTTGAGATATTGATGGTTATTGCATGTGCATGTGGGTTATTGCATGTGAATGTTTGTTATTTCATGTGCATGTTTCATATTTATGGTTTAAACAACATATAAAGGATGCATGCAGAAGTAAAGAACATCAACTGCCCAACATCATGTATTTTACGGTTCAAGCATGGAAATACAATAGCCTACTGGAAATATAGAATATAAACGTCAACTAGATCTAAAGGATCATCACTGGAATATAATCAAATAGCATAAAAATACCCATGATCAGAAGATAATAGCGGATCTGATGCATGCACAGATAGATCGACAAAATAGGTGATTACCATATCTGATGTATGGTAACCGCTACTTGCTGGAAAACTCATCAGGAAGGATAGACCGTCAGAATGCACTAGAAACTGTTCCAATAGAAGCACCCTGGCCTCTAGACTGAAATGGATGAGTGCCGGATCTCGGATCTGGTCTCTGAGGCACTGGATCTAGACCCCTGGGGGGTTTGCGCACCTCCTGGGACACTGGATGCACCCAAAGGGATTCTACCAATGGAATCTGATGCTATATGGATCAAAAAAATCATCTTGCAAAATACGGAACTGGGTCAGAAGGATTCTCCCGGATCTTCTCTAATACTCTGCATGCAACCCCAAATGTCTGTCCAGAAGAGTTGTGCCCTAAATGGATGGATGAGGAAATATGTAAGATTCCACCATCAGAATCCAATGATATATTTCTCAATAAAAGCTCCCTGGCTGGATCTCAAATGGGTTGGAAGGAAACTACAATCTGAACACAGATCTCGTGCAACTCTCCAAACCCTTAAACTGACTTGTGCCCTCACTGGCTAAGTTGCGCACTCTGCAATGGATACGCTTGAAAAGTATAGTGACATACCTGGATGGTATCTCCGATGGGCTAGGGTGTGTCTCTCAACACCAAAACTGATCAATGGTGGTGGTTTCCTCCATAAATCCACAAAACAGTAAGGTCGACTCTCTTCCTCCTCTGGGAACTCTCAACATCAAATCATAACAATGCATAATGAGGAATTAGGTCAAATTCCTCCCTTTATACCTTTCCCAATTTAATTCACCATTGAACTCACTTAATCTAGGCGCTTTTCCTCCTAAGGTGAATAATTAATTAATTAAGCCCCCCTTTATCACCTTTTCATTCTAGTTCTTCGTTGACTTAGGCTTAAGTAACTTTTTCTAAGTATTTTGGCTTAATTCATCATTTAGCCATCAATTCCTCCTTATTTCTCCATCTTGTTCCCTGCTGGTGCCTGACTATAGTCTATGGGAACACATAGACTACTAAGTCACTCCCTGCTGGCCTACTATTGGGGACAGGACATTACAGTCCTCCCTGTTGTTGTAAGATATGCTCTCCCTCCCATGTGGCAGACTCCACTGGAAGACCCCTCTATTTAACCAAGCACTCCATGATGATCCTTCTCCTCAATCTGCACTCTCTCTGCTCTAGTACCTCCTCCGGCACTAGCTCCAACTGACCCTCCTCGCCAAAGGCTGGAAACTCCTCTGAAATGCTAACCTGTTGTCCCACAACCTTTTTAAGGCAAGAGACGTAAAAGACATTATGAATCTTACTACCTTCCAGTAGCTCTAGCTCGTACGCCACCTCACCTATCCTCCTGATGACTCTATATGGCCCATAGAAATTTGGCTTCAGCTTCTCTGCTCCACTCCTCTTCAAGGAGGACTATCTGTATGGCTATAACAACAGAAAAAACAAATCCCCTACCTCAAAACTGCGCTCAACCCTGTGTCAATCTGCATATATCTTCTGTTGGTTCTGAGATGACTGCAAGTTCTCCCTCATTGATTGAAGAATCCTTTGACTCTCCTCCACCCAGTCCTTTTCCCCCAGGACCCTTTTGTCCCCAAACACAGTCTCCATAAAGGAGGGTGCATCGTATCCATACAATGCCTTGAATGGTGACATCCTGATAGACATATGGTAAGTTGTGTTGTAGCAATACTCACCCATATGTAACCATCTCACCCAAGTGTGTTGCTGCCCCCCTACGTAGCTCCTCAGATACCCCTCCACCCATTTGTTGATGATCTCTATCTACCCATCTTTCTGTGGGTGGTATCTGGTACTCATGGCTAGCTCTTTGCCTGTCAACCTGAAAAGCTCCTACCAAAATGCGTTGATGAAGCACCCATCTCTATAACTGACTATTTTCCTGGGTAACCTGTGCAACTAGAATACCTCCCTGAAAAAAAACTTTGCTACCTATATGGCCTTCTAGTCTGTGGGTATGGCAAAGAAATGTGAAAATTTGGGCAGTCTGTCAACCACCACAAATATACAGTCCTTTCCCTACACTCTAGGAAGGCCTGTAATGAAATCCATGGAAATTCTCTCCCATTTCTGCTCTGGAATGGGTAGAGGTTGTAGTAGTCCTGCGGGGTGTGTCTTCTTGGACTTGTTCTGCTGACAAGTCGTGCACTCTCGTATGTGTTTCATCACATCATCCTTGAGACCCTTCCAAGAGAATCTCTCACTAATCTGCCAATATGTCTTGAAGTACCCCTGATGCCCTGTTGTAGGTGAATCATGACATACCTTCAAAATTTTCCCTTTCAGGGTGGATTCTGGAACCAAGTAAATCTGGTCCTTGTAGAAAATGATGTCATCAAGAACTCGATATCTATCATCAATCACCTATCCTTCCATCACCTCACAAGAAAATTTGTTTTTGGAGTATTCCACCACTAAATGAGCTTTCCAATCTGTACAAATGTCCATCATTGAACATCCTATGGGCCTCCTGGACAAGGCATCTGCCATGATATTTATTTTCCCCTTAACATACTCAATGTCAAAGTCAAAGGTTTGGATCTTAGAGACCCACTTTTGCTGCCTCTCCCTGAGGTCTTTCTGATCAAGGAAATACCTTAGACTGTTATGATCAGTCTTCACTACAAATCTGTTGCCAACCAGATATTGCTTGAATTTGGTTAAGGCATGCTTGATCACTAACATCTCCTTGTCGTAAATAGGATAGAGTCTCTCTGACTCATTGAGCTTTCTTCTCTCAAACACAATGGGGTGCCCCCTCTGCATCAAAACTTCTCCAATCCCCACCTTCGATGTGTCGCACTCTAAGACAAACGATCGTGAGAAGTCTGGAAGGGATAGAATAGGGCATGTGCTCATAATCTCCTTAATTTTGTCAAATGTCTGTTGTGACTCCTCTATCCAATGGAAAGCAACCTTCTTGGTCAAGTCTGTGAGTGGTGCTCCCAACTGTGAAAAACCCTTGACAAACCGCCTATGGTAACTTCATAACCCAAAGAATCCTTTTAGCTCCATGAGGTTCTTGGGCATCGGCCACTCCAAAATGGCCCTAATATTTTCCTAATGAACCTGTACTCCCTGCTCACTAATGATATGCCCCAAGTACAATAGTTCTCTTAGGCCAAATTCACATTTGGATTCCTTGGCATATAGTGACTATGTCTGCATAATATCGAAGACCTCCCTCAAATGTGTCAAATGCTCATCCCATGTCTTGTTTTATATTAGTATATCATCAAAGAAAACTAGAAGGTACTTCCTCAACTGTCCCCTGAAGATGTGGTTCATGCAAGACTGGAAGGTGGCTGGTGCATTGGTCAATCCAAAAAACATGACCAAGAACTCAAAGTGACTGAAATGGCATCAGAATGTGGTCTTCTCAATATCTTGCTCCCTGATGCTGATCTGATGGTATCATGACTGTAGATCAATATTCGTAAAGAAGACTACCCCATGTAACTCATCCATAAGCTCATCTATGCATGGAATAGGGTACCGATTCTTGATCGTTTTCTTGTTGAGCGCTCTGTAATTAATGCACATCCATAATGTGCCATCCTTCTTCAGTACCAGAACGAATGAAGATGCAAAAGGACTCATGTTGGGCCTGATATGCCCCATAGCAAGAAATTCTTTGATTGCTTTCTCAATCTCGTCCTTAAATTTCTTGGGGTGCCTATAGGGTGTTGTAATCACCAGTGTATCCCCTGCCTCTAACTCAATCATGTGCTCAAAACCCCTGTCTGGTGCTCTCCTTGGTGGTATCGGTCCAAATATTGGCTCATACTGATCCATAAGCTCTCTGATCTATGGATGGTGCTGCTCCCTACCCTCTGATTCCTTTCACGTGGTGATCAAACACTCTGTTGCGTAAGCCACATCACCGTGATGAAAGATACACTCCATCCTCTTTGCTGAAACTGCTCGAGGTGCCCCTATAGACATGCCCTGCAACACAACTCTCGATCCACTGGCATCTCTGAAGCTCATGGTCAACGTCTAATAGTTGAAACCAATCTCTCCCAATGAATACAACCACTGTACCCCAAGCACGTCATCAGTATCTAACAGCTCAACTACATAGAATGTGTCTATTATGGTGTAGTTTCCTAGTTTGACCTCTAGGTTAGGGATCATGTCCAAGCAAGTCATCATGTATCCATCTGCCACTGCTACGTGAAATCCCTCAAAATACTCTGTGTGTAACCCCCTCATAGCTACTAAGTACACATCTATGAAATTGTGGGTGGCCCCACCATAAACTAACATTGTCATGTGTTGCCCCTGTATAAGGCCCTTGAGCCTGAAAGTGTTGTACCTGGGTACTCCTGAAAGGGTGGCTATCGTTTCCCCTTTCACCTCTCTACGAGGTTTTGCCTCCTCCTTGGGCTGTGCCCTTGCTGATACCTGAGGTTTCTTCGACTGCTGCTTTGACTCATTAATGGTCTTAACCTCTGAATCACTGTCTGTCCATGCCTCAGTATCCTCATCCTCCTCCTCGCTGCCTGATTCCACTTCAATGTAGTGGATATGTCCCTTTCCCATGCATCTATGCCCTGGGACCCATGGATCTTTGCATGAGAAGCAAAGCTTCTTCCTCATCAATTCCTGTCTCGTATCATCATCTAACTTGGGCTTTCCCTTCCATTCCCTCTATGGATTCTTTTGATCCCTATCTCTCTGTGGTACAAAGGGTTTGGTAAATGGTTTAAGTTTTGGCACGGAGTTCGCCAAGTCTTTAGTGCCACTGATGGAATTTTGCAAGGTATGAGGTCAACAAGTCTTCACCCATCCTATCAAGGGTTCTGTGAGCCCTTCTATGAATAACATGACCAATTGGGGCTCATAAATGTTTGTCACTACCACTGATACCCTCTGAAACTCTGAGATGAATGCCTCTGTTGTGCTAGTTTGTCTCAACTGGGCTAGATCTATGAAATGGATCTCTGGATCCCTCCTATCAAATCTATCCATGAGTCTCTCTATGAACTCTCGATAGGAGGTGATACGACTGTGGCCCAATGTCACCAATCCATGATACCACCACTCGTGTGCTTCACCATCTAAGTGTAAGGTGGAAAAACTGATGGCTTTTGTCTCTGTCCTCTGGTTGAGCTTGGAGTAGGTGTCAAGCTTTTGTACCCAAGCTCTAGCGGTGCATTTGGACAATCCATCGAAACAAGGTATAATGAGTTTACCAAATTTCTAGATGAATTCAATGTTATGTCCCTACTGCTGCTATGGCTACGGCCCTCCTCTCTGTGGCTATCTGGGGTGGTTCCTAAGTCTGAGTCCTGATGGAAGTCACGACCCAATGCTACATACTCTCTATGATACTCTGCAATGTACTCTGCATGAATGGGCGGTCTCTGTGCTATCGGTGTCTGTGTTGCTACCTGGAGTGCCCTCTAGAAAGTGGGAAACAACGGGCATGGAATCCTACTCATAGGGGTGTATGTGCGAGTGGGCGACTAGGGTCTATTGCCTGCTCCTGAGTTCCCCTTTGCTGCATGTGGGGCTTGTGTGCCCTCGATATCTTCCATAGCCAATCTATCAGCTACCTAAGCCAAGGACTATGACATGGTCTGCTGACTAGCTAACATATCACTGATAACCTGCATGAAGGTTGCATTTGGATCCATGGGGGTTTCTAGATGTGTTTCAGTTGTATGTTTGAGATCTTAATGGTTATTGCATGTGCATGTGGGTTATTGCATGTGCATGCTGGTTATTTCATTTGCATGTTGCATATTTATGGTTTAAACAACATATAAAGGACACATGCAGAAGTAAAGAACGTCAACTGCCCAACATCATGTATTTTATGATTCAAGCATGGAAATATAATAGCCTACTGGAAATATAGATTATAAACGTCAGCTAGATCTCATGGATCATCACTGGAATACAGTCAAATAGCATAAAAATACCCGTGATCAGATGATAATAGCAGATCTGATGCATGCATGGATAGATCGAAAAAATATGCGATTCCGGAGAAGTACGGTAACCGCTACCAGCTGGAAAACTCGTCCAGAAGGATAGACCATCAGAATGCACTAGAAATTGCTGCAATAGAAGCACCCTAGCCTCTATACTGAAATGGATGAGTGTCGGATCTCAGATATGGTCTCTGAGGCACTGGATTTGGACCCCTGGGGGGTTTGCGCACCTCTTGGGACATTGGATGTGCCCCAAAGGATTCCACCAATGAAATCTAATGCTATATGGCTCAAAACAATCGTCTCGCCAAATGCAAAACTGGGTTGGAAGGATTCACTCGGATCTTCTCTAATACTTTGCATGCAGCCCCAAATGTCTGTCTGAAAGAGCTGTGCCCTAAATGGTTGGATGAGGAGATATGTAATATTCCACTGTTATAATCCGATGATAGATGGCTCAATAGAAGCACCCTGTTTGGATATCAAATGGGTGGGAAGGAAAATGCAATCTAGACACGGATCTCGTGCAACTCTCCAAACCCTCAAACTGACTTGCGCCCTCACTGGCTGAGCTACACACTTTGTAATGGATACCCCTGAAAAGTATGGTGAAATGCCTGGATGGCATCTCCGATGGGATAGGGTGTGTCTCTCAACACCAGAACCGATCAATGGTGGTGGTTTCCTCCAGAAATCCACAAAACAGTAAGGTCGGCTCTCTTCCTCCTCTAGGAACTCTCAACATCAAATCATAACAATGCATAATGAGGAATTAGGTTAAATTCCTCCCTTTATACCTTTCCCAATCTAATTCACCATTGACCTCACTTAAGCTAGGCATTTTTCCTCCTAAGGTGAATAATTAATTAATTAAGTCCCCCTTTAGCACCTTTTCATTCTAATTCTTCGTTGACTTAGGCTTAAGTGACTTTTCCTAAGTATTTTGGCTTAATTCATCGTTTAGCCATCAATTCCTCCTTATTTCTCCATCTTTTTCCCTGTTGGTTCTTGACTATAGTCTACGGGAACACATAGACTACTAAGCCACTCCCTGCTGGCCTACTCTTGGGGACGGGACATCACACCCGTCTTCCTCTGGTGTGGCCTTGGGCCTGACAAAAATGTCCTATGATATGTCAGTTGTGATATCTCGGTTGTGAGAGTTTGTGGTATTCTCCTGGTGTTTAGACGCGTTGCCTAAGACAAATTTCCTATGTTATCTCGGTTGGGAGATTCCATGGTATTCTCCCCGTGTTGGGCCGCATTGTCCTCGGCTTTGGTTTCCCTTTCGAGTTCACTTTTGGTTGCTGATGCAGTGGTCCCTTAAAGATCCTTTTACTTGTTTGTAGTAGTCTGGATGTGATGGGTTTTCTTGGAGATTCAAGTCGTTTCCTCTAATCCTCCGGTGGTTGGGCTTGGTTGTTTTGTTGGAAGAGGCAACTTGTTTTTGTGCCTTTTATCTTCCACATTTCAGAAGAGGTTTTGCGCTAGCGTTTTGAGGTCCTTGCTCAGGGTGTGTTGTTTTGGGTAACACTTTGAGGTCATTTTCGGGATGTGCAGTGTTGGGTAACACTTTCAGGTCCTTACTGGGGCGTGCAACTATCTGGTTTTTTCCATTCTTTTTTTTGAGGTTATGGTGTGGTTGATGAGGGGTACAGAGTTATATCTGCCTCTTTCAGGTGGTTTCTTTTTTGAACCTTGTGTGCTTCTGTCTATTTGGTTTTATTTGGACTTTGGTACCTCCAAGTCATTGGGCTGGCTTTACCTTTGAGTTGTATCAGACAAGAAAAAAATTATGTATCAATATAATGAGTAATTTTCTGTTGGAAAAAAAACCCATGCAACCCGAAGTAAACTCGTGGCATCATCAATGACTCTGATATCAATTTAAAACATGGACATTATCACTAATAAAAATATATTAGCTTGTCAGCCAAAACACAGCCAGTCCAAACGCTAGAAAATAGTGGAATTCAGAGCCCTACCTATCTATCAGTTAACATTGAATGATTTGAATGATTTGGATAAGATTTATTCTGGCATCCAAACTTACCAAAGCATCAAACATATTAGTAATTGGGTAAATAAACGTCAGAGATTTTGGTTTCTCTGCATCAGTATTAAAGACACTTGTTGGAATAAGCACAAACGCAAGTCAGTGTATTCAAATCAATTTTCCGAACACGGTGCACTAGCTATACTTAAAAATTATTTTATGTTTTGTATAACTACCAGCAAGTCGTTAATATTTTGGCCGGTCATATCTAGGAGTAAGGTATTATATGCAGATGGCGCATATTTTTATAAAATATAATACATAAAAAGTTATGTTTATAAAACGTTAAAAAACAAACATATACTTTTTTATTTTTTTATTTGCATGGATTCCACATCTTGTCTCATATTTAATTGAGCATAATTTCATTTTTTTAAGTGTACCTAAACTATATTGAATTTTTACAAAAATCAATTATATATATGTTATATAAAATATTTTATAAAATTATATATATAAATATTTATTATATTGTTTTGTAAATTTATTGTGTTAATATATAACTAGTTTATTTCTATATTTTCTAATTTTTTTTTTAAGATTAATAAATGCATCACTTAATTAAAGAAACATGAAAGATAGATATACCAATCAATCAAATAAAAGTTCAAAACAACGAAAAGTAGGTATTTAAATAAGGTGAAATATGAATATATATATATATATATATATATTTTAATATATTTAAATTTCTATGATATAGAAATTTTTATAAGAAATAAGGAGATATATCTTTAGGTATTTAAATAAGGTGAAATGTGAAAAGATATATTTTATTTTATTTTTTTAATATATTTAAATTTCTATGATATAGAAATTTTTATAAGAAATAAGGAGATATATCTTTAGTAAGAATAGGGAGGAGATATTGGACATAGCTTATTACACCATGAGTAAGTTTTGTTTATCATCTTTTTCAATCTTTACTTTACTATGAACAGGTTTGGTTCACTATCTTTCTGATCTTTCTGGATACTCATCCTCAACTTCTTACATTATGAACCAATTTTTCAGGATATTTTTCTTCATCTTCATTTTTATCTTAATCTCACCCTAGTATTTTCTTTATTTTTCTTCATCTCTATTCTTATCTTTATTTTTAACCTTGTCCTCATACCTTCCTCCATGTCTACATGTCTAATCTTATCTTTATCCTCATATCTTCCTCCATGTCTACATGTCTAATCTTATCTTTAACCTCATCCTCATAATATAGCATCATATCTTCCTCCATGTCTACATGTCTAATCTTATCTTAACCTCATCCTCATAATATAGTAGATCCTTTTACTTGTTTGCAATAGTCTCGATGTGATGGGTTTTCCTGGAGGTTTGAGTCGTTTCCTCTGATCCCTCGGTGGTTAGGCTTGGTTGTTTTGTGGGAAGAGGCAACTTGTTTTTGTGCCTTTTATCTTCCACATTTAAGAAGAGGTTTTGGGACAGAGTTTTGAGGTCCTCGCTCAAGGCGTGCTGCGTTGGGTAACACTTTGAGGTCCTTTTCAGGATGTGCAGTGTTGGGTAACACTTTTAGGTCCTTACTGGGGCGTGCAGCTGTCTGGTTTTTTCCATTCTTTTTTTTTAGGTTATGGTGTGGTTGATGAGGGGTACAGAGTTATATCAGCCTCTTTCAAGGTTTTTTTTTTTTTTGCAACCTGTATTTGGACTTTGGTACCTCCAAGTCGTTGGTCTGGCTTTACCTTCGAGTTGTATCAGACAAGAAAAAAATTATATATCAATATAATGAGTAATTTTTTGTTGGAAAAGAAACCCATGCAACTCGAAGTAGACTCGTGGCATCAGCAACTACTCTGATCTCAATTTAAAACATGGACATTATCACTAATAAAAAAATATTAGCTTGTCAGCCAAAACACAACCAGTCCAAACACCAAAAAATAGTGGAATTCAGAGCCCTAAATTTCTATTAGTTAACATTGAATGATTTGAATGATCTGGATAAGATGTATTCTGGCATCCAAACTTACCAAAGCGTCAAACATATTCGTAACTGGGTAAATAAACGTGAGATATTTTGGTTTCTTTACATAAATACTAAAGACACTCGTTGGAACAAGAGCCACTGCAGTGGCGATGTCCCTGCCGAAAAGGCCATGTGCATGAATATTGGTTCCAAAGATTGGAATGCTATTTGGATTGGTATGGTATTAATATACCATCTGGATTTGGGTATATTTTACTTTTGGTATGTCATAGTCGTATGATACTATTTAGATGCCATAGACTTATGATACCATTTGGATTTGAGTATATAGTAGCAATCGTATATTGAGTAGATTGTAGCTTAAACCATTTGGGACACTTGTACCACATGTGAGTACATTCTCAAAAATGTATTAAAGACAGAGAGATAATTGAGGAATCCAAGTATTAAAAAGATAGAGAAAGCTAGTTGAGAGCAGGGTTGGAATTTCAATTCATTTTTACACATCAAACAATTTTTTTTTGACGTTTTGAGTCTACATATTACCCTTCAAAAAATGTTATGTCTAAAAGTGTGCCCTTCAACAATAAAGTTTTGATAACAAGTTAACTCTTCAACACTGAAGATTATGTTAAACATTTTAGTTAGTGACCCCATTTTTTGCAAGGATATACCTATTTCTAGAGATATAGGGAGTATGAGATGCCTCCTCTCTACTCTTGTAATTATAAGTTGCTTCCTACACTACTACACAACTTTCACACCAAAGAGTCCATCAACTATTTGAAAATTAATGTTTACAGTCATTTCTAGTCTTCCTAAACTATCTAACAAAACATGATTATACACAATTTATTTCCATTCCATTTAATGGAACTAGAAAGGTGGATCATATGAAAAAACAAATAAAAAAGATCACATCAACAAACAAACAAAAAAGAGTGACGACCAAAGTCCACTCCCAAATTTAAAATCCTACTTGTCTTCCCTTGCCTCTGATAGGGAGCTATATTCAAAGATGAATTAAAGAGCAAGGCCTCTCATATTAAAAATTAAAAAAAGGAAATAGAGAGACACTAGGGCAAGTTCAATTTGACAAACTTAAAATCTACAATGAAATAATTCTTAGTTGTTTTCAAGTTTTAAGGAAGAAAAGGCCTTTAAAATGAATAAAATTCTAGTGCTTTCATGCAG
>JZKD02S0988373.1:15215-69194 GCA_000966675.3 Picea glauca | reverse complement strand
AGGCCTTCGACAGGGACTAATAACGTTATTTTTCCACACTAATTATTAGGAGACATAATAATTGATATTTTATTGACTCAACTTGTAAATAAATACAAATAATGGTGGGAATAAACATGGAAATGATATAACAATTGTTACCGACTTTATGGATCTTCTATGTTAATCACCATCCAAATTATTCGTTTGGAATAACATTGCCTTGTCCACACAAAAAAAAAGCTTCCTTATCTCTATAATATATCCATCCATTCATTGAATGAATATATTTATAAAAAAAATTATAAATAGAAGTAATAAAAAAATATAAACTATATTTATATATTTATAAATAATTTTAATTTTTTTAAGTAATTTTTTTTATAAATTACTTGTTATGAAGAGAAATATCAAGCAAACAATTATCTACTGGTGTTTGAGTTGTCAAAAAATGGAAACCAACTCGACCCCATTTTAATGTTTAGTTTGAAATGTCTTGTAGGGACAAAAAGTATTAAACCAGTAACACATGTAGACAGTAAAATCCTAGCCAGGAATCTGGCCAAAAATACAAAGCTATAGTGATATCATAACCACAGTAAGCAAAAAATCTAGACAAGACAATTAAACATGGTCGTTGGGCAAGGATTCACCCTGGTGATCCAAAGGAAGGATAATAAGATTTTGCATATATAATCCATCCCAAGATGGCATGTTGTTCTTTAAATTATGAGCATATTTAGTGTTGTGCATTGCCTCAAGCATGGTGACCCAATGTTCCAGGAGATCAATTTTGTATTTGAGGTCGGATATCTCATTGTGAACTTTGAATATCAATTGTTGCAATATGGCCAAAGTGCCCATGACTTGTTGGTTGTGCCCGTCGAACGATGAGCGATGTGGACCTGAGGAGAGGTCCTCCTCCTCATTTCTTTGGGAATATTTTGGAGTAGAATGAGGGGCCCTAGAGGAGGAAGGTGATCCTGGAAACTAGTGAGGAGAAAATCCTAAAGAGTTTCCTTTATGATCAAACCATTCAATCTTACAACCCCAACCATTGATTTTGTGTCCACTATCCTACTAATGGCTGGATGTTGAGGCCTGAGGAGAATTGGCCAGACTATGACGCATACAATAATCTCTTTCACTGTCAGAGTCTGGAGCAGAACAACCAGGAGGGTTGTAGTGACCCCTACCTCACTTGGATCTCCCTCGTTGGTTGGACATTGTAGACATAGTAGAAATCATAGACAACTAGAAGGAAATTGCTCGAGTGTTATTCTGAAACCGATATTGAAAGAGGCAATATTGAGTGTAAGAGGAATCCACATTCATTTGATACTCCATAAACCATATTTCCATTATGCATGGCTGGTGGAGAGGTGTTAATTCCCTCATAGTGTGAAAAGACCAAGAGTAAATATCGATGACCTCAACAAAGATATACTCATGCTCTTGACATAGATTTTCTTGCTGCGAGTACTTGGTGTCATTAGTCCTCAATTTAAATAGAAGATACATCCCAGTTCCTTTGTAAATACCTTGAGTCTTATGTTTTCAGGTGCCACAGCCTCTATTACCCAAATCACTACCCATATTCATTGTATGTCACCCCATTTAGAGAAGAGTCTTCTTTCTCTGCAAGAGATATACACTCCAAAAGAGTGGGATGATTCGGATGTTGACTTGAGATGCATTCAAGATCCTCCACCTCTTGATACACACCAATGTTGGCCAAATTTTCCGCCAATTTTTTTTGCATCGCAAGGAACATGAGATGGTATTAGAATAAGATGTGTCTAGAGAAGAGAGTGAAAGAGTTCCATACTTCTTGAAAGTATCCAACTAGGTGATATTTTATCTCATGTGGAGCCACTAAGGAGCTTAGAAAGCAAGCCCAACATCACCTGGGAGTCCCCTTCCACAATGAATATGAAGAATTTGTTTTGTTGAGTGATTTGGAGGACTCTTATGAGGGCCCATAATTCAACAAAATTAATTGTACCATGTCCTATGTTTCTTGCAAGTATGTGGAGGATGGACACCTAATCATTTCTAAAGACAATGTTGAAACCATATGAGCATGGATTTCCCTTGGAAGCCCCATCAAAGTTGAGCTTGAAAAAACCCAAGGGGGGGCAGGACCAACGATCATGGCTACTAGGGGATGGGGGGCGCACATGAGTGGGAGAAGAGGCAAGGGAAATGTGAAGGCCCCATTCCATAAACATGGGTTTCTCATTAGAGTTGCATAAGAGATCCTCCTATGTCCAGATAATAATTTTAATTGTCTCCATTGTGTTCTCCTTGATTTTGGTCCATACTGACCCCCAAGGAAACTGAGTGGAATGAAAAATCCTATGATTTCTCTCTTTCCAAATATTTCATAATATAAATTCTGGTAGCACCTGCCAACTGTGGTTGAGAATTGGGTTTTTGAAGTTTTTGTCCCACCATCTAGAAATTGTTTCAATACCACTATTTTTATTACGATCGAAGGTGCACATAAATTTTTCTCCTTGGTCCCGGAGCTGAGATCCATAGGGACACTAATTTAGTAGGTGTTCCATCGATTCTTCCATTTGGAGGCAAAGGGCATAGACATAAGGCCCAAAAAATCCACGTTTCTTTAGGTTGTCCCAAGTGAGGATGCTTTTGTGGGAAACAAGCCAAAGGAAGGTGTTGACTTTGGGTCAGAGGTTGGCTTCCCAAATATTTCTCCAGATCAGGTCCCTGGGCAGCATGTTAAAAAAATCTTTCAAGCTACTTCCCTCTTTGATAATGAAGAATCCTTTAGGAGAGTGGCCCCACCTTAGTATATCAGGTCCATGCTTGAGTTTAATATTGCAGAGGTGCGCTTCCTCTGGAGAGAGTGATAAATCAATTTGAGAAGGGATGCCAAGGTCCTCGGGGGTGGTTTTCCTTTCCTGCCATGTCGAGTTTGGGTGGCTGGCTTTCCAAAAATATGCAACATGCTTTAGGCCAACCCAATTTGTATGGATATGGAGGTACTATAGTTGTTGATGTTGAATGAGAGGGGGAATTTGCTGCCAAGAGTCTGTCCAGAATAGGGCATTGTGGCCTCCACAAATCTCCCAAAAATCATGGTCATGGATGAGATACTGGTTTTGTCTTACAGTGTTCCATATTAAGGAGGCTTCTTGTCGTTCATTCCATTTAATAAGTTGAGATTCCTCGAGGGTGGGAAAGTACTTGTGTCTCCAAAGATGGGCCCAGAGGTCCTAAGAGTGCTTGAGCTAATGCCACCATATTTTGGACCCTAGGACCCGATTAAGAAGATGAGGGTCTCTCAAACCCAAACCCCCTGCTAGTTTAGGTTTACAAAGCCCCCCCCAATTGACCAAATCCTATTTGCATCTCTCCTTTGTACCTCATCAAAGGAACTTTTGTTTAATGTTTCTAATTGTATTTAGAGCAGATTTAGGGGAATCCAAATATAAAAATATGTATATGGGAATGGATTGAAGGACAAACATGAGGAGAAACACACGACCAACAAGCTTTAAAGTTCAAAAGGTCCATGAATTCATCCTTTCTTCAAGGGAAGAAAGAAGGCCCTCCCATGACCTATTCCTGGGCACATTATCTATGAGAGGAACATCTAAATATTTGGATGGAAGGGAGCCCTGACTGAAGCCCAAAGTCCTAGTGATGAAGGGATGGACCGCCCGAAGGGTATTGAAGAAAAATATTTGGGATTTCTCGGTATTGATTGAGGTTCCCGAGGCCTCACTAAAGTATTTTAGGATCTCAAGGACATGACGAGATTCATGAGCAATGGAAGATCCCATCATCATGGTATCATCAACAAATTGACTATGAGAGATAGGGTTTTCATATCATGCAGGGCAAGACTCTTCAAGGAGCCCTCATAAATAACATCTTTGATGTAATGGCTTAATCCCTCTGCCATGATGATAAAAAGGAAGGGAAAAAGGGTATCTCCCTAACGGATACCCTAGGTGGGGGAGAAGGGTCTCGATGGGACAGCATTGAAAAGAATGGAAAATAAGGAAGAGGATGTAAGATTCATGATCCAAATGACCCATTCAACAACAAAGACAAAATCCAAAAGAAGGGAATGCATATACCGCCAGCTAAGCTTGTCAAAGGCCTTGGAAAGATCAATTTTGATGAGCATGCCTGGGGTTCTTGTGGATTTAAAAGAATGCACAACTTCATGGGCCAAAATGACGCTATACATAATTTGGCGTCCCTCTACATAACCTGATTGTTCATGAGAATAAATGGAAGAATGTGTTTGAGTCTTAGAGAAATTACCTTAGTTATGATCTTGTTGATGATGTTGCATAGTGAAATGGGCTTGACATGTTTGGGGTGAGTGAATATTTCATCCTTTGGGATGAGAGTGATGAAGGTAGCATTGAGATCAAGGAGTACCTGTCCGGAGCACCTGGAGTCTTCAATTAGTTGCCAAACTTCTTCCCTTACAAGGTGCCAACAATGATGGAAAAAATGTGTTGTGAAACTATCACGGCATGGAGCATTACCCACTGGCATCTCTTTAATTGACAAATCTACCTCCTCCAATGTGACTAGTCTCATGAGAGCGATGTTTTTTTCAGTGGTGATGAGAGAAAGGATATGTCATGTAATATTGTCAATGGCTTCGAATCGGTCCACCCTTGGTTCAAAGAGAAGATCTTGATAAACGTTGACCAACTCTCCCTCGATGTCTGTATGAGAAGTAATTTCCTAGCCCTAAACATCCTCTAACTTGGTGATGTGATTAAAGTTTCGTCTCTGGATCATGGATATGTGAAAACACTTTCAATCCCCCCCCCCTCTTTGAGCCATTGGAAATGAGACTTTTGACACCACAAGGTTTCTTCCTGGGTGTACTTGTCTTGCAACTATTGTTTTATTCGAGCCCTTTCTTCTTGAAGTTTCTCAATGTTCCCTTGGACAATGATCCCCTACAGAATATTTCTCATTTTTTGTTCAAGATCCTGTTGGGCTTGGAAGATGTTCCCAAAGGTGTTCTTATTCCATTCCTTCAAGTGCTTCTCGAAGTTCTTTAGTTTCTATTGAAATTTATACAACAATGATCCATGAGATATGGTTGCATTTGACCACCATTGATGAATTTTTTCATGAAAGTCCTGATGGGTCAACCAAAAAGTTTTGAAGTGGAATGGCTTACAATGCAGAGTGCTAGTGATATCAATCTGTAGCTAGATGGGCCAATGGTTTGATCCTGCCACAATTAAAATGTCGACTTCCATCAAGATTCCATCCATAATTAAGGGTTCTGAAATGAGGAATATGTCCAAGCGATAGATATGTTGGGTTCCTGGTCTATGGTTGGACCAGGTGAAGATTCCATTGATGTTCTCCATATATATCATCCTAAGAGCATCGACGAGGGCTTGAAAAACTTCATTGTCTCCCTCCATCTAGTGGATACCTCCTCTTTTCTCCTCTAGAGATAGGATTGTGTTGAAATTGCCCTCGAGAATCCATCTCCAACCTCTAACAATATATCCCACGCTCTCCAATCTCTTCATGAAAGAATGTTTTTCTGATTGGAGATGGAGACCTTATACATTCGTTACCACCCCCCCTTTATCTGATCCTACGGCCCAATATTCTATAGAGATTGTCCATCTAGTGGTAAAAACATTATCTAATATTATAGTGCTTGGATTCCATAGGATGGTAAGGCTACCAGTGGACCCTCTGGAATCGATATGAATAGAGTATGTTTGTCTCCAACATCGGGCCAGAATATGATCTACTTTCGATCCTATACATATGGTTTCTTGTACGAAAAGAATTTCCATATTCTCCTCTATTATACGATTCCAAAGAAGTATTTTCTTACTTATTCCATTTAATCCCTTGATATTCCAAGAGATGATATTCATGAGGTCTTAGATTATTATTTTTCCACACAATCTTGAATTATTTTTCCACATTGATGCAGCGCCCCACCTCAACGAGAACTGCTTGACCTCCTAGTCGATGGATATTTCACAAGACTGAACCAAAATGGTTCTTTGGGTCCCCAAGAGACCTCAATTCCAACTATAACTCACATAGGTCCAACTCCTATACTCGCGTGAATTGATTTTGGGTGCAAGCTTCTCCTCACTTGACCACTAGATGTGACCAAGTGCTTACCCAAAGGTACTTTGGGACTATGGAGTTCGGGTGATTTTATGCGGACCTCTATTGATTCTCCCAACTCTTGATTTTTGAATTTAAAATTTGACGGGCGCTAGCTCTTCTCCTCTAGCCCCTTCAATGCAACGTTGGGCTATGACCTGGGGCCCAACTACCAAGAGCTTTGGGACTTTGCCCTTCGCATCTCCCGAAGATAGCTTACCTCTTTTCTCTCGAAGTATGAACTACAAACTCTCCTCGCATCAAATCTGCAGTCCAAGTTTTCTCCGCAACCAACATCTCAGATCACACTTCGTGCTTCGTGAAGTTGATGCTTCACTCCTCAAGATTTTCCCAAACTGTAAATTCTCTTCTCCTAATGTGACGATTGTCAACGCATCAAGATCTCCCCAAAAGGGTCTCCACCGTTCCTTCAACACTCCCTTGTTAACTCTTTCCTTTGGAATATTTTTACGTCCCTAACTTCTTGCGCTTCGACTTTTTCACGCTGAAGATTCTACACCCTGCCTTCGAATTCTTTGAAATATCCACCCTTAGGAAACTTTCCCAAGTGTTTTCAACTACCAATCTAAAATACCGCTCTCCCTCCCAAGTTTTTTGAAACTCGAGGGTGACTCAACCTCTTGAATTCCATCCTGAGCAATTGTAAAACCTCTATCCTTCCTGAGCTTAACTTTTCCTCTGGACAAAAGTACTTGCTCTCCCTCCTGAGCTTAACCTTCACTAAAAACTCATATATTCTCTGGGTTTCCTCCCACTCACACCTTGCAGAATTATCAAAACATCCTTTCTCTCTCATAGAAATCTATCCACCTCTGTGCACTCCTTGCAATAGAGAATTTTCCACTCTCTCCTCAAGTGAACGAGCCCAATAAATGACTCAGCCCATGCACCTCCTACGTAGCTTCTGTGAAAACCTTGCACCCTTACTGATAGTAAAACCCCGATATCCCTCTTGAGATTTTTTGAGATTAACTCAAAAGTCTGTAAACACACTTATTGCGGACTAACACTGCACTCCTTGCAGATTTTCTCAGGAAGAGAAACAATTGAAACTTATTGTTTCCTCTTAGAATCATTCACTCAACATTCATAAGCATAAACACATAACAGAGACTGGAAGCAAATAGAAAAACATACCATTCATAAAATGAACACAATGGACACAATGGACACAACACACCATGAAATTGGATCAAAGCCTTCTCTGTTATATTAAATTGAGTGCTTTGTACATAAGGGCTTTCAACAAATTCCATAATACTCTCTACATCATCTTCTTCTTACCATCACTATGATAATAATCAGACATATAGTTTACATATATTTTACAAGGAGGAGCTAATCGAGCTTTTCCTCCAACTATCTAAGTGCTATCTTATCAAATTAACACTATTAACTACTAAGGCCTCATACAATAAATGAAAGGCACATACAGATAAGAGAAAAACGCTACAGATCTATATTGTCCATAAATACATTGAAATAATTGCAATCCTTCTCGATCTTGCATTAAGGTTTCACCTTCTTGTTCTTTTAATGATGCTTTAATTACATTCATATCAAAACTTTTGAACTTTCCACGTCCTTCAAGATTTTGAATTCTTCAAAATTTGTGTTGGTCGTTGCCTTTTCCTCGAGCACCTTTGATATGGTTGCTCCTGCATCATACTCCTCCTGCATCA
Organism: Picea glauca; assembly: GCA_000966675.3. Lineage (NCBI taxonomy): Eukaryota > Viridiplantae > Streptophyta > Pinopsida > Pinales > Pinaceae > Picea > Picea glauca. Next base: position 61,362 of record JZKD02S0988373.1, on the reverse strand, counting down.
TACTCCTCTGGACAAAAATTCATGGACTCCTGTCCATGAGTTCCTGCACTATTCTTCCATGTTTTTGGATATCTTCTTCACTAATCCAACTGGCATCCTCCATGGGGTGTCCTTTCCATTTAACTAGATATTGATAGTAAATCTTTCTTCTAGTCTTCTTAATGATCCTTTGATCAATACTCTTCTCCATCTATGGCTTTTCTGCTATAGGCATATGTTTTTCCCACTGAATCCCTTGATGATATTTGGGTCCTCCTGCCTCATATTCCCTGTAAGGATATAGGTCAGTTGTGTTGAATATGGGTGAGATACCCACATCATTGGGCAACTCTAATTCATAAGAATTAGCCTCAAACTTTCTCAAGATTTTGCATGGCCGGATATTTTTCATCTTTAATTTGTTGTATGTTCCCCTTGGGAACCTCTCCTTTCTGAGATGTGCTAAAACTAAATCCCCCACTTCAAATTTAAGCTCTCTTATGTGATGATCAACTCTATGCTTGTAATCTTGGCTAGAGTTCTGCAATTGTTCTCTAATCTAGATATGGAGTTTCTGCATTTCTGCAGCGAAATCCTCTGCTCCAACACTCATGAACTCGCTTTGTTCCATGTCTTTCAACTCAGACACTCCTCTTGGCTGCATTCCATATAGAATTTGGAATGGTATTTTTCGAGTGCTTCTATTCGATGAATCATTGTAAGCAAACTTTGCTTGTGGAAGAATTTGATCCCACTGAGTATAGTGTTCAATGACTAGACACCTCAGCAAATTCCCCAAGATCCTGTTAACTACCTCAGTCTATCCATCTGTTTGAGGATGTAAGTTGATATGAAGGACAAATATGTCCCCAATTTCTTCCACAGTGTTCTCCAAAAATTCCCAACAAACTTGGTGTCTCTATCTTATACAATGCTCTTTGGAAATCCATGAAGTCTAACAACTTCTTTAAAAAACAGATTTGCAATGTGTGTTGCATCATTTGTCTTTTGGCATGGGATAAAGTGTGCCATTTTTTAAAATATGTCCACTACCACAAATATGGAATCACAACCTCTTTGGGTTATCAGTAATCCCAATACAAAATCCATACTTATTGCATCCCAAGGCCTTTTTGGTATTGGCAATGGTTGATACAATCACGTGTTCTGTCTTTTGCCTTTTGCATGACGACAAATTCTACACCTATTAACGAACCTTTTTACATATGTTCTCATACCTGGCCAGTAATATGAACAATTCAACTATGCAAATGTTTTTTTGTGGCCAAAATGTCCATCCAAACCTCCACTATGCTTCTCTTTTAGAAGATTGTCCCTCATGGGACACTTTGGGATACACAGTTGATTACCTTTAAACAACAACCCATCCTGAATCAAATATTCTGCCCACTGGATTTTGTCTCTGAAGATAGGATTCACACATGCTTCATACGCTTCCTTGAAATCCGAATCATCATTGTACATCTCCTTAAGGTGTTCAAACCCCAAGGTCTTCACCTGAAATTCTTACAGAATCAAGCATCTCGTGCTTAATGCATCAACAACCTTGTTAGCATTTCCAAAGATATGTTTAATTACAAAAGTAAAATTCTGCATAAATTCAACCCATTTGGCATGTCTTTGATTCAATTTTTCTTGTCGAGTTATGAATTGTAAGGCTTGGTTATCATTGTACAAAACAAAATCTTTAGGAATCAAATAGCGTCTCCATTTCTTTAAAGCTTGTATTACTGCATAAAACTCTTTGTCATATGTGGAGTACTTCTTCTTTGTACCTTTCATCTTTTTACTGAAATAAGCAACAAGTTTGTTATCTTGACTTAAAACAGCTCCAATTGCAGCTCTACTCGCATCACACCTTACTTGAAAAGTCTTACCAAAGTCTGGCAAAACTAGAATTGGTTGTCCAATTATCTTCTCCTTTAACAATATGAAGCTCTTCTCTACTTCTTCTATTCAATTAAAAGACTTACGTCTCTTCTTGACTGTGTCTAAAATTGGTGCACATATCCCACTGAAATTCCTGATAAAATTCCTATAGAAACTTTCTAAACCATGGAAGATTCTCAACTCAAAGATGTTTCTCTGTGATGGCCATTCTATGATTGTTTTTACCTTCTCAAGATCCATCTTCAACTCATTGGCCGAAATTACAAAACCCAAATAAATGAGCTCTATCTACATGAAAGAAGATTTCTTCAAATTTATTAGTATCTTCACTCGTTGTAACCTCCTCATCACTAGAGTCAAATGTATTAGATGATCTTCTCTAGTCTTACTAAAGATTAGTATATCATCAAGATACATGATCACAAACTTTCCAATGAAATCTTTCAACACTTAGTTCATCAATCTCATAAAAGTACTTGGAGCATTTGTTAACCGAAATGGCATGATGAGCCATTCATGCAACCCTTAATTTGTCTTGAATGTTGTTTTCCACTCATCAGCTTCCATCATTCTTATCTACTAATATCCACTCTTTAAGTCAATCATGGAAAAAAAAATTCTCTGCTCAAGGAATCCGTTAAGTCATCCATTCTCGGTAAAGGGAATATGTACTTGATGGTGATTATGTTGATATCTATTGAATCCATGCACATTCTCCATCCTCCATCTTTTTTTGGACTTAGTATTGTTGATACAACACATGGACTCAAGCTTTCTCTTACCAAACCTTTATCCATCAAATCTTAAACCTGATTTTTTACCTCTTCATTCTCCTGAGGCGCCAACCTATATGCATCTTTGTTTGGTAGACTTGCTCCTGGTATAAGATCTATATGATGGCTTATACTCCTTATAGGTGGTAATGAACAAGGCAACTCATCCACAACTACATCAACAAAATTATCTAACAGTTCTTGAATTTCTTCAAGCAAATTCTCCATTGAAGTACTTGTCAAAATGACTTTTGGTTTCCTTACTAAAGAAAAATGCATTTTTTGTTCTTTCTTGACTTCATTCAGTAGTTCCTTCCCACTCATTAGAAGTATGCTCGTGTTGGCTTCTCCCTTCACTTTCTTGTCTACAATTGGTAGCAACATGTGCATCCTACCATTCTTTTCCAAAGTATAAGTGTTCTTCCTCTCGTCATGAATGACATTTCTGTCATATTTCCACGGCCTTCCCAAAAAAAGATGACAAACATCCATAGGAATCACATCGCACAAGATATCATCCCTATATCCTCCTATCTTGAATTCAACTTGGCACTGTTTAGTAACCATTACCTAATGCCCTTTTTGCAACCATGAAACTCTATATGGGCTAGGATGCGCAATTGTTTCCAGCTCTAGCTTCTCCACCATATCTGTGGATACTATATTACCAGTGCTTCCACTATCAATTATCACTTTGCAGACCCTGTCCTTGGCCTTGCAAGCAGTTCTGAACAAGTTGTTCCTTTGGACTGGCTCCTCCACTTCCTTCTTTGGTTTTAAGAGAACCTTTCTCATCATCGAATACTTTCCACTTTATGCGCTTTCTACTTCAAAATTTCCCTTTTGAGCTTCTGAAATGTGAGCCTAGCCTCCTCCTTCTTTATTCCTCTTGGGACATTCCCAAGACATGTTTCCTACCTTTCCACAGGAAAAACATTTTACTTCACCTCCTATGCATCTTCCTCTTCCACGTGGAAAAGTATTTCTTCCACCAACATACTATCTTCATCCTCTTTCTGGGTGACTATGAGGATTCCTTACCTCATATTTGGGCTTCTGAACTCCATCATGAGTAATTTCCTTGCCTTTGTTTAGAATCCAACCTATGCTCTTTTGGCTTTGTTTCCTTGCCAAATTCTCCTCTTCCTTCGGATCAATCTCATAAGCATATTCCACATTTCTAATGGTCACCATGTTGATCTCATCCTGAATTTCATACCTCCAGTTGCTAATGTACTTGGCTACCTTTTCATCATCACTTTCCTTGTGACCTACTCTAATATGCAACCTGTAAAACCCTTCAGTATACTCTTTGATTGGCATCCCTTTCTACCTCAAATTCTGCAGTCTTCTGAACAAATTAATCTGATAATCCCTAGGTATGAATTCAACCTTCATCTTGGCTACCATTATGTCCCAACTATTTATCTTTTTCTTTCATTTGCATCTCCTATCAGCCTGAAGTTCGTCCCACCACGGTGTCGCATGCCCTTTCAGTCTTGTGACTGCATGTTTGACCTTCTTTTCTTCTTCAACGTCTTCATAATCAAAATATTTATCAAGAGCCCTAAACCAGTCAAGCAACTCTTCTACATCTAGATTACCTTCATACATTGGGATGTCCATTTCCTCTCTTGCTCCCATCTGTGCAACAACTTTTAGTAATTGTTCCTCTGCAGCATTCTCTGCAACAACTTCTTCATTTCCTCCTTCTTCACTTTCGGCCTCACTGATGTCTCCAGCATCAGGTGCCCTTCTCTATGTTGTCTCCATGGAATCTAATCGAGCATGAAGTTCCCTCATCTCTCTTTCCATGGCTGGGTTTGGAATAGGTCTCTCTGCATGTCTCCTTGGAGGCATTGTTCCAAGCTTCTTCTTCCTCAGAGTTAAATTTATTTTATGTCTTGTGTCTTCTTCAGCCTATAGAAAATATGTCTTGTGGCTTTGATACCACTTGATGTAGTGCCCCACCTTAGCGGGAACTGCTTGACCTCTCAGTCGATGGATCATTCACATGATTGAACCAAAATGGTTCTTCAGGTCCCCAAGAGACCTCAATTCAAACTATAACTCACATAGGTCCAACTCTTGTACTCGCACGAACTGATTTTGGGCGCAAGCTTCTCCTCACTTGAGCATTAGCTGTGACCAAGTGCTTACCCAAAGGTACTTCGGGACTACGAAGTTCGGGTGATTTTATGTGGGCCTCCACTGATTCTCCCGACTCTGAATTCGTGAATTTAAAATCCAACGGGCGCTATCTCCTCTCCTCTAGCCCCTTCAATGCAACGTTGAGCTATGACCTGGGGCCCAGCTACCAAGTGCTTTGGGACTTCACCCTTCGTGTTTCCTGAAGATAGCTTACCTCTTTTCTCCCGAAGTCCAAACTATGAACTCTCCTTGTGTCAGATTGATAGTCCACGTTTCCTCAGCAACCAATGTCTCAGATCACACTTCGTGCTTCGTGAAGTTGATGCTTCACTCCTCATGATTTTCCTAAACCGCAAAGTCTCTTCTCCTAATTTGATGGTTTTCAAGGCGTCAAGATCTCCCCAAAGGGGTCTCCATCGTTCCTTTGACACTCCCTTGTTAACTCTTTCCTTTGGAAGAGTTCTACGTCACTAACTCTCCTAAGATTCAACTTTTGCACGTTGAAGATTCTACACCCTGTCTTCGAATTCTTTGAAATCTTCACCATTAGGAAACTTTTCGAAGTGTTTTCGACTACCAATCTAAAAGACCACTCTCTCTCCTGATTTTTGTGAAACTCGAGGGTGACTCAAGCTCTTGAGTTCCTTCCTGAGCTTAACTTCTCCTCTAGACAAAAGTACTCACTCTCCCTCCTGAGCTTGACCTTCACTGAAAAATTAGAGATTCTCTAGGTTTCGTCCCACTCACAGCTTGCGAAATTCTCCAAACATCCTTTCTCTCTCAGAGAAATCTATCCACCTTTGTGCACTCCTTGCAACAAAGAATTTTCCACTCTCTCCTCAAGTGAACGAACCCAACTGTTATTGGATAAATTATTGAATGCAGACATAAACTAATCTCCCTAGATCCACCTGGATCTAGAACAAAACAGGATAGGACATGATGCTTTCCCTAGGTTTCTACCATTGAATTTACCACCAAAGAAGGATTGTATGACATACCCTTATATATCGCTTCCCTATATCTTTGTTGTCCCTGCTTCTCTTCAGTGCTCTTATGAGATCAGATCTGCAATGACACAAACCAACCAAAGTGAAAGCAACAATTGTAGATTCAATGGAAACCTAAACACGTGACCAAGGATTCATGCAATAAAATACTAATGATTTTATGGGAAAGAAACATGCCACTGTATCATATTAAGTAAAAGTGGAACATACAACCAAATTGCCTTGATGTCGCAAGTTCCCTTTCGGTGGTCCTTTGTTCCAACACACACATACACTTGCTTTGAATTTGCATGAAGATAATCCACAAAGCTTGATGGACAAATGGAGGCCTCAAGAATCAATTGCATCAGAATTCTCCACACAGTCTTCAGCCTATTCTTTGCTCAATATTTCTTGACCTTGCTTAAACTTTTCCATGAGAAATCCATTATTATATAGGAGAAGGGAAGTGGTTATTAGGATGGGAATGATCCCACCAAATCATAAAAGCCAATAAGATCACAACCATGCGAATGCCACCTCACATTCTAGAAGATTCTCCTTCTAGAAACTTCGTGAAACTTCTTCCTTTTCTTAGCTTCAAGCACCGCTGCACCCTGCCTATATAGCAGCATGTGGAAATACCGTAGGATAGACATAGAGCAGCCTGCAGAAATCAAGGATTTCCACACTATGTACCACTATCATCTTGCGGCGTCATTCTAAAAATGTGCCTTGTAGGGGAAGAAATCAACCATTTTCCTCATGTGAAAGATTGTTTTGGAAGCCTGAACACATGTCTATGGAGTCATCATCAGAGTGACCAAAATAATGTGTAACAAAATGCCCCCTAAAGTATGAGGCTAGAACATGTGACAGCCGAAATACTTTGTAAAAATGAATGTGTGTGCTGGGAACAAGGAGCGCACCAATCAGGAACCTACAAACAACCAAGCATCTATGTAGAATTATACCATTTATGAGGTAGGCATTCCCACGCTCAGATTACAAGTGATTAAAATCATAAATGTAAGTCATGGCCACCAATTATACATCGTGGATCCATGTCATCGAGATTCTACATAGCCACTAGAAATACACCTTGGATCTATGTAGTAGAAAGTGTAAATTCAGACACAGCCACGAGACATATAAAGTTTATTTGTGTGTCAATTCAAATCATAAATACTCCATCGCAGCCTAGGCCAAAAAGATAGGACCCAGGGTCTTCAATCCTGTCATCCATAAGTATGAATCTAACCATGTGATTATAGGTGTTGAAGTCGAACATGTTAGAAACCACTTGATTACCGATCATTGATGAAAACCGTTAACAAGTGCAAGGGAAATCACCATTAATGTCAATGACTCCCTTAGTACAATCCAACGAATGTGAATAAACGATCTGAAGTCAAACACTCGATGAAATCTCTTGATCAGGGACCAACGATGTGACTCCACTGTCGAGAGTGAAGAAACCTGCCATTGAGGCATGCAAGCTCTACGGTACTAAACGATTTCTAAGTCTTGTTCCCGGATGATGAGTTGAAGTCGACAGGAAAAATAATCGTGTCACAGGAGGGCCTTGATGTATCCCCCATCAGTGACACAAAATAAGTAATAGTTTAAGGGTACATCAAAGTATGAAAATGATTCGAAACTGACACAGGGAAGGCTAACATGGTAAGAAATGACAATGCAGATGGCCGACTCGAGGGAGGACTTGTTTGGACTTCTCTTGAACATATGAATGACATGACACTGGTCTTGGCAGCATTGACTCAAAGATGACCCAAGATATGAATTCGAAGAAGGCCAGACAAGAGACAAATAGATTTCCCAACCCGGATTCAAATGACGAAAGGGGGTGTCATGTTCAAGAGCAACTAGTACTGCCATTGACACGGATACAGAGACACATTTCTTTCCCAGATTTTCCCCCACCATTTCTGGTGAGTACCTCTTTATTTTTACACAAGATTGAGGAGGATAACATGTGCTTTTAATGTAATCTCATCCTTCGGACAAGTCCCTCGGAGTATTTTTAATGCACCCTAAGAAGGAGTGGTTTGGTCCCATGTGGGTCTTTCGATGTTTGTTTAACGAGTCCAAAGATGGAAAAATCAAGGGTTTTTCATGTTTATAGAGTCCGAAAAACACTTAAAGAGAACTCTCTCAATTCCTTTTTCATAAAATAGCTTGATGGGACTGAAAAAGTCATAAACTATCACCCATCGAACGTTTTATTCAATTACTTTTACGAGCGTGAATAGAACAAGGTCGCTCGACAATATTTTTTGTTTTTATGGAGTGTGAAAAGAGCTTAAATGATACTCCATGTCTGTCGCTTTTCGTGTTACCAAGACGAGTACGAAAGGATGACAAAAGTATACTTGGTTGTGTTCTCATAAATTTTCGAGCACGAGAACGAACGAAGAGTGAACTCGAGGTTTTCCTAAAAAAGCCCTAAAAAGTATCGATATGCGTAACGAAGAGAAAACAAATTATGGAACAAAGATCCATACTCTGTTAATTAGGACTCTAGTCTTCTTCCTACAAGAAACAAGACACTCACGAGACTATTAGTTTTGAGGGTTTATAACCCAACACATTTTTATGATATAAAATATTATGAAAAAGGGTAAAAAATAAAATAAATAAGAGTAATAGTTCTTTTTTACCATTTCATTTATAGTTGGTCAAGAACTTGTCTAAAAACCCCTTTTTCACCCCTTACTTCGGCGGTCAATTGCGAGGAGCACAGGTGATCAATCGACGAACGGTTTCCGTGAAAGCAGTAAGTTCTTCATCTTTTTCCTTTTCAATGGTTTAAAATTTGTTTTTGGTGGTCAAAAAATGAATTTTTGGGTAATTTTTGGGCCGATAGGCATGCGTTGGGGCCGCCACAGGTGGCCAATATCGGGCCCTGTGGAAATCAAGGATTTCCGCAGGTGCCCAATGGCTTGCCTGTGGAAATCCTGCACTGTAACTGAAGCTCCGTTGTGGTGGCCAAAAACCAAAAAGGAAAAGCAAGTGTTGAACCAAAAATAATTCCAAAAAGGCTAGACAGAGGTGCTAACTGTCCTCTCTTACTTCTATGCAGGTGTTTGATCGCAAAAATGTTGGAATGGAGAGAATGTGAGCATGAAGATGAAAACTCTATGGCTTTGAATGATCCAGGAACCATTAATGCTCTTTGGCAATGTGGCCTATTGAAATTTTTCAAAATCCAGAGCATGAGAGCCCAACGAAGACTATTAGAGTACTTGGTCCATATGTGGGACGCGAAATCGCAAGTATTTCACATGGGCATTCATGTCCTTTCCTTGGACATTGAGGATATTTAATTTCTAACGGGGTTATCCTGTCATAGGGCACATGTGACTCTGACAGGGGGTCGAGGTGGTGGCTTGCCGATGAGTGAGTATATCCATCGGCACTGTGAACCTGATGCCGAAATGCGCAAAGGTAAAGTGGCTATCCAAGGTGTGCGGGATCTGACTCTCAGAACAATCTTCTTTACCATTACACGGATGGCAGGAAGCATGTCACCGCACATGGTGCTCCAGAGTTATTTTCAATATGCCATTGAATGTCTAGAACCTCAAGTATTCAATTGGTGTGACGGTGTGCTCTACAGTATGAAGACACAACTCACTAAAAGAAAGAGAGGAGACCTAACGCAGTTTGGGTATGGGTCCATTTTGGTATCTTTCTTCTTAGAAAGAGTCCCTCATTTATGGCTACAGGTAGAGTGGGGAATAGCATCCCCATGAGACCCAAGAATGAAATGGTGGTGTGACCTTATGGCTCAGCACATAGCGGGCCCTATTATCAAGTAAAATGATGCATTTTTTGACTGGTTAAGGCCCCAAATCTTGATGATCGATCATTATGCGTATGCCATCCTGGAATTTCGGGGTGATCCCGACTTGGCTCTCCCTGAGGGATTTCAGTGGAGAGATCTAGGTAAGAAAGATATTTTGTTCTTTATAATGTTTTGTGGTTTTTAGGATATTAGATGTTTTTTTTGTGTTTTCGATCTAAAGACTAATCAAAGACTTTTGTCTATGTAGTTGTAGGGCCGCATCAACCTCCGGGCACATCTCCAATTCGGAGGCGAGGAGAGGCACGTGTGGTAGCAGGGTGGGATGCCGACGACTATGAGGTGATGGAGCAGAACTTAGAAGGCTTGACGACAAGCATTCCCGATATGTTGATCGAGGAGATCCCAAGGCATTACCAACGCCATATTGTAGGCGTGTTTGGCTCACTTAGTCGGTTACTTCGCAGGGTAGCTTAGGAAGTAGTGTGCTATTGCGAGTGGCATCCATGATGCCATTTCGAGTGGCATCCGTAATGCTATTTTGTAGGAGCCATGGGCTCTATATTTTGATCTTTTGGTCCTTGGATGGAAAACGCTTTTTTGTAAAACGTTTTCATTATATATATACATGAGGCTTCTACCAACTTACTCTGCTTTTATATACAATGTGTAATGTGATTGGATTTTATAAATGTCTCAAATGTCTATCTAACACATAATTAGATAGAGCATCAGTTAATGTATTTAGACATGTAGGAATGTGTTGATATTCAATAGAATCAAAATAATGCTCCAAGAGACGAATTCATAGATATACCCGTAACAAAGTAGGACTTCGGATAGTGTATACATTACTTAATTGGAGCACTACTAGCTGCGAATCAAGTCATACAATGAAGTGACTAATCTCAAGTGAGATAACATCGGTCAATAATTCAATTTCTGCGCTATATTCTGTGATATTATTGGTTGCACGACCAAGGAAAACACCTTGTAAACTGATAAGTTCATTGGTGGGTGTTATCACTAAAATTTCGTTTGCAAATGGTTACAGGAATCCAACATCTTCAAACAACTATTAGTTCACCCATGGACCAAAAATTACCAAAAATGCATTTCCAAAACATCCAAAACTATACAACCAATTATAAAATCAGCATGCACTAAGGATATATAGGAAGCGCGTGCACGTGCGACAATCGCAAATGACAGAAAAGCGTGCATGCACCTGAGGCACGACTGTGGATGCTAAAATCCGTGCACACCTCAGAATGGCACATTTATGATATTGGTCAGCCTCCCACCCACTTCTGGTTCAACTTCCAAGCCAATTTGACATCCAAATCTCAGCTAAATCTGACTGGGTGGTTGGTCAAAGATCTAAGGGTTCCCTAAATGGCCCCTTGTTCACACTAAAGGCTGGTTGAATAATACCTAAAAGCTATGCTATAAAAAGAGGCCATGGGTGCACTACATTTTCAAGGAATTCATTTGTATTGTTATGATGCCTATATTCTCTTGGAGGATCCTCTTTCTTTGTCAAGAGCATACAAGCATCATTTCATTTGAGCTATTCACATCACCTCTTGAGTGAATGAGCTTGGGATTCTTTCACCATTTCTTTCAATTTTTATAGTTGTAAGAAGAGCTCAATCTTGGGGGTTCAAGAGCCCTCCCTTGGAGGAAGAGGGGATCCAAAGTCTCCCTTTCTCTTTGGTTTTTTCTTTCCACTAATACAATCCTTTCCATTGGTGGCATGAGTCTTGTTTATTTCTTGTTCTAATATCCTTATTCACTCTAGTTTAATTTATTTTATTGTTATTATCTTAGTCTCTTGTTTATATCATATGCTTGATTTTTCTAACTCTTGCATTCACTATTGTTTTGCCTAGCTAACCCAACTAGGCTCGTAAGCACCTCTATTTTGCTCATTTAGGTGACAAAAGAGGCGCAACAAATTGGTGACTCCACTGGGGAAAGGTATCAATTTCCTACCCCATTTGGGTTATTTTAGCTCTTCTTTCTGTTTCTTTAACTTGTAGAGACCATAACCGGCCCAAGCCGACCTGCAAAAGCCAAATTCAAAGTTGAGCAGAGAGAATTTCATCAGAAATTTTCTTCACGACCGTGTAATAGACAGTGCGTGCATGTTTTAACCCACAGGCACGTCTTCAATGGATGTGCGCCAAAACCACTGTATTGCTCAACGCCTTCTATGCACCTGTGCCCATAAGTCTCTTTCAGTTCGCGCATTGGCACTCACAGTGTTTCTATCTATTCTGAGATCCGTGCACCTATGCAGAAAAACACACATTGTAAGCTTTTTATGATCTGCGGAGGGCCCATAGCCTTCTTAAGATTCATGCCATGCACATTGTAATTTGCACCACACTTACATTCCCTCTCCATATAAAGGGATTAGTCAAAACATACGCACTTAGGGGGTTAAAATCATTATTTCTTCTTTTTCTTTCATTTCGCCACATGGATGGCTTGCTTTGACTAAAAGTATAAGTTGGAATCATTTTTAAATCCCATATAAAACTTGCATTGGGACCAAAAATTGAATATCAATCGTTGAGTATGCTCTTCTCTTGCACTCCAAAGCGATCTTGAGAATCAAAAAGAGGTTGAAGGAAAATTTCATCTCCCCTTAAAAAAGACAAAATCTTTAGGAGAGGACAACAACCCCCTCGGGACTCCTCTTAGTTTATTTTTCAAACACATCTTAAGATTGTAAGGGCCCATACATGCCCACATGCTACAAAGATAGGACAATGTTGAAATTTACTTTCTTAGATTAAATTAATAGGGAAGTTTAAAGCATTTTGTAATGGGCCCATACATGCCCACATGTGCACAATCTAGGATAGTTTCAAAGATTTCTTAGATTAGACCACAATAAAGAGTTAAATGAATAGTAAGGACCCACATTTCCACATGCTAGTTTCCTAGGGACTTTAAAATTCCACAAGGCTTTACTAATGACACATAGTAACTTAGGTAATCAAGACTTGTAAGGACCAAACCAAGTCCACATGCAACAAGGTGACACCTAAATTATTAAAAAATTGGCACACTTTCACTTGTTCACACACAAAGTTCACCAATCACTCACATAGTCTTATCTAGAAATCATGGAAGTTGAAGTAAGTTTCCTCCAACAGGATTACGAAATGCCCCACCCTTTTTCTTGATGAGACTATCCACTCCCACTTAATTTCAACGAGGTAGGTAGGATCTCGGGGATAGGCATCCAAATAACTCCATGTTATTTGGTTCTCACATCGTTAAAACAATAGAAGTTGACAAATAGGGAACTTTCAAATCCTCCAAGTCAAGTGTTCCTACACCATAAGTCAGGGAGATACCCATGAAGGGTTGAAGGCCGAGGTCTGATTGTTCTGTGTGCCCCCCCTTGAGGCACCCACCTCTTGGACGGGATCCAGCCCGTGACCCATTTCTGAGGCCGAAAATCTAAATGTTGCACTTTGACTGAGGTACCTAGTGACCAAAATTTAGGACATCTACCCAGGTGGAAATTGTGGGCTGCAATTGCACCTTGATCAGATTTTGTGTGGCTATTGGGAAATATTGCCAGCTCTTTCGGCATATGCCCCCTCTACCCCTTATTATAACTGATTGCTTCATCCTTCACTAGTTTCTCTTCCGGTGGCTTCAGATCCCACTGTCGAGTGCTATTGGAAGGTCCAGTGTTATTTGAGAGGAAGGATGATACATCTTTTAGGACACGAGCATTTGTTTTCTTTGTTCTCCCAAGCGGACAAAATCCACCTATCCACATATATGCAGCTTCTTTATCAACATCCTTTATGTATGATGCCCTTCTAATTACATCTGATTGTGAAATATATTGTGAAGGTTCAAAAAATCATGGCAAAGGCTCTTGTTCATTTATTGCTCTCATCACCATTTGCACATATCCACTTAGCTAGTCAAACATCATAGGGGAACCACAGAACCCCCGTCGTTCCAGACGCTAATTGCTAAATATCCCTCCTATTCTAGGGGGAGTTCTTAGTCTTTCCAACTCATCGGCTCCACCTTCTCACACCCCCATGAGTGTCACTATCTTGGGATCAAATTTGCTTGGTTCCACCTTACTTGGGTCCACTTCCCAAGGTCAACCATCCACTCACTCTCCTTTACACAGAAATGGGGGGCGAACTTCTTCTCAAGGGGAAAGCACAAACCCACCTAGTCCAATTCAAGGGTCAGGTACCCGAAACACTCACACTATGGATGGAACTAATCCTCCGCCACCACCTCGTATGCCATACTTGGCTTCCCTCAACATACCAGATCTAACTAAACTCACCAATGATCCTATATTGCACAACCTCACATGGCTTGCAATGCCTACCAAACTACCTTCAGACATCCCCAAGTTTGAAGGAAAAGTGGGAGACGATTCCACCAACCATATCATGACCTTTCACCTATGGTGTTATGCAAACAACATCATGGATGATTCCATCTGATTGAGGTTATTTCAACGCATGCTCACTGGCCCATCAGCCAAGTGGTATGTAGAAGAAAACTCTGGGTCCCATGTGACCTTTGAATCCTTGGCCAAAGCATTTTTGACCTTCTTTCAACTACTAATTTGTCATGACAACGGCCTTGAACTACTCTCAGAGTTCAAACAAACCTCCTCCATGCACATCGTTGACCACATTCACAAATGGCATCGACGACGCAGTCTCTGCAAATCTGACGCTACCCCACAACAATGTCTCAATTGGTTTCTCAAATCACTTGTTTCCCTCCTTACCAAAGATGTGGCCGCCACCTTCCGCCAGTCTGAAGAAGAAGCCATTAGCAAGACCCAATAGTTCGAACTCATTTACACACTGTCAGGGTACCTATATATGGTACTTCTGGATGCCCCGAGACCTGTTCCATTCGGCCAAGACAAACCTGGGATGTCTCATTCAGTAGATGGATTGATTGGTAACACCACACACCACAACCCACAACCCCAACAACCACCTATGTACGACATACCCCAATATCCGTCAGCATATGGAGGAATCCCTTATTATCCTCCTCCCCCTTATCAACAACCATACCTTGTTGCCCTACCTCCACCCATAAGTGGACCCCTGCCAACACCCACAATATGCCCACCTATCCAACCAAGTTCTGGTACTCCCTCTACCTCAACCTATACCCTAAGCACTAGTGAAAGTGCCATGCCTTCCTATGTACCTTATGGATCATTGCCACAACATAAACTGTACTTTCCATTCCCTGGTCCTCCACAACCCATGGCTCCACCACAAGGACACCCACATGCTGGGGTTAATTTTTTTCATCCCTCTCCCATTCAGCAATACCAAAGTTTTGAACAAATGAATATGGAAAATCTGACCCACCAGTCGAATAATGCAAAAAATAAAGGAAAAAATCGAGATAATAATAACCCAGAACCAAGAGGGAATAACCCCCAACAAAATCAACCTGCAGGGGGAAACCAGAACCCAGGGAACTAGAACCCTCAAGAGGGCAATAACAAATGCCAGGGGAAAAATAACAACAACCTTTGAACCAACTCCCCTTGTGTCCTTTGCGGTGAGTTTGGTCACTACACTCACCATTGCCCCCAAATCGCTGACCTTAAATGAATGAAAGACTCTGTAAATGGACCACGTCCTCCAGCACTGCATGCCCCTCAGCAAGCCCCACAACAATATGTGTAACAACCACCCCCAACTGTGCTGCAAAACCCCATTCCACACCAAGGGATGATGAACACCCAACAAGACATGCAGCCTACCCCACCACAGTTTTGACAGTATCCCAATCTGGGAAATCCTATAGATCGCACCCTCTGAGTCTGCTCCCACCTCCTCAGAAGAACCCCCAGTCACAACTAGACCCCCATTGATGATTCCTCACCCTAATACTAAAACCCCCCTTCGTATTCTTCGCATCCCATTACGCAGGAATGTCCACAACACTCAGGCTAGGGTGGCTAATAATTATAGTTTGGTCAATGACTTGGCACAATCTCCTACTGCCATGTTAGTCTTAGAAGTCCTTCAAACTTGGCCCACTTAGTGGATTTCATTACTTTCTTCCGTGGAGGCAGTCAACCCTGCTGATACCCGACTCATCACATTTGATCTCGATAGTGGAGAACCTTTCCTCCCCACTCTTATCGCTTTTCAAATACCAATTAAAAACCGTAACATTACAGTTCATCGATGCATCATTGATGAAGGTGCATCCACATGCATCATGTACAAATCAGTATGGCAGAAACTTGGTTCCCCCGAACTCATACCATATGCCATTACCTTAAGAGATTATGACGGACGACCATCTTCTTCGGAAGGGCTCTTTCAAAATGTCCCCGTCGAACTCGGGGGAAAAACCATTCTCATTGACATTGAGGTTATCACTGCCCCACTTGATTACAATATCTTGTTCGATTGTAGCTACATGTATGCTATGAAGGCAGTTGCCTCTTCCAGATTTGGAACCATGATGTTCCCCCATAACGGGAATATCATTGCCATCGATCAAGTTTCACATTATGAGCCTAAACCTTCTTCCAACATCGATAACATCCTCCCTTTCATCCACACTAGTCCTGATACTTACCCACTCATTGAGATGGACCCCAGAATTTTTGAAGACCCATCATTTCTAGGGACATACCATGGATCACCACCGCTCATTCATCCTTTCAATCAGGTATGTGTCGTCTCATCCAATGGAACTGAAATTGGAAATACCCTTCCTCCCAATGAGGCCTCTCTTATATCTGAAGTCCCATTAGTCATAGAGCTTATTCCTCAGGAATTACCTGAAAACCCTCCTGCTTCACCTGTTCCTAATTCCACCTTACCCCAAGGACACATCCCGGTTTGGGAGACACTCCCCCAAGCCCTTACTCAAATCCCCTTCTTTTACCCTCCACCAGGTGTACAAGATTTCCAAGTAGCCACAACACTTACCCTTCTCAATATGGTGCTGGCAATCCTAGTATGGTATCTACATCCACCAGCCATGGTCCCTCAACCATCCCTCCATCCTCAAACCGACGCAATCCTGATGCAGATTCCAGTACCTACGCCCATTGCACCACCAACACCCCCACTCCCTAGCACCATTGCTACAGTTGGGGGCAGACGAAAGAAGAAAGATCCCACCACTCCTTTACCTCCACGTGTCCAACCTCCTTGTGCACTATGCGATAAATATGAAAACCCCACCAACAAATGCCCATCTCTACCAGAGCTACGCAATCTAATTCAACTCCCTCGAGCACCACCCTCACTTGTCGCTTCATCATGTATTGTCGATGTCTCCCCTAACACCAATAGAAAAGGACCGCGAACCAAATTTGCATGTGCCATGTGTTCAGAATATGGCCATTACACACACCATTGTCCAATGTTACCTCAATTCCGATAGATGCTAACAGCATTACGCCAGAGCTTTTAGCAAGAACCCACCCCATCTACATAATCCTCAACAAATGTCATCGACATCCATTATGTCACGACCTCATTCAATGAATGTATGAGGTGCCCTTTCTCTCTCTGTGAATCATTAGATCATTTCACATACCAATGTCCTATGATCATTGAATACAGGCAACGCCAAATGGACTTGATTCAAAATCCTCCACCCCTCCCTGCAGAATCAGTGCTTAACCCTACTCCATCACTAGAGGTTCTTCATATCATTTCTCCTGAGCCTGAAGCACTCCCTACTCCTCCATGGTTCTTGGATGATTTATACAAGGATTTACCCTCAATTCTCTAGTTCATTTTCCCAATGAAATTTTATGCCCGACTACCATTTTTAACCCACAATATCTCAATATTTGGTTTATGTTGAGCGAACCCTCGCAATCCCCTTGCATCAACCCCTCTACTTCTTTACCATCAAGAAACAACAACACGGTGACAATCACCGATGTCACTTCTTTAGATCCCCTATATTCTTGACAATTCCATTGTGATGAAGACATCCTCGAAAAGTTAACTACCCCCGATTGCCCATGGGATGCGCTCCACCATAGAGCATTCTTTCTTTCACATGAATCCTTCACGCCTCCTACCCAACACCCCATATACGCAGTCAAAACCAAATATTTTATCCCATCAGGGCATATAGATTGGTTCCATAACCCTATCCCTCCCCCGATGCTTTTGAAGAAGGTAATATGGCCAATATCTCCCCCACTATCAAAATCAATATTTCCATCAAAAAGGGAGTTATAGAGGAAATCACCATCGGCACCACATGCTCTCTTGAATAAATCACCGCCTACAAAGCTCTCTTCCAGGAATACCAGGACATTTTTTCCTAGTCATACATAGAGATGCTTGGCCTTGATGCCTCTATTGTCAAACATCTAATAGACACCTGGCATGATATCACACATGTCCACAAAAAACAGTGTTCACTACATCCATCCAAAGAAGCGACCATCAAAGCCGAGATTGACAAATTACACATTGTTGGGTTCATTTACCCAATCGCCTATACATCCTAGGTCTCCAACCCTGTCCCTGTTAACAAAAAATAGGGCACCATCTGTTGCACCTCTTTTGTCACCTAAATGAGCAAAACAGAGGTGCTTACAAGCTTAGTTTGGTTAGCTAAGAAAGGCATCTGTAAAGGAAAGGGTTAGAGAAAGAAATATAAAAGAACAAACTAAGAAATAAACTAAGAAATAAAAGAACAACTAAACTATTGAGCATAAGGAAATAAGAACAAAAAACCAATAAGACTCATGTCACCAATGGCAATGATGATATTAGTGAAAGAAAACACCAAGAAGAAAGAGGACTATGAGTCCCTTCTTCCTCCAAGGGAGGGCTCATGGACCCCCACAAATAATCTCTTCTTACAACTTTGAATGAAACGATGAAAGAATCCCAAGCTAATCCACTCAAGAGGTGAGATAAATTGCCCAATGTAATGGTGCTAGTATACTCTTGATGAGAATAGAGGATTGCTCAAGAGAATAGCAGCAGCATAACTTTTCTAATGAATTCCTTGAAAATGAAGTGCACCCATGGCCTTGTTTTATAGCACCTCTTTGAGGTATTGTGCAACCAGCTTGTAGTGTGAAAAGAGGCTAATTAGAGCATTTTTAGCTCTTTGACCAGCCACCCAGTCGGATTCAGTCGAGATTTGGGTGTTAAATCAACTTGGAAGCTGAACCAGAAGTGGGTGGGAGGCCGAACAATCTCATAAATGCATCGTTCTCAGATGTGTCTGACTTTTAGTGACCACAATCACGCATCGGACGCATGTGCGCTTTTCTTGCATTTCTGAATAGCGCATGTGCGCGCGCACCCTGTGTAGTCATTGCACACTTTAATTTTATCACTGGTTGTATAGTTTTGGACCTTTTGGAAATTCTTTTGTGGTAATTTTGGTCCATGGGTGACCTTATAACTGTTTGACGATGCCAGATTTTTGTAACCATTTGCGGATGAAATTTCAGTGATAACAAATGCCCCCTGATGGATGAGGTTAGGAGCATATGTATAGCCAAAATCCATCAATGTTTCTTCTACTGAGAGTGTCATTGTAAGAGAGAGCGATAGTGAGAGTGTTAAGAGTTACCCATTGGAGGGAGAAAGGAACCTGTAGAACTCAACCTTCCATAAGGTGTGTAAAAATAAATGTGTACAAACGAGGCGGGCATGCCCCATGCTCATGTTATGTAACTCAAAAATGGTTTTGTACAGTAACTAAAATTGTGTGTTGATGTAGATCGCTACAGCGCCCTCAGGGGCGGTTTTGATAAAGGTAGAGGACAAGTCTGATGAGGAACATACTTTGAACAGTAGGCAAGGATACTTGTAAGAAGTATCACGGATGCTGTGGGCATTGATATCCCAACTAAGTTCAGAGGTCTTCGGCGAATATAAGAAACAACTGCAATAGTCGCAAAGTAAGACCCACCGTAGCATGAGAAAGTGTTGAAGTCGAATGTTACAGGGGTCAATGACAATAGGGAGAAAGTGTGATTCTCCCTATGTCATCTGAGACCTCTCATTGGAAAGGTAATGAGAGTCAAGATATTGTCGCCCTTCTAGAAACGATGTTGATGTCAACAAAAGGGGGACGCGACTCCAAGAAGCAAAGGGTTTCGTGAAATCTACTAGGTGAGGTTAGGAACTGGAGGACGTACATGGATGAAGTCAAGACGTATGAAGACTCAAGACTGCCCTTGGATGGGGGTATATGTGAAGTATAAGTGGCTGCAACTATGCACCTAGGTCGAGTGTCAAGGGGACAACAAGACGTGGGATAAGTTGTGCCAGAGGTGGGACAAAGTGAAAAAACTCAGAGGGAAGAGGTAAGTGGCCTGCGGGATACTCGGAGTATATGGACGATGTCAAAAGGGGTAGATGATAAGGAGTTCCCTAACCAAGGGCGACATGGGTTGCATTTTGCCAAAAAAAGGAAGAAGGTCACCAAAGGTGACGACAAAAAGATATGTAAATGCTGGAAACAAAGGCTTTTTACAATTTATAAAGAATAATTTGGGATGAGTGTACAAATACAGAAATGGGTGCCCCAATTTAATATGGTTGAGCCGGTGAGGGTGCAATTTGCTTGGACAACTGGTGAAGGGTGGGGGCCCCATGGGTGAGTTTCTGTATGAGGTATATGAAATGGAGGGAAATTTGTGGATGGGCAAACTGATTGTGGATGAAATGGAGGGTTCATGATACTGCGGAGCTGCAGTCAAAATAGAACTTTGAAGAAATAATCTGGGAGTCCATTGGGAAATCTAGAAAAATGAGGAGAAGGAGTATGTGGTTGATTCACGACATGATCTAAGACTATCGAGACCCCCATCCCTGAAGGGTTTGAAAAACAACATGAGTGTCAAGGTGCCAAAGGGTGCTATGAAGGGGACAACTCGTGTGGGGGAGAGTGCTACTAGGTGACATTACCTAAAATGCAATGGAGGTGTCGGTGCTATAGAGTCAGAGATGGGGATCCTAAAGGTAAATTTCAGAGGGCGTGACTAGAGATGCAATTGAGATTCAGAGGGAATGATTACATGCCAGTGTTGATTATATGCCTGAAGGGGTTGTGTTGATGTATGATGACCAAGTACCTACACACATGAAAACCAAATACCTGACGTGAACAATATCTGAAAAGAATTGAACATACAAGCATTTATTTGATAATTATGAACATGAGAATGTGTACCTAGATGGGGTATGAAAAAATGGCTCCCTGGGGGCTAAGGACAAAAAATGGCCTGGGGATTGCCTTGTTGTAGATGACGGGATCTTGATCCTATGGCTGAAGATAGATCGAAAAATAGACACCCGGAGCTCTCGAAATGGTGTTTGGAAGTTTGGCGGAAAGGCCTATATATAGTTGTAGGGCCCACATTTCCACCTCATTTGTACTTGTTGTCAGAGTGACTAGACAAGAGGTATTTAGAGGAGATTTGGACATTCTGAGAGAACGAGGTGGTCGATTTAGGACCAGCGAGCTTCAGGTTAGTAGTCTTATCGTCTTGCATAGAAGTAGGTTTTCCATCTGTGGGTAGGGCTTGTACGGAGGGTTGTACAGGTGTTTTTATGGGTGTGGCCCCCCCAGTGCGTGGGGGATCTAGAAATATGCGTGCATGGGTGCACGCCTGTTATTCGGATAGCCACGCATGGGTGCACACATAGGGGGGACAAAGGCGTGCATGGTATGCATGCCTGTTTGCTACACAACTGCGCATGGGTGCACAACTGTGTAGTGGACATGAGTGTTGTGATGCGCGCCTGTGTTCGTGACATGGATGCATGGAGGTGCCCCTATAGGTTGGGTAGGCGCACACACATGCACACCTATGGGATGGATAGGCACGCTTGTGGGGTGAAAAGGTGCGCATATGTGCGCGCCTGTGGGTTAAACAACCGCGTCTTGGGGGAAAGGCTGACAAGTGCAAAAATTATATTTCTTGGAGATTTTAATGTGTTTTATGATCAATATGGCTGACCTATGACTATATTATGTGGTTGCAGGTGATCATTTGCATGAGGCCAGTACATTGGCAAGAGCGGGACTGGTCACAGCTGATGGATGTCGTGGCTATTGAGGAGCCAGGGGTTCGTGCTACTTTGGCAGCCTGTGGGCTACTGAAGTTCTTCGAGTGCCCGTTGATATGGGCACAGGAGTATCTTCTGCAGTTTCTGATCCGGATGTGGAGTCCAAATATGAATTTCTTTATGGTGTGGGGAGAGCAGATTGCCTTCACTACGGTGGAGGATATATATTTTCTGACTGGGCTCCCTTTTCGGGAAAGACCCCTACCTGCAGAGCCTATGTTACCTATGGATGTGCAGTTAGCTATCTTGGGCCGGAGGTATTTCTCGAGGGGGAACTTCATGTTAGGCTTCGTTGTGAGTATCGAGGCAATGGATTCTTTAGCTCATCACTGTGTAGCAGTGATGATTGTGAGGGTATATGGGTCCCTCGCGACTCAGCAGATCAGTGGTGGTTAGATGAGGGTTATGGGGAGGGCACTGGTCGGTGAGAATTTTTCTTGGGGGTTGATGTTGCATGCCAGGATGGTAGGGCAACTGGACAGATGTTAGGCTGTAAACTCAGGGGACTTTGCCTTTGGGTCCATCGTGGTGGCCTGTTTTTTGGAGAGGGTGTCGATGTTGTGACCTAGAGTTTTATTGGGCGCACCTGGTGCGCAAGAGCCGCGACTGAGGTGGTGGTCAATGATTTTGGTTCGCTACGGTGGTGGTGAGGGTGGCCATATTTTCACGGCTGAGGCGGCACAAGTGTGGTGGCAGATGTCGTTGATTATACTGCAGTATCCATACTATGGTGTTGACTTCCGGGGTGATCCAGACATGGTGTTACCTCTAAGGGAGGTGTTTGATCATCGAGGTATGCTTTTGATTTTGATATGTTGATTTTTGAGATAGCATGACATATGTATTTTGTATAGATGCTGATACTATCGTTTGGTTGTTTGTATGTGCAGATGTGGGACCTCGCGAGCGTAAGGTTGAGCTGATGAGAGTGTCAGCTCTCCAGGAGCCGGGGAGACCGCTGCGAGGAAGGCCATGGGCAGGAGAGAGACGTTGGTGTGAGGACGTTGAGGCGAGACCAGCCGATGATGAGAGAGCGACTAGGAGATGTCGTTTTGATGACCCTAGTGTCGGGCCATCGTATGCTCCTCTGGCGGAGGCCGGGGGAGATTTTGAGGATATTCGCCGCCACTTGGAGGCAGTGCTACAGGGCGTGACTGAGGGAATGTGGTCGCGCATCTAGGATGAGGACATCCTGGAGCAGTGTGTGGGAGTTCTGCTAACATGGTGGGCTGTGGTGTGGCGAGCAACAGTTGCAAGTGTTGTGATGACCGGACGGTTACCTCCCGGTCTGAAGGGACCAGTAGTGGGTGGGGCACCACCGCTTGAAGGAGGGGCAGGAGGTGGTGCTCTAGAGGCACCTTGAGTGTCGCTCTATGTATGTTTGTATTTTGTATATAGGCTGGTGAGCCCATTTTGGTATAGTGAGATTAGTTTTGTACCGAGGTGCTCCACTGGCCTATGGATTTTGGATATGATGTATGTATGTAAAAATTTTGATGGTACTGTTGACCGATTTATATATATATATATATATGAGTATACATTTTGGGGTCTTTGTGATGTTTTATGTGTGTGTAGAGGTATCTTGATGTGATATATGCCAATCTAACACAATGTTAGCTAAGTTATCTGTAATTTGATTCAATTGTCTTGGAATATGTGTAAATGTGATGAAATCAAAATGTTGAGATAAAAGTCTAACTTGCAGGTATTTGCAAAAGAGGCAAGGATCATGGACACAGTACACATTGTTGAGTTGCTAGTTGAGAATCAAGAAAGACGCTAAGGTGATGAATACGATGATGATGGGCATCGGCAAGGAGGCCAATGACGACAGTGTACTCAGCTTGGTTGTTGGTTTTTGAACCCAAACATATGCCGCTAGAGTGGAGCAGTTCATATGAGGGGGTATAGAGGGCCCAAGCTACCGAAGAAAGATTTTGTGTCCACAGGCTAGCACCGTCGACGTAACCGATGTGGTAGGCCAGTGGAGGAAGCATCTATCAATAACAAAAATGATAGTTTAGACACGAGGGATGGAAAAAAGATTAAAAACACTATAAAATAAATAACCTAATGTAGAATGGCTACGTTTAGGTGTAAAACTTCTTTAATTATAACCTGTTGACGGGTTCCTTGAGAGAGAGGCCTTTGGGAGAGGCCAAGATTTATGCACCTTTGGTGAGACAATGTTGGATAATGTAGGGGCCATGCCATAGTGACTTGAATTTTCCATGACCAAGGGTATAGTGAGTGATATCATAAGCAAGGATGAGGTCGCCTTTATGAAATGAGCGAAGGTTGACATGGCGATCAAAGGTGGTCTTTGACCATTTTTTGGCTGCCTCGTTGTTCTGTAATGAAGATCGACGATCTTCATCCAGGGACTCTAAGTTCAGCAAGCGCTGCTCCATTGGAGCAGTGTCGGGTAATAGCTCAATTTTGGTGCGTAAAGTGGGAATTTTGCACTCGATAGGAAGAGTGGCCTCAACCCCATGGACTAGATGAAATGGTGTGAAACCAGTGGCTATTTTCATGGTCGTACGATAAGCCCATAGTGTGGAAAATAACATATGATGCCAATTGGTCTTATGTTTGTTAACCGTGCGCTGTAACATGGTCTTGAGGACCTTGTTAAATGCTTCGACCCATCCGTTAGACTGAGGGTAATATGGTGAGGAAAACTAGTGGGAGAATCCCAACTAAGATGAGAGTTCGATGAAATCTCATTCTCAAAATGTTTCCCATGATTGAAAACTAGTTGGAGGGGTACTCGAAAGCGGGATATGACGTGATTAAAGAAAAAACGTGATGCAGTGTCAGCAGTGTTTTTGAAGGTGGGCATGGCTTCAACCCATTTTGTGAAGTAATCGACTGCGACAACAATGTATTTGTGTCCATTGCTGGATGAGGGATTACAAGTCATGATGTCAATGCCCCATTTACAAAAGGGGCCTACAGTAATGACTGGATGGAGAAGAGCAGGTGGTGCTCGTTCTTTGTTGGCGTAAAGTTGACATTTATCGCATCGCTTCATGGCATGAATGCAATCGTGAAACAATGTAGGCCAAAAATAACCTACTCGGATGATTTTATGAGCACTGGACATTCCTGAAAGA
Source organism: Picea glauca (assembly GCA_000966675.3). NCBI lineage: Eukaryota > Viridiplantae > Streptophyta > Pinopsida > Pinales > Pinaceae > Picea > Picea glauca. Next base: position 36,489 of record JZKD02S0988373.1, on the reverse strand, counting down.
TGGCCCCCGCATGCATCGCTATGGTAGTCGTTCAAGACTCTATCAACCTCGTCAATAGTCAAGCATCGACGAAGTATGGTGTTGACTCCTCACCGATATAAGATATCTCCGATGAGGAGATAGTGGGGGGGCTGGTGGCGAATACGACATCAATCATCCCGTGAGAGGTGGTTACCAAACTTTTGGGTTCAGAGGTAGATGAGGAGGTCATCGTACCAAGGATCATACGAAGTGATATAAAAGAGATGTTCATCAGGGAAGTTGGTATTGACGGGGGCACTGGTAGTATCAGAGGGGAAGGCCATGACAAGTTTGGAGAGGATGAGAGCTTTCTTGCTCTTGGGTGTTGAAAATTCAAGATCGTATTCCTAAAGGATAATGATACAACAGGAAAATTTGCCATTAATTTGTCGATGACTGAGCAAGTATTGCATAGGGTTGGAATCTGCTACGACTTTAGTCGTGCGAAGCAAAATGTAATGACGCAGTTTCTGGACTGCGAGGACAACTGCAAGGGCTAGTTTCTCTTCGTGTTTATACTTCAGGGGTGGTCCTGAGAGGTTTTAACTAATGTAGTAAATGACATGCTCATGATCGTTAGCACCAATTTGAACGAGAATTCCTGCTACTAAGATAGCTGAGGATGATATGTAGAGGATATAGTCGTGATTGTAGTCAGGTGCACTAATTAAAGGGGTGTTGGAGAGCACCATTTTAAGATCGTCAAATGCTTTTTGGGAATGTTCATCCCAGTGGAATGGGATGTCATGGCGGAGTAAGCAAAGGAAACCCTATGCTTGAGTGGCATAGTCTGGGACAAATCACTGTAGAAAGTTAGCTTTTCCTTGTAGGCTCTGTAGTTGGCGTAAATTCCGTGGGGGTGGAATTTCGTTTATGGCTTGGACCTTGAGGGTGTCCACGGTAATACCGTTTTGGGAAACAATGAATCTGAGGAGGTGCCCAACAGTGATGCAAAATACACATTTGAGGGGGTTCAAACGGATGTTGTACTGATGACACTGTTGGAAGATGATCTGTAAATCATCAAGATGTTGGGTGTGTTTTTTGGATCGAGCTGTGAGATCGTCCAAGTATGCGAGGATGATATGAGCTAGATCATGAAAAATGTATGTCATAGCCCGCTAGAAAGTTGTGCTAGCTTCCTTTAGGCCAAAAGGCATGACACGATACACAAACGTACCCCAAGGGGTGGTGAATGCGGTTTTGTATTGATCAGCTAGGTGGATTTGGATTTGATTATAACTAGAGAAACCGTCCATGAAGGAAAAAGCCTCATGGCCTACGCAGTCGTTGATAATTTGATCGATGAAAGGCATTAGAAAGTTGTCTTTGGGACATACGTGATTGATATTGTGAAAGTCCGTGCATATGCGGATAGTGCCCTGTTTTTTGTTAATGGGTACAGGGTTGGAAACCCATGAGGTATAGGCAATGGGGTAGATCAACCCAGCTACGCGTAATTTGTCAATCTCATCCTTAATGGCCACTGCTTTAGATGGGTGTAGCAGTCGTTGTTTTTGACGAACTGGTGTAATGTTAGGCTAGGTGTCGATGCGATGTTCGACAATAGAGGGATCAAGGCCAGGCATCTCTATGTATGACCAGGCAAAAATATCCTGATATTCTTGGAAGAGGGCTTTATAGGAGGTGATTTCTTGAGGAGTGCATGTGGTGCCAATGGTGATTTCCTCGACGACTCCATTTTTTATGGAAAAATCGATTTTGATGGTCGGGGAAATGTTGGCCATGTTGCCTTCTTCAAAAGCACCAGGAGTAGGAATGGGGTTGTTGAACCAGTCGATATTCCCTGATGGGATAAAATCCTTGGTTTCGACTGCATATAAGGGGTGTTTGTTAGGAGGCGTGAAGGCTTCCTATGAAAAGAAGAGCACTCTGTGGTGTAGCGCATCCGATGGGTAGTCGGGAGTGGTTAGTTCCTCGAGTATGTCCTCCTCACAGTGAAATTGGTGGGAATACAAGGGGTCTAAAAGAGTGATATCGGTGACTATCACCGTGTGGTTGTCTTTTGGGGATGATGAATAAGGGGTAATGACGCAATGAGATTGCGATGGTTCGCTCGACATAAACCAAATATCAAGGTATTGAGGAGTACCAGTGGTAGTTGGATGTAAAATTTCTGTAGGGAAATGAATGGGAGAATTGGGGGTAAATCCTTGGATAAGTCATCCGAGAACCATGAAGGAATAGGGAGTGCCTCGAGTTCAGGAGAAATGATATGAAGAATCTCAAGTGGAGAGGTAAGGTCAACCATCAATTCTGTAGGGGGTGCAGGGGTTTGAATCAGGGCCATCTGGCGTTGCCTGTATTCAATGATCATAGAACATTGATATGTAAAATGATCTAAGGATTCACATAGAGAGCAAGGGCATCTCATGCGTTCATTGACTAAAGTCATGACATAATGGATGTCAGTGATGTTTGGTGGGGATGACGTAATTGGACGATGTTCCTGCTGTAAGCTTTGGCGTACTGCAACTAACGTCTGTCGGAATGAGGTAGCGTTGGGCAATGGTGTGTATAATGGCCATATTCGAAACATATGGTGCAAGCAAATTTGGTTCGCAGTCCTTTTCTACTTGTGTTCGGAGAGACAGCGATAGTACTTGTTACAGTGGCGAGCAATGATGGTGTTTGACTGGGTTGAATGAGGTTACGTAACTCGGGTAAATATGGGAATTTATTGGTTGGGTGTCCATCTTTCTCACATAGCACGCAAGGAGGTTGGACGCGCAAGGGAAGTGGAGCTGTGGGCTCCTTCTTCTTTCACCTACCCCCAGCTGTGGCAGGGAGGTTAGTGAGTGGGGGTGTAGGGGGTACGGTGGGAGTGAGTATGGGAATCGTCATTGGGATTCCTTCCGTTTGGGGGGGAAGGGATGGTTGAGGGACCATCTTTGGGGGATGTAAATACAAAACTGGAATTGCCAACACCATATTAGGGACGGTAAGCATTGCAGCTACTTGGAAAGCTTGTACGCCTGGTGGAGGGTAGAAGAAGGGGATTTGAGTGATGGCTTGGGGAATTGTCTCCCAAACTAGGATATGGCCTTAGGGAGAGGTGAAATCGTGAACTCGTGGAGTTGACGAGTTAGCAGGAGGCTCATGAGGGGGGAGCTCTACGACTAGTGGGACGTCAGATATGATAGAAGCCTCCCTAGGAGGAAGGGTATCCTCTATGTCAGTTTCATTGGATGATACGATGCATACTTGATTGGAAGGATGAAGGAGCGGTGGTGCGTCGTGCTAAGTTCCTAACAATGATGGGTCTTTGAAAATCCTGGGACCCATTTCAATGAGTGGGTATGTTTCAGGATGAGTATGGACGAGGGGGAGAATGTTATCGATGTTGTCAGAAGGGTTAGGCTCGTAATGCGAAACTTGGTCAATTGTGATGTTGTTCTCATTGTGGGGGAACATCATGGTTCGAAAGACGGAAGAAGCAACTGCCTTCATAGCGTACATGTAGCTACGACCGAATAAGATATTGTAATCGAGTGGGGCATCGATAACTTCAATGTCAATAAGGATAGTCTTTCCCCTGATTTCTATAGGGACATTTTGAAAGAGCCCTTCAGGAGATGATGGTAATGGCAGATGGGATGAGTTCGGGGGAACCAAGTTTCTACCATATAGACTTGGACATGATGCATGTGGATACTCCTTCATCGATGATGCACCAATGAACTATAATGTTCCAAATTTTTACTGGGATCAAATGTGATAAGTTGAGTATCCGCGGGGTCGATTTCCCCCAAGGCGGAAAGTATTGATTTTTGCTGAGTGGGACAAGTTTGAAGGACTTATAAGACTAACATGGCAGCCAGGGATTGTGATAAGTCATAAACCAAACTATAATTATGAGCCGCCCTAGCCTGTGGGTTGTGGACATTCCTACGCAATGGGATGTGAGGGATGCGAAGAGGTGGTTCTACGTTAGGGTGAGGAATTACCGACGGGGGTCCCATTGGTGCTGGGATTGTTTCTAGGGGAATGGGAGGAGACTCAGCGGGTGCATGGTATTGACGACTACATGTTTGCAGAAAGATTTCTTCCTCACTGGTGAGGAGGATAGTACGATCTGTGGGATTGTTTAGATTGAGGTACTATCCCAACTGTGGTGGGGTAGGCTGTGTGTCCTGTTGGGTGTTCATCACACCCTGGTGCAGAATGGGATTCTACAACACGGTTGGGGATGGTTGTTGCATGTATTATTGTGGGGCCTGCTGAGGGGTAGGTAGTGCTGGAGGATGTGGTAGACTACCTGAGTCTTTCAGCCATTTAAAATTAGTGATTTGGGGGAAATGATGAGTATAATGACCGAACTCACCGCAAAGTGCACAAGGGATGGTGGTTTTAATAGTATTGTTGTTTCTCCCTTGACGCCTGTTGTTATTTCCCCCTTGGGGGTTCTGATTCCCTTGATTCTAGTTGCCCCCAGTCGGTTGGTTCTATTGGGGGTGATTCCCTCCTTGACCTGGGTTGTTATTGTTCCTTCTTTTTCCTTTCTTTTTGGCATTATTCGACTGATGGGTCAGATTTGTCGTATTCAACTGATCAAAATTTTGATATTGCTGAAGGGGAGAGGGTTGAACAAAATTCACCCTAGCATGAGGGTGTGGGGGAGCCATGGGCTGTGGAGGACCAGGGAATGGAAAGTACAGATTCTATGGGAGTTGTGATCCGTAAGGTACATAGGAAGGCATGGCGCTTTTGCTAGTATTTAGAGTATAAGTTGAGGTAGAGGGAGTACCAGAACTTGTTTGGATAGGTGGGTGTATTGGGGGTGCCGACAGTGGCCCACTGATGGGCGGAGGAATAGAAACAGGGTATGGTTGTTAATAAGGGGGTGGGGGGTAATAAGAAGTGCCCCCATATGCCGACAGATATTGAGGTGTGCCATACATTGGTGGTTGTTGGGGTCGTGGACTGTGGTGCGTAATAGTACCAATCAATCCATTTGCTGAGTGAGACATCCCAGGTTTGTCTTGATTGAATGGCATGGGTTTTGGGAGATCAGGAAGTATTGTATATAAGTACCCTGATTGTGAATAGATGAGGTCGTATTGTTGAGCCTTACTAACGGCTTCTTCTTCTGATTGAGGGAAGGTGGAAGCTACATCTTTACCGAGGAGAGAGACAAGTGATCTAAGAAACCAGTCAAGACACTGTTGTTTGGTGGTTTCGGCTTTGCACAAACTATGTTGTGAATGTGATTAGCGATATGTGTGGCTGAGGTTTGTTTAAAATTAGAGAGTAGTTAGAGACCATTGTCATGGCAGATTAGTAATTAGAAGAAGGTCAAAAATGCTTTGGCTAAGGACTTGAAAGTCGCATGGGACCCTGATTTTTTGTCTACATACCATTTGGATGATGGGCCAATGAGTGTGTGTTGAAATAATATTAGTCTGATGGAATCATTCATAATGTTGTTGGAAGAGCACCATAGGTGAAAAGTCATGACATGGTTGCCAGGTTCATCCCCTGCCTTTCCTTCAAACTTGGGGATGTCTAAAGGTAGTTTGGTAGGCATTGCAGGCCATGTGGGGTCATGCAATATAGGATCATTTGTGAGTTTTCTTAGATATGGTATGTTAAGAGAGGCCAAATATGGCATCTGTAGTGGGGGTGGAGGATTAGTTCCAGCCATGGTGTGAGTGTTCTGTGAACCTGACCCTTGAGGGGAGCTAGGTGGGTTGGTACTTCCCCCTTGAGAGGAAGTTTCCCCCCCGCTTCCGTGTAAAGGAGAGCGAGTGGACGGAGGACCTTGGGAAGTGGAACCAAGTAATGTGGAACCAAGCAAAGATAATCCTAAGACAGTGGCACTCACTGGAGTGTGTGATGGTGGTGCCGATGAGTTGGCAAGACTTGGAACTCCCCCTAGAATAGGAGGGATGTTTAGCAAGCGTCTGGAACGACGGGGGTTCTGTGGGTCCCCTATGATGTCCGACTAGCTGAGTGGATGTGTGCGAATTATGGTGAGAGTAATAAATAAGCAAGAGCCTTTGTTTGCAAATTCTGAACTTTACACAATATATGTCTAAATCAAAATGTAATCAGAAGTGCATCATACATAAAGTGTTTTGAAAAAGAAGCATATATGTGGATAAGTGTTTTTTGTCTGCGGCAGGAATCAAAGGAAACAAATGTTGATGTCCTAAAAGACATAATGTCCTTCCTCTCAAATAGCATTGGACCTTCCAATAGTACTCAACAGTGGGGTCTGAAGTCACCGGAAGAGGAACTAGTGAAGGATGAAATAATCAGTTATAATGAGGGGTAAAGGGGGCATATCCCGAAAGAGCTGGTGATATTTCCCAATAGCCACACAAAATCCAATCAAGGTGTAATTGCAGCCCATAATTGCCACTAGGTACCTCGGTCAAAGTGTGGCATTTAGATTTTCGGCCTAAAAAATGGGTCAGGGGTTGGATCCCGTCCAAGAGGTGGGTGCCTCAAGAGGGGATGCATAGAACAACCAGACCTCGGCCTTCAACCCTTCATGGGTATCTCCCTGCCTTATGGTGTTAGGAACACTTGACTTGGAGGATTTGCAGTTCCCTATTTGACAACTTCTATTGTTTTGACAATGTGAGAACCAGATATCGGGGAGTTATTTGGATGCCTATCCCCGAAATCCTACCTAGACTAAAAAATTTCTTTTGGCACCTCATGTGGGGGAAAACTTACTGAGTTTTTAGAAAGAATTTAGATGTGGTTGTTTGAGAGATTGGGGGTGTGAACCAACCTCGTTGAAATTAAATGGGAGTGAATAGTTTCGTCAAGAAAAGGATGGGGTGTTTCATAATCCCTTTGGAGGAAACTTAATTTGACCTCCACATTTCGAGAAGAAAACTATGTGAGTGATAAGTGACTTTTGTGTGTGAATGAGTGAAAGTGTGCCAATGTTTTAATGAATTAGGTGTCACCTTGCTGCATGTGTACTTTGCTTGGTCCTTAGAATTGTTGATTACCTAATTAACTAAATTCCTTTGGTACAACCTTGCGTAATTCAAAAGTCCCTAGGAAACTAGCATATGGACATGTGGGTCCTTTACTATTCCTTTAACTCCCTATTGTGATTTAATCTAAGAAAAGCTTTGAAACTATCCTAGATTGTGACCATGTGGGCATGTATGGGCCCGTTACAAAACCTTTAAACTTCCCTAGTGATTTAATCTAAAAAGTAAATTTCAACACTGTCCTATCTTTGTAGCATGTGGGCATGTATGGGCCTGTTACAATCTTAAGATGTGTTTGAAAAATAAACTAAGAGGAGTCCCAAGGAGGGCTGTTGTCCTCTCCTAAAGGTTTTAATATTTTTAAGGGAGATGAAATTGTCCTACAACCTCTTTCTGATTCTGAAGGTCACTTTGAGGCGTGAGAGAAGAGCATACTAAATGATTGTGATCCAACTTCTAGTCCCAATGTAAGTTTTATGTGATTACACATGATTCCAACTTATACTTTTAGTCAAAGCAAGCCATCCATGTGGCAAAATGAAAGCAAAAAAAAAGGAAATAATGATTTTAAACCCCCTAAGTGCCTATGTGTTTTGACTAATCCCTTTATATGAAGAGGGAACTATGTATGGTGCAGATTACAATATGCATGAAATCACTTTTAAGAAGGCTAGGGGCCTTCCCCAAATCACAAAAAACCTTACAATGTGTATTTTTCTGCACGAGTGCATAGGTCTCAGAGTAGACAGAGGCGCACTGAGTGCCTGTGCACAAACTGAAACAAGATTTTGGGCGCAGGTGCGCAGAACAACACTGTGATTTTGGTGCAGGTGCGCATGATGCGCGACTGCGGGCCAATAAATCCACGCACAAATGACACATGGTCGTGAAGAAAATTTCGAATGGAATTCTCTCAATTCAACTTTGAATTGGATGTTTTGTAGGTCGGATTGAGCTGGTTAAGGTACCTACCGGTTAAATAAACCAAAAGAAGAGCTAGAAAAACCCAAATTGGGTAGGAAATTGATACCTTTCCCCAGTGGAGTTGCCAATCTGTTGTGCCTCTTTTGTCACTTAAATGAGAAAAACAGAGGTGCTTACAAGCTTAGTTGGGTTAGCTAAGCAAGACAGTTATAAAGGAAAGGGTTAGAGAAAGAAATATAAAAGAACAAACTAAGAATTAAGCTAAGAAATAAAAGAAAAACTAAACTATTGAGCATAAGGACATAAGAACAAAAAACCAATAAAACTCATGTGACCAATGGCAAGGATTATATTAGTGAAAGAAAACACCAAGAAGAAAGAGGACTATGAGTCCCTTCTTCCTCCAAGGGAGGGCTCTTGGACCCCCACAAATAAGCTCTTCTTACAACTTTGAATCAAATGATGAAAGAATCCCAAGCTAATCCACTCAAGAGGTGAGATGAATTGCCCAATGTAATGGTGCTAGTATACTCTTGATGAGAATAGAGGATTCCTCAAGAGAATAGAAGCAGCATAACTTTTCTAATGAATTCCTTGAAAATGAAGTGCACATATGGCCTTGTTTTATAGCACCTCTTTGAGGAATTGTGCAACCAACTTGTAGTGAGAAAAAAGGCTAATTAGGGCATTTTTAGGTCTTTGACCAGCCACCCAGTCGGATTCAGTCGAGATTTGGGTGTCAAATCAACTTGGAAGCTGAACCAGAAGTGGGTGGGAGAAAAACCAATCTCATAAATGCATCTTTCTCAGATGTGCGTGGATTTTAGCGACCACAGTCGCGCATCGGGCGCATGTGCACTTTTCCTGCATTTCTGGATAGCCCATGTGTGCGTGCGCCCTATATAGTCATAGCGCACTTTAATTTTATCACTGGTTGTATAGTTTTGGACCTTTTGGAAATGATTTTCTGGTAATTTTGGTCCATGGGTGACCTTGTAACTGTTTGACGATGCTGGATTCTTGTAACCATTTGCGAACGAAATTTCAGTGATAACACCATCCATCCGTGTTTGTACAGACTTTCGCGATCTCAATCACGCATGTTCCAAAGACAACTTTCCAACGCCCTTCATCGACTAAATTATCGATGATTGTGTGGGTCACGAGGCTTTGTCCTTCATGGACGGTTTCTCTGGCTACAACCAAATTCAAATCCACCCAGCCGATCAGTACAAAACCACATTCACTAACCCCTGGGGCACTTTTGCATATCGTGTCATGCCTTTTTGCCTCAAGAATGTCAACACCACTTTCTAATGGGTCATGACATACATATTTCATGACCTGGATCATATCATCCTCGCATACTTGGATGACCTCACAACTCGATCCAAGAAACGCACTCAGCATCTCAATGATTTACGAATCATCTTCCAGAGGTGTTGTCAGTACAACATATGCTTGAACACCCTCAAGTGCATGTTCTACATCATTGTTTGGCGCCTCCTTGGGTTCATTGTTTCCCAACGTGGCATTACTGTGGACCCCTTCAAAGTCCAAGCCATCACAAAAATTCCACCCCCTCGAAATTTACACCAACTGCAAGGCCGACAAGGTAAAGCTAACTTTTTATGACGCTTTGTCCCAGATTATGCTACTCTTGCACACGACTTCCTTCACTTACTTCGCCACAACATCCCATTCCACTGGGATGAACATGCCCAAACCAATTTTGATGATCTTAAAGCATCCCTCTCCAATGCCCCGTTGATTAGTCCACCTGACTATAATCGTGATTATATCCTCTACATATCGGCCTTAGCCGTCTCAGTAGCAGGAGTTCTCATCCAAATAGGGGATGACGACCGTGAGCATGTAATTTACTATATCAGTAAAAACCTTTCAAGGACACCCTTGAAATACAATCACGAAGAGAAACTAGCCCTTGCAGTTGTCCTCACAGTCCAAAAGTTGTGCCATTACATTCTTCTTCAAACTACCAAAGTTGTTGTAGATTCCAACCCCATGCAATACTTGCTCAGTCGTCGGAAAATTAATGGTAAATTTTCCCAATGGATTGTCATCCTTCAGGAGTATGAACTCGAATTTTCAACACCTAAGAGCAAGAAAGCCCTCATCCTCACCGAAATCATCATGAAATTTCCCTCCAATACTACTAGTACCCCCGTCAATACCAATTTCTCCGACGAACATCTCTTTTACATCCCCTCAGATGATCCTTGGTACGGTGATCTTCTAGTCTACCTCTGAACCCAGAAATTTGGAAACCACCTCTCCCAACATGATCGTCGACGTATTCATCACCAGGCTCCCTGTTACCTCTTTATCGGTGATATATTATATCGACGAGGATTCGACATTGTACTCTATCAGTGTTTGACTATCGATGAGGCTTATCGAGTCTTGAACGACTGCCACAACGGCGCTTGCGGGGGCCATCTCTCAATGATGTCCACCGTTCAGAAAATCATTTGCACCAGTTACCTTTGGTCTACATTGTTTCACGATTGCATCCATGCTGTGAAGCGATGTGACAAATGTCAACTTTATGCCAACAAAGAATCAACACCACCTGCCCTTTTACACCCAGTCATTACTGTCAGCCCCTTTTGCAAATGGGGCATAGACTTCATGACTTGTAACCCTCCATCCAGCAATGGACACAAATACATCATCATTGCAATCAATTACTTCACCAAGTGGGCTGAAGCCATGCCTACCTTCAACAACATCGCTGACACTGCAGCTCATGTTTTCTTTAACCACGTCATCTCCCGCTTTGGAGTACCACTACAACTAGTCTCTGATCACGGGAAACATTTCGAGAATGAGATTTTCGTCGAACTTTCATCCAGGTTAGGCTTCTCCCACGAGTTTGCCTCCCCATACTATCCTCAGTCAAATGGACAGGTTGAAGCAGTCAACAAGGTCCTCAAAACCATGTTGCAGTGCACGGTTAACAAACATAAGACCAATTGGCATCATATGTTATTTTCCATGATATGGGCTTATTGCACAGTAGTGAAAACCACCACTGGTTTCACACCATTTCATCTAGTCCACGGGGTCAAGGCCACTCTTCCCATCAAGTTCAAAATTCCCACCTTACGCACCACTATTGAGCTATTACCCGACACTGCTCCAATGGAGCAGCATTTGCTGAACTTAGAGTCCCTGGATGAAGATCGCCAATCTTCATTACAAAACAATGAGGCAGCTAAGAAATGGTCAAAGGCCATCTTTGATCGCCATGTCAATCTCCGCTCATTCAATGAAGGCGACCTCGTCCTTTCTTATGATATCACTAACGATACCCTCGGCCATGGAAAATTCGAGTCACTGTGGCATGGACCTTACATCATCCAACATTGCCTCACTAAAGGTGTGTACATTCTAGCCTCTCCCGAAGGCCACCCTCTCAAAGAACCCATCAACGGGTTGTACTTAAAGAAATTTTACGCCTGAGCATAGCCATACTACACTAGGATTTTTCCTTTTGTATGTTTTTGTAGAGTTTTTAATCTTCTTTCTTCCATACCTCGCGTCTAGTATATCATTTGTGTTATTGACAGATGCCTCCTCCATCGGCCTACCACATCGATTACGCCAATGGAGCTAGCCATTGGACACAGAATCTCACTTCAGCCGCTTGGGCCCTCTATACACCCTCACATGAGTTGCTCCACTCCAGCAGCATATGTTTGGGTTCAGCGACCAATAACCAAGAAGAATACATAGTCGTCATTGGCCTCCTCACAGAGGCCATTCATCTCCATATTCGTCACCTTAGCATTTTTCTAGATTCCCAACTGGTTTTCCTCCAACTCAACAATGTGTACCATGTCCTCGATCCTTGCCTCTTCTGCAAATACCTGCAAGTTAGACTTTTATATTGACATTTTGATTCCATCACATTTACACATATTCCAAGACAATTTAATCAAATAGCAGATAATATGTCTAATAGAGTGTTAGATTGGCATTTATCACATCAAAATACTAGTACGCATACATAAATCATCAACAGTCTGTCAACAACATATATATTAGATGTCATCAAAAAGCACTAAAAAACATCAACACATGTGGACACCACAAAGATCCCAAAATGTATATCCACACACACACACACACACACACACACACACACACACACACACACACACATATATATATATATGTATGTATGTATCGATCAATGTGTCATCAGTGTTTACAAAAAATAGTACATCAAGAACACTATCCGTAGGTAGGTGAACCACCTCATCCCTACAGATACATAAAAAGTGTCACCTCACCATATACAAAATGGGCTCACCAGCCTATATAGGTACAAAAAATACATAAAAACAGAAGCACTCATGGCGCCTCTAATGCTCACCTTCCAGTTCCCTCTCCATAATTCTCAGCGGACCCCCACTAATCCGCTGAGTCGAAAGAGACCCATAAACTCTCACAACCATCACTGCCACGCAACGATGAACAAGGGCGTCCATCGCCCCTATACTCACCACGAAGCCCGACATGAAGTTCTCCCTCGTACAGTACCTCCGGCCTAAGACAACGAACTGCCCATCCCCGGGTACTATAGGCTCTGCCAGTAAGGGAGTTCCCCAAAAAGGGAGCCTAGTCAGAAAATATATATCCTCCACTGCAATGAAGGCTAGCTGCTCACCCCGCACCATAAAACAATGCAGATCCGGACTCCACATCCTAATCAGGAACTACAATAAATTCTCATGTGCTCACACTAGAGGGCACTCAAAGAACTTCAACAACCCACAAGCTACCAAAGTGTCATGGACCATCGGCTCCTCATTGGTCATTGCCTCCCTAAGGTGTGACCAATCCCTCTCTCTCCAGTGAATCGACATCATCCAAATGCTCACCTGCATCCACATATACAACACTTTATTAGCCATCACAACCCATAAAAACATCAAAATCTCCAAAAAAGATAAGTTTTTACACCCTTCAGCTTTGCCTCAAAGGCGCGACTATTTTGTCCCACAGGTGCACAAACATGCGCGCTTGTTCATCCCCCAGTCACACACCCATGCATGACTGTTGGTCATATAGAGTCCCATTCATGCTCTCCTGTCACACATACAGGGGCGCATCATAGCACGCTTGTTCACTACACAGTTGTGCACACATGTGTAGTTGTTAGGCTTACATTCGTGCATGTATGTGCGGTTGTGCCTTGCACAGGCGCGTAGGCCATGCGTGCCTGTTTTCCCCATTAGGGAGCCCTCATGCGTGGATGTCTGAATTACAGGCATGCACCCCTGCACGCAAGTTTCTCGATCACCCGTGCACTAGGGGGCCCACACCCACAAAACATCCTTTACGACCCTCCATACAGGCCCTGCCCAAAAATAGAAACCCTAATTCTATGCAGGAGGACACGACAACTAACCTGAAGCTTGTTGGTCCGGAATCGAATGCCTCGATCTCCTGAAATCTCCAAATCTCCTCTAAAAATCTATTGTCCAATCACTCTGATAGTAGGTACAAATGAGGTGGCATTGTGGGCCCTACCGATATATATAGTCCATTTTTCCAAACTTCCAAACTCCATTTCGGGAGCTTCGGACGTCCATTTTTGATCCGTCTTCAACCACAGGATCAGAACCCTGTCACCTACACTATTCCATTCCCCGAGCTACTTTCCATCCTCATCCCTCGGGGGGGGAATTTTTCTCATATTATGCGTAGGTACGCATGTTTATATTCACACATTATCAAATAACTGCTATATGATGTTTCTCTTCAGATATTGTTCATGTCGAGTATTCGATTTTTCATGTGTGCAGGTACCTAATCATTACACCTCAGCAGTATCCTTTCAGGTATATTATCAACACTGGCATGTAGTCATTCCCTTTGAATATCAAAATGCATCTCCCAGCCACACCCTCTGACCTTTACCTCTAGGATCCCTCTATCCTGCTCTACAGTACTATTACGTCCACTACATTTATTTATTGTCATCTGGTAGCACTCTTCCCCACATGAGTTTTCCCATTCATAGTCCCCCTTAGCATTTTGACACTCATGCTTTTTTCACCCGTTTAGGGATGGGAATCTCGATAGTCTTACATAGTGTCGATAACTCGCCACATACTCCTTCTCCTCATTTTCCTATCCTACCCAATGGACTCCCAGATTACTTCATCATGGTTCTATTTTGACTGCACCTCCACAGTATCATTAACCATCCATTTCATCCATTGTCAGTTTGCCCATCTACAGGTTGTCCTCAATACATTTCCCTAATACAGAAACCCACCTATGGGGCCCCAACCCTCCACTTGTTTTCCAAGCAACTTGCACCATCATCAGTCCAAGCCATCTTACACCAGGGCACTCATTTCTATATCTTCACAGTTATCCCAAATTATTTTTTATTCTTTTGGTAATTGTACAAACCCTTTTTTCACATTTTCATAACTTTATGTTGTTACCTTTAGTGACCTTCCTTTTCCTAGCAAAGAAACCCTTGTCTCCCTTGGTTGGGGAATTTTTCACTTCCTAACATCCATGACATTATCCATAAACCCCGAGTATCCTACGACCCATACACCTTTTGATCTCTGTGTTTGTCCATTTTGTCATGCCTCTGGCACAACTTACCCTCATCTAGTTGTCCCCCTGACATTAGATTCAGTTTCACGGTTGCTGCCACTTTACATCTCTCCCCAACCAAAGGCAATATTGAATCTCACTACTCCTAGACTTCGTCCATGTTACTCATCAGTTCCTGATTTTGTCCAAGTATATTTCATGAATCCCTCCGCTTCGTGAAGTCGTGTCTCCCTTTATGTCGACATCAACACAGTTTCCAGTAGGGTGACAATATCTTGACTCTCATTTCCTTTACAATGAGGAGTCTCGGACAGCACAGAGAGAACCACCATTGCTCTTTGATGTCATTGACCCCCACCACATTAAACTTCAACACTTTCTCATGTTGCGGTGGGTCTTACTTTGTGACTAGTGCAGTTATTTTTATATTTTCCAGAGACCTCTGAACATTGTTAGGCCATCAATACCTGTGAATCCTCGAAACTTCCTCTAAGTGTCATCACCTCTTTTCAGAGTTTATTCACCATTAGAATTTTCCTCCATTGTTATCAACACGCCCTTGAGGGCGCTGCAGTCATCTACACCAACACACAACTTCAGTTACTGTATTACACATTTTTGATTTACATAACATGAGCATGGGGCATGCCCGCCTTGTTTGTACATAGTTTATTTTTTATACCTTGCGAAAGGTCGGGTCCTACAAGTTCCCCTCTCCCTTCAATGGGTCGCTCTTGATGCTGTCATTATCGCTCTTTCTTACAATGGTACTCTTAGTAAAAGAAACATTGATGAATTTCGGCTATACGTATGCTCCTAACCTCATCCATCACAGGGCATCTGTTATCACTGAAATTTCATCCACAAATGGTTACAGGAATCCAACATCTTCAAACAGCTATTAGTTCACCCATGGACCAAAAATTGCCAAAAATACATTTCCAAAAGGTCCAAAACTATACAACCAGTTATAAAATTAGCATGTGCTAAGGATATATAGGAAGTGCGTGCACATGTGCCAATCAAAAACGTTGAAAAAGCATGCATGTGCCCGAGGCACGATGATGGACGCTAAAAGCCACGCACACCTCAGAACGACGCATTTATGATATTGGTCGGCCTCCCACCCACTTCTGGTTCAGCTTCCAAGTCGATTTGACATCCAAATCTCGGCTAAATCCGACTGGGTGGCTGGTCAAAGACCTAAGGGTGCCCTAAATGACCCCTTGTTCACACTAAAGGCTGGTTGAATAATACCTCAAAAGCTATGCTATAAAAAGAGGTCATGGGTGCACTACATTTTCAAGGAATTCATTTATTTTTATGATGCCTATATTCTCTTGGAGGATCCTCTTTCCTTGTCAAGAGCATACAATCATCATTTCATTTGAGTTATTCACATCACCTCTTGAGTGGATGAGCTTGGGATTACTTCACCATTTCTTTCAATTTTGCTAGTTGTAAGAAGAGCTCAATATTGGAGGTTCAAGAGCCCTCCCTTGGAGGAAGAGGGGACCCAAAGTCTCCCTTTCTCTTTGGTGTTTTCTTTCCACTAATACAATCCTTTCCATTGGTGGCATGAGTATTGTTTATTTCTTGTTCTAATGTCCTTATGCACTCTAGTTTAATTTATTTTATTGTTCTTATCTTAGTCTCTTGTTTATATCATATGCTTGATGTTTCTAACTCTTACATTCACTGTTGTCTTGCCTAGCTAACCCAATTGGGCTCGTAAGCACCTCTATTTTGCCCATTTAGGTGACAAAAGAGGTGCAATAGTGGGTGCATAGATTGCCCAAGCAGCAGAAGCTAGGTTCTGAGTACTACAGCTAGCACCATCGATGAAGCCAATATAGGGTAGAGAAGACATCGACATCTGGAAACCAAGGACAATACAAGGTAAGCATTTGGGGGTCGAAACGAAATAATGAAAAACACACAAAAGTAACACACAAGAGTATGGTATAGTAAAAGTACAAGCACTCATGCAGAGACATTCTAAGCATAGTACTTCTTCAAGTAAAGCCCATTTCTGGGTTCACTCAAAGGAATGCCATCATAATTTACTAACTCGTAAGCTCCCTTCTCTAACACTCATTTGACGATATATGGACCATGCCACATAGCTTCAAATTTTTTGGCTCCTAGCAGATCACGATCTTGTTCATAGAGGAGAACTAGATCTCCCTCATAGAAAACACGTGGCTTGACATGCTTTTCATATTGGGATATTATACGCTTCTTTTGGCTTTCAATAACTAGGGTGGCATCACGACGGGTCTCATCTAATTGCATAAGATACAATAGATGTTCCTCTTCGGCAGAGGTGTTCGAGAGAAGTTCTACGACTAGCTTAAAAGATGGTATTTCACATTCAATCGAGAGAATGGATTCAATGTCGTAGACTAGTTGAAAGGGGGTAAATCCCGTGGCAGACTTCACAGACGTCTGATAGGCCCATAATGTTGAAAAAAACATCGTGTGCTAGGTGGTCTTATGGATTCCTATTATCCGACGAAGCCTAGTGATAAGGATTTTATTTATTGCTTCAACTTGGTCATTGGCCTGTGGATAGTAGGGGGTTGAGTTTTCATGTCAAAGACCCAACTTGTCGGTAAGTTCAGACATCATAAAGTTTCGAAAATGGCTATCGTGATCAGTAAGGATAGCCTACGGTATCCCAAATCGAGTAATAATATGATTAAATATGAAAAGGGTTGTGGTTTTCCTAGTATCGTCGAATGTGGGCATCGCCTCAACCCATTTTGTGAAATAATCCACGGCTACAATAATGTATCCATGCCCCCCGACCGAGTGAGGATTACAGGTCATGAAATCAATGTCCCATTTCACGAAAGGGCCAACGGAAACTACAGGGTGTAAAGAAGCAGGATGTGATCTTATCTTGTTGTTGTATGTTTGGCAAGCATGGCATTTTGGACGTAAATAATACAGTCTTTGAATAAAGAAGGCCAAAAATACCCTGCTCATAAGATCTTTTGGGTAGTATCATACCCAGACATGTGACCACCACATGCTCCAGAGTGGAAGTCTTTCAAAGCTTTCTCAGCTTCATCATAGGTGAGACATCGTCTAAACCATAAGTCAACCCCATGGCGATAAAGAGTGTCATCGAGGATAATGTACTAGTGGGCTTGGTAACATATGCGACGACGGTCAGTGCTAGACAAATCAGGCCGGAAAGTCTGATTTTGGAGATAGATAATGATGTCTCCATACCAAAGGTCATCAAAACTGATCAGAAAAAGGGATTCATCGGGTAAAGAATCCTCTGCTACTATCTCTGTCTCGGTGCAACGAAGGTCACATATCAGTTCGGCAAACACCAAGGATTTCTTGGAGTTAGCGCGTTCGAATTCTATGTCAAACTCCTAGAGAACTACTATCCATTTGGAGTATTTTCCCCCTAGCAATTGGCATGTAAGAATGTGTTGCATGGGGTTGCAATTGGAAATTGCAGTGGTCTTGCGTAATAAGATATAGTGACAGAAACGTTGGACAGCTTGAACAACTGCCAAGGCTAATTTTTCAACATTTAAGTATTTGGCTTCGGTAGTCATGAGACTCCGACTCAAATAATAAATGACATGTTCGACGTGTGAATCATCTTCTTGGATGAGAACCATGGTGATGGTAGAGTCCGAAGCAGCTAGATAAAGGAAGTAATCTTGACTATAATCGGGTGGGAAAAGTAACAGGGTACAGGTTAAATTCAGTTTCAAAGCTTCAAAAGCTTTGTTGGTAGTGGAATCCCATATGAACTCAGAACCTTTCTTTAGCAGTCGAGTAAATCCGAGCGTTAATTGAGCATAGTTTGGGATGAAACGACATAAAAAGTTTGCCTTCCCTTGCAAACTTTGAAGTTGGCGAAGTGAAGAAGGAGGAGGGAGATTGAGGATCACCTCGACCTTCAAAGGATTGACCCTGATCCCTTGGCGTGACACGATAAAACCTAGAAGTCGGTTAGACTCCACACCGAAAACACATTTGTGTGGGTTTAAACGTATACGATAGAACCAAAAATGAAGGAAAATGGCTTGGAGGTGTGCCGGATGGTCACTACGATGCATGGAATGTGTCAGTAGGTCATCTAGATATGGCTGTATAATGTGCTTAATAGCATGAAAATCATAAGACATGGCACATTGAAAAGTCACACTGACGTTCTTTAAAACGAAGCGTAGTTTCCTATAGGCAAAAGTGCCCCAAGGGCAAATAAAAGCGATTTTGTGTTGATTCGCGGGCAAGATGTTGATTTGATTATAGTCGGAGAAACTGTCCATTAAAGAGAAGATTTCACTCCCGGCACAATCGTCGATGATCTGGTCAACGAAGGGGGTGGGAAAGTTGTCCTTAGGACAAGCTTGACTTATATCCCTATAATCAACGTAGACACGGATCATACCTTGTTTCTTGTTAACCAGAAAAATATTGGATACCCAATCAGTTAAATCCACAGGATAAATAAAGCCATCTTTAAGAATTTTTTTGACTTCAAGCTTAATAGCAACTGATTTATTGGGGGTGGACCGGACGAAGTTTCTGCCGGATGGGTCTAGCACCTAGGTACGTCTTAATTTTGTGTACAACAATATCAAGGTCAATACCCAAAATTTCTTCATAGCTCCAAGTGAAGATGTTACGAAACTCTTGGAAAAGTTATTTATATTAGACAACCTCATCAGTGGAGCACGAAACTCCGATGTTAACATTTTCAACAATGCCAGGTTTAATGGATATGTCGAGGGGGATGGTGGGTGAAATATTACTTAAGTTCCCTTCATATAACACATCGTGTGATAGCTCGGGAATAGAGGAAATGACAGCAACGGTAGATGGAGTTGAGATCCGTTGGTAACTCTCAATGGTGTGTTGTTCGAGGAAGAGAATGGAACGATGATGTTCATCATCCCAAGGGGTATCTTCCATCAACACAACCGACATAATCATCTTGTCCATGGGAAAAATAATGTGGAACGGGTCAAGAGACGAATCACCGAGAGAGAGGGTAGAAGGGGTTGCTGATTCAATGGCTTGATAGGCAGATTCAACCAGACTTAAAGGCATTTGGTTGTCGTAGTGAGGATAATCACCAGGTTCGGGTATTACCCACGGGTTGGAAGATGTGTGAGTTTGGCGAACCAAAGTGGAAATCATGTTGATCAAGGCAACCAAATGAGGTGGAACATCGGGAGGTGTTATCCACAATTTTGGTCATCATGATGATGTCATGGTGATGTTATGATGATAGCAAATCAAGCTCCTCATTAAGAACTCCTTCCTGAAAAAGGTTGCACTTATTTATTTCCAGAAATCATGTTTTGAGGACTATTCGCAGGCTGCATATATACTCTCCTACAAGAATCCTTCATTCTCGCAGGCTGCATTCAGCTGGGGTGTGAACTTCTCGCATTGTACTTATTACCAAGGTGTGAACATCTTTTTACAAAGGAAAAAACGAAGATTCTCGAGCCTTCTAGAAGGGAATCTTCTAGAAGGGTGAGTTGGTATTCGAATGGTTGTTCAGATGCTGGCATTCCAGATTTATTGGGATCATTCTTATCCTAGCAACTAACCTATTCTCTCCTATAAATTGATGAGAATACTCATGGAAAGGGTTAAGTTGGCAAGCTAGAGAAACCTATTGGAGAATTGGTGCATTATTGTATGGAGAATTGATGCTGCCGCAGGTAGAGACAACAGCAAGGTCATCATAAGTAGTTGATTTTCTTCATGCATGAGCAAGTGTGTGTGTCAGAACTAGGAGCCATTGAAAGGAGATCTACGACATCAAGGCTCAGTTTGTATTTTTCTCTTTCAGTTAATTCAATACATGAATATGTCCCTTTCCCATAATGATGATGTCATCTTATTACATGATTCCTTGATCACATGTATAGACTAGGTATTGAACATATTAATCTGCTTGTACTTCGATTGGTTTGTACTGTTGTGATTGGACGGCGCAAGAGCATCGAAGCAGAGCGAGGAAAAACAGAGATTTAAGGAGAGCGTTCATAAGGTATGTCCATTATCCATTTCTCTTAGTTCATTCGATAGTCTAGACCTAGGGAAAGAATAGTATTCTGTCTTGTTTTGTTCTAGATCCAGGTGGATCTAGGGAGATTGGTCTGTGTCCGCACTCACGAATTTATCCTTAAACAAAATTGGCGACTCCACTAGGGAGTTCCTTTTTTGTGTGACCACATCAAGCCCCGAAAAGGGATAAAACAACGCTCGACCACGTTCTAGGTTTTTCACAAGTGCTAGAACGGATAAAAGGCACTTGAGGTTTTTAGATCAAAACCATAGAAAACCAAATAAACACACCACAAAAAGTTTTTTGGTCCATAATCGTTTCATTAGGTGCCTGCAAGTCATTTTACTCACTTTCGCATTAGTAATTAGGGTAAAACAGTGAATAAATATGAAAAAAACCCACTTCTACTATGGTAAAAAGTAAATAAAACAAATTTACAATTCATTTTTATCACATTGTTTTACCCATTTACCATTGTAGTGCAAAAACCTCCAATTTACCTCTGATCTTCACCGTCGATTTCTAGGAGCTTCGGGGCATCATTTCACGAAACCGTTTGGATCAAACTGGTAAGTGCTCAATTCCCTAGCCTTTCATGGTTTTATTTCATGATTTTAGTGGTTAAATTTTAAGTTTTAAGTGAGTTTTTAAAACCCTACACGTGAATGAGGATTCCCGCAGG
>JZKD02S0988373.1:0-10732 GCA_000966675.3 Picea glauca | reverse complement strand
GCTCCGGTGATTCCAAGAAAGATAATGTTGCACTTACCACTAGAGCTAAAGACTATACTCCTTCTAAGGAGAAGGTTGACAATTCACCTCCCGATCTGGTACAGCCCTCTCCACCAAATCCACCTACAACCGGTCCTCTTCATCTCGAAAGACCGAACCTTGATATAGTTATATGGACACCCCCCAAAGGTGTCGTTAAGAAGTCGACATTCAATCCTCATGCACATGCGGCTCAGAACTACAGCATTGTAGAAGATCTAGCCCAAGCACCTTCAGCGATGTCTGCCCTCGAGGTCCTTCAGTCTTGTCCTGCACAGCGAAGGGCTCTGTTGAAAGCCATAGGTGGAATCGATCCCACGGATACGAATTTGATAGTCTTTGACTTGGAAGAGCATATTCCAAGGTTACCCCCACAGCTTGCATTTCAAATACAAGTTGTTATTGCCGATAAGAGTATTTGTCGGACGGTTGTTGATGAGGGTGCCTCTACGTGCGTCATGTATTTTTCTTGTTGGAAAGACATTGGCTCTCCCCCGTTAACCAAATCACAAAACACTTTACGAGCCTTCAATGGCTCTGGTTTCAAGCCATATGGTGTTCTGCCATCGTTGCCTGTCACTCTTGAAGGTAAGACCATCCAGGTGGAAGTGGAAGTTTTTGATACTCCTCTTGATTATAATATTCTACTTGGTCGAAGTTGGGTCGATTCTATGCGTGCTGTAGTGTCAACCCTTTTCCGTTTCCTACGATTTCCTCACCAGGGCAAAGTGGTCACGGTTGATCAACTTGCTTTCTTCAATACCGATACCCGTACGGGCAACGTGCCGTTCATAGCAAACACCCCTCCGGGTTATGAGAATGTTGGAGTCAGTCTTTTAAAAGATTCTTCGTTGATGGGCACTTTCCCCATACCACCACCACCCGATATTCCATGCCCATTAGTTGCATCTATTAATATGGTCTCTACTATGCCTCGTGAACTTCCTATGTCTACTGACCCTTGGATAGTCCCTAGTTCTGGAGATCATGTTCGTTTCGGCGACGTTATGCCGTTAAGTCCAATTGAGTCCGCTTATCAAGCTATTCAATCAGCAACCCTTCCTTCTTATTTTGGTGAGGACTTGTCTCCTGATCCTTTCCGCGTTTTTTTTCCCACTGACGAGATGATCATGTCCGTCATGGAAGACACCCCTTGGGACGATGGACATCATCGTTCCATATTGTTTCTGGAACAAGAAACTCTTGAGAATTATCAACAAATTTCGACTCCGTCGACCGTTGTTGTTATCTCCACGGTTTCCCAATTCACACAAGATGTGTTGGCAGAAGGAAACCTTAGTAACATTTCACCCACAATACCCATAGATATTTCTGTGAAACCTGGAATAGTCGAGAATGTTCATATTGGAGCCTCGTGTTCTCCCGACGAAATTGTCACTTATACTTCGTTGTTTAAAGAATTTCGTGATATCTTTGCCTGGAGTTACGAAGAAATGCCAGGTATTGACCCCTCGATTGTAGTTCATGAAATTAAGACATACCCCGGAGCCAAACCAGTCCGACAGCGCCTCTGTCCTGTCCATCCACGTAAAGCCACAGCCATTAAACTTGAAGTTGAAAAACTCCTTAAAGCCGGTTTTATTTACCCCGTGGCCTTGACAGAATGGGTTTCTAACCCAATATCGATCGATAAAAAAGGTGGTAGTATTCACGTTTGTGTTGATTATCAGCATATCAACAAAGCTTGTCCTAAGGACAATTTTCCAACCCCTTTTGTCGACCAGATCGTCGATGATTGTGCCGGCAGTGAAATTTTTTCCCTCATGGATGGATTTTCCGGCTATAATCAAATCAATATCGCTCCTGAGGACCAACACAAAACGTTTTTCATTTGTCCTTGGGGTACTTTCGCCTACCGTAAACTTCCTTTCGATCTAAAGAACGCAGGTGCTACGTTCCAATGCGCTATGTCTTACGCATTTCACGATATTAAGCATATTGTTCAACCTTATTTGGATGATTTTCCGGCTCACTCTTTACGTCGGGTCGACCACCCTATGCATCTCCGAGCAATCTTTGTTCGTTGTCGATTCTATCGCATTCGCTTGAATCCACATAAGTGTGTCTTTTGCGTAGAATCCGGCTGTCTCCTTGGTTTTATTGTTTCACGCCATGGGATCTGGGTAGATCCTGTCAAGGTCGAGGCGATTCTTAATCTCCCTCCTCCTTCTTCTTTGCGTCAGCTACAAAGTTTGCAGGGGAAAGCAAACTTTCTTCGTCGCTTCATCCCGAATTACGCTGAGATTACTCGGGGTTTTACACGTCTTCTAAAGAAAGGTTTTGAGTTTGTCTGGGATAAAATTGCTAAATATGCCTTCGAAGCCTTGAAACTGTCCCTCATGAAAGTTCCTCTTCTGTTCCCTCCCGATTATAGTCGAGATTACTTTCTTTATTTAGCTGCGTCCGAGTATACCATCGGTATGGTCCTTGTTCAAGAGGATGATAACCACGATGAACATGTTATCTATTATTTGAGTCAAAGTTTAACTTCCACGGAAATCAAATACCAACATGTTGAGAAGTTGGCCTTGGTTGTTGTTCAAGCAGTTCAACGTTTTTGTCATTATATCCTCGCCAGGAAAACTAGCGTGATTTCACATTGTAACCCCATGCAACATATATTGACTCGTCAATTGCTGGGGGGCAAATAATTCAAGTGGATTGTTATTCTCCAGGAGTTCGATTTGGAATTCGATCGAGCCACGTCGAAGAAGTCATTAGTTTTCACTGAGTTGATTTGTGACTTTCCCCACACGGCAACGGAAAAAGTAGCAGTTGATTCGTTACCTGACGAGTCACTTTTCCTTATCGTTACCGACGATATTTGGTACAGAGATATCATTATATATCTCCAAACTCAAACTTTCCGGCCTGCGTTGTCCAGTGCCGAATGTCGTCGTGTTCGTTATCAAGCACGTCATTATATTATCCTCAGCGATACTCTTTACCGTCGAGGCATTGACTCTGTCTTTCGGCGGTGTTTAACTTTTGATGAAGCCGAGAAATCTTTGAATGACTGCCACTCTGGAGCATGTGGTGGTCATATGTCTGGGTATGCTACTGCTCAGAAAATTTTACGTGCAGGTTACTTTTGGCCTTCTTTGTTTCATGACTGCATAACTGCTGTTTAGAAGTGCCATGCCTGCCAGACCTATAATCAGAAGATTTGGTCGCATCCTGCTCCCCTTCATTCTGTCATCTCAGTAGGTCCTTTCGCTAAATGGGGCATTGATTTTATGACATGTCACCCTCACTCGGTCGGGGGGCATGGTTACATTATCGTTGCTGTTGATTATTTTACTAAGTGGGCTGAGGCAATGCCGACATTCGATAATACTGGGAGGACTGCAGCACTTTTCCTTTTCAACCATGTCATCACTCGTTTTGGTGTTCCTCAGGCTATCGTTACCAATCATGGTAGCCATTTTAGAAATAATATGATGTCTGAACTTACCGAGAAGTTGGGCCTTCGTCATGATAGCTCAACACCCTATTATCCTCAGGCTAATGGCCAGGTTGAAGCCATCAATAAGGTTCTCATCACTATGATTCGAAGGATGATAGGAATACATAAGACTAGTTGGCACACAATGTTATTTTCGGCATTGTGGGCATATCGGACGTCTGTTAAGTCTTCCACAGGATTCACGCCTTTTCAACTAGTTTATGGCATGGAAGCCATTCTCCCAATAGAATGTGAAATCCCATATTTGAAGCTAGCTATATAACTCTTACCCAATACTTCTGTCGAAGAGGAACGTCTGTTGTATCTGATGCGATTAGACGAGACTCGCCGTGACGCTACTCTTGTAATAGAAGCCCAGAAAAAACGCGTTAAGGCATAGTATGACAAGCATGTCAAACCTTGTGTCTTCTCTGAAGGAGATCGTGTTCTTCTATATGAACAAGATAAGGATGTCTTAGGAGCTGGGAAGTTCGAACCAATGTGGCGTGGGCCTTACATTGTTAGCAAAGTATTGGAAAAAGGAGTGTATGAGTTAGTGAATTATGATGGGGTACCTTTGAGTGAACCCAGAAATGGGTTGTACTTAAATAAGTACTATGAATGAGTCATTTGTGCATGAAGTACTTGTATTTTTATGTATCATACTGAGTGTGTGTGATATTTTTAGTTTTTCTTTTGACATTATTTGGCCTCTGCCCTTACATGACATTGTATTTGATGGCCAGATGTCAGAGTATTCGCTACCTTATATTGGATTCGCTGATGGCGTTAGCCGTAGTACTCGGAACCTAGCTTCCGCTGCCTGGGCAATCTATGCTCCAACAAACGAACTTATATCTTTACGAGGTGTATGTCTGGGTCGAGCAACCAACAACATAGCAGAGTATAGCGCCGTTATTGAGTTATTGGTTGATTCTATTTCTCTTGGAATTCGTCGTTTGGTTGTGCGACTTGACTCGCAGCTAGTGGTGCTACAGCTAAGTAATGTCTACTCTATTCGAAGTCCTACATTATTAAGAGTTTATTTGTGAATTCGCCTCTTGGAACGACATTTCGATTATATTGAATACCAACACATTCCGAGAAGTCTTAATACATTAACTGATGCTTTAGCTAATTAAGTATTAGACAGACATTTGAACAATTTATAAATCAAACACATGTACACAAGTGTAAAGTAAGCTGGTAGAAACCATGTATATATATATAACGATCAAAGTTTGTTTTTACAAAATGTGTCCGAAGACCAAAATATCAAAAATGGAAGCTCATGGCTTCTACATAACGATATCATGACATNCTGGCCGAGTGGTTTACAAAATCTTTTTTCAACAAAATTGGTAAATACATTGCTATGGGCGGTGTGGTCACTGAAGAGCAGGCTATCAGTCGTGCTCAATATTTAGATCTCGTTTATTCGCAAACGGGCACTTTGTATGACTTACTACCTGATCTACCTCGTCCCGGTACTTCTAGCACTTCTACTGCTCCAGTTGCTTCACATGCAGCTGATGATGTGATTGGGACCACTCATACGCATTCACATTCCATTTCAACTACAACCCCAAAATCAAATCCTTCTAATGTTCAAAATGCTCCGTCTCCTGCCCCTCCCGCCGGTAAAACCTCTGAAGTGAACGCTGTTCAATCTGCGCCTACCGGTAAGAACAAATCCAAGAAGGGGAGAGGCAAGAATAAGGAGAGTAAAAACAATACTCATACTGAGCAAACAAAATCCCCTCCTTTTGAAGACCGTGATAAACACAAACCACATTATCCTTTCCTTATCTGTGGTGATGATCACTACACGAAAGATTGTCCGAGGCATGCCGAAGTTAACAAATTCCTTCAAACTACGCCGAAACCTTCTACTCCGACCATCTTGTCACAACCCTTTTTGGCTCAACAACAGGCTTCATTGGTCATCCATGATCAACCCTCTACCTCTACACAATCCTATGTTTTGATGTGCTCTGGTGATTCCAAGAAAGATAATGTTGCACTTACCACTAGAGCTAGAGACTATACTCCTTCTAAGGAAAAGGTTGACAATTCACCTCCCGATCTGGTACAGCCCTCTCCACCGAATCCACCTACAACCGGTCCTCTTCATCTCAAAAGACCAAACCTTGATACAGTTATATGGCCACCCCCCAAAGGTGTCGTTAAGAAGTCGACATTCAATCCTCATGCACATGCGGCTCAGAACTACAACATTGTAGAAGATCTAGCCCAAGCACCTTCAGCGATGTCTGCCCTCGAGGTCCTTCAGTCTTATCCTGCACAACGAAGGGCTCTGTTGAAAGCCATAGGTGGAATTGATCCCATGGATACGAATTTGATAGTCTTTGAATTGGAAGAGCATATTCCAAGGTTACCCCCACAACTTGCATTTCAAATACAAGTTGTTATTGCCAATAAGAGTATTTGTCGGACGACTGTTGATGAGGGTGCCTCTACGTGCATCATGTCTTTTTCTTGTTGGAAAGACATTGGCTCTCCCCCGTTCACCGAATCACAAAACACTTTACGAGCCTTCAATGGCTCTGGTTTCAAGCCATACAGTGTTCTGCCATCGTTGTCTGTCACTCTTGAAGGTAAGACTGTCCAGGTGGAAGTGGAAGTTTTTGATACTCCTCTTGATTATAATCTTCTACTTGGTCGAAGTTGGGTCGATTATATGTGTGCTATAGTGTCAACCCTTTTCCGTGTCCTACGATTTCCTCACCAAGGCAAAGTGGTCACGGTTGATCAACTTGCTTTCTTCAATATCGATACCCGTACGGGCAACGTGTTGTTCATAGCAAACACCCCTCTGGGTTATGAGAATGTTGGAGTCGGTCTTTTAAAAGATTCTTCGTTGATGGGCACTTTCCCCATACCACCACCCGATATTCCACGCCCGTTAGTTGCATCTATTAATATGGTCTCTACTATGCCTCATGAACTTCCTGTGTCTACTGACCCTTGGATAGTCCCTAGTTCTGGAGATCATGTTCGTTTCGGCAACGTTATGCCGTTAAGTCCGGTTGAGTCCGCTTATCAAGCTATTCAATCGGAAACCCTTCCTTCTTATTTTGGTGAGGACTTGTCTCCTAATCCTTTCCACATTGTTTTTCCCACTGACGAGATGATCATGTCCGTCATGGAAGACACCCCTTGGGATGATGGACATCATCGTTCCATATTGTTTCTGGAACAAGAA
Organism: Picea glauca; assembly: GCA_000966675.3. Taxonomy (NCBI): domain Eukaryota; kingdom Viridiplantae; phylum Streptophyta; class Pinopsida; order Pinales; family Pinaceae; genus Picea; species Picea glauca. Next base: position 4,001 of record JZKD02S0988373.1, on the reverse strand, counting down.
AATCTTGAGAATTATCAATGTATTTCGACTTCGTCGACCGTTGTTGTTATCTCCATGGTTTCCCAATTCACACGAGATGTGTTGGTAGAAGGAAACCTTAGTAACATTTCGCCCACGATACCCATAGATATTTCTGTGAAACCTGGAATAGTCGAGAATGTTCATATTGGAGCCTCGTGTTCTCCCGACGAAATTGTCACTTATACTTCATTGTTTAAAGAATTTCGTGATATCTTTGCCTGGAGTTATGAAGAAATTCCAGGTATTGACCCCTCGATTGCAGTTCATGAAATTAAGATGTACCCCGTAGCCAAACCAGTCTGACAGCGCCTCCGTCCTGTCCATCCACGTAAAGCCGCAACAATTAAACTTGAAGTTGAAAAACTTCTTAAAGCCGGTTTTATTTACCCAGTGGCCTGGACAAAATGGGTTTCTAACCCAATATCGATCGATAAAAAAGGTGGTAGTATTCACGTTTGTGTTGATTATTAGGATATCAAAAAATCTTGTCCTAAGGACAATTTTCCAACCCCTTTCGTCGACCAGATCGTCGATGATTGTGCCGGCAGTGAAATTTTTTCCCTCATGGACGGATTTTTCGGCTATAATCAAATCAATATCGCTCCTGAGGACCAACACAAAACGACTTTCATTTGTCCTTGGGGTACTTTCACCTACCGTAAACTTCCTTTCAGTCTAAAGAACGCAGGTGCTACGTTCCAACGCGCTATGTCTTACGCATTTCACGATATTAAGCATATTGTTCAACCTTATTTGGACGATTTGCTGGCTCACTCTGTACGTCGGGTCGATCACCCTGTGCATCTCCGAGAAATCTTCGTTCGTTGTCGATTCTATCACATTCGCTTGAATCCACATTAGTGTGTCTTTTGCGTAGAATCCGGCCATCTCCTTGGTTTTATTGTTTCATGCCATGGGATCTGGGTAGATCCTATCAAGGTCGAGGCGATTCTTAATCTCCCTCCTCCTTCTTCTTTGCGTCAGCTACAAAGTTTGCAGGGGAAAGAAAACTTTCTTCGTCGCTTCATCCCGAATTACGCTGAGATTACTCGGGGTTTTACACGTCTTCTAAAGAAATGTTCTGAGTTTGTCTGGGATAAAATTGATAATTATGCCTTCGAAGCCTTGAAACTGTCCCTCACAAAAGCTCCTCTTCTGTTCCCTCTCGATTACAGTCGAGATTACTTTCTTTATTTAGTTGCGTCCGAGTATTTTTATTTAGCTGTGTCCGAGTATACCATCGGTATGGTCATCGTTCAAGAGGATGATAACCACGATGAACATGTTATCTATTATTTGATTCGAAGTTTAACTTCCACGGAAATCAAATACCAACATGTTGAGAAGCTGGCCTTGGCTGCTGTTTAAGAAGTTCAACGTTTTCGTCATTATATCCTCACCAGGAAAACTACCGTGATTTCACATTGTAACCCCATGCAACATATATTGACTCGTCAATTGCTGGGGGGAAAATACTCCAAGTGGATTGTTATTCTCCAGGAGTTCGATTTGGAATTCAATCGAGCCACATCGAAGAAGTCATTAGTTTTCGCTGAGTTGATTTGTGACTTTCCCCACACTGCAACGAAAAAAGTAGCAGTTGATTCGTTACCTGACGGGTCACTTTTCCTTATCGGTACCGACGATATTTGGTACGGAGATATCATTATATATCTCCAAACTCAAACTTTTCGGCCTGCGTTGTCCAGTGTCGAACACCGTCATGTTCGTTATCAAGCACGTCATTATATTATCCTCGACGATACTCTTTACCGTCGAGGCATTGAATCTATCTTTTGGCGGTGTTTAATTTTTGACGAAGCTGAAAAAGCTTTGAATGACTATCACTCTGGAGCATGTGGTGGTCATATGTCTGGGTATGCTACTGCTCAGAAAATTTTACGTGCAGGTTACTTTTGGCCTTCTTTGTTTCATGACTGCATAACTGCTATTCAGAATTGTCATGCCTGCCAGACCTATAATCAGAAGGTTCGGTCGCATCATACTCCCCTTCATCCTGTCGTCTCAGTAGGTCCTTTCGCTAAATGGGGCATTGATTTTATGACATGTCACCCTCACTCGGCCGGGGGGCATGGTTACATTATCGTCGTTGTTGATTCTTTTACTAAGTGGGTCGAGGCAATGCCGACATTCGATAATAGTAGGAGGACTGCAACACTTTTCCTTTTCAACCATGTCATCACTCGTTTTGGTGTTCCTCAGGCTATCGTTACTGATCACGGTAGCCATTTTATAAATAATATGATGTCTGAACTTACCGAGAAGTTGGGCCTTCGTCATGATAGCTCAACACCCTATTATCCTCAGGCTAATGGCCAAGTTGAAGCCATCAATAAGGTTCTCATCACTATGATTCGAAGGATGATAGGAATACATAAGACCAGTTGGCACACAATGTTATTTTCGGCATTATGGGTATATCGGACGTCTGTTAAGTCTGCCACAGGATTCACGCCTTTTAGACTAGTTTATGGCATGGAAGCCATTCTCCCAATAGAATGTGAAATCTCGTCTTTGAAGCTAGCTATAGAAATCTTACCCAATACTTCTGCCGAAGAGGAACGTCTGTTGTATCTGATGCGATTAGACGAGACTCGCCATGATGCTACTCTTGTAATAGAAGCCCAGAAAAAACGCGTTAAGGCACAGTATGACAAGCATGTCAAACCTCATGTCTTCTCTGAAGGAGATCTTGTTCTTCTATATGAACAAGATAAGGATGTCTTAGGAGCTGGGAAGTTCGAACCAATGTGGCGTGGGCCTTACATTGTCAGCAAAGTATTGGAAAAAGGAGCATATGAGTTAGTGGGTTATGATGGGGTACATTTGAGTGAACCCAGAAATGGGTTGTACTTAAAGAAGTACTATGCATGAGTCATTTGTGCATGAAGTACTTGTATTTTTATGTATCATACTGAGTGTGTGTGATATTTTTAGTTTTTCTTTTGACGTTATTTGGCCTCTGCCCTTACGTGACATTGTGTTTGATGGCCAGATGTCAGAGTATTCGCTACCTTATATTAGCCTCACTGACGGCGCTAGCCGTAGTACTCGGAACCTAGCTTTCGCTGCCTGGGTAATCTATGCTACAACAAACGAACTTATATCTTTACGAGGAGTATGTCTGGGTCGAGCAACCAACAACATAGTAGAGTATAGCGCCATTATTGAGTTATTGGTTGATGCTATTTCTCTTGGAATTTGTCGTTTGATTGTGCGACTTGACTCGCAGCTAGTGGTGCTACAGCTAAGTAATGTATACTCTATTCGAAGTCCTACATTATTAAGAGTTTATTTGTGAATTTGCCTCTTGGAACGACATTTCGATTATATTAAATACCAACACATTCCGAGAAGTCTTAATACATTAACTGATGCTTTAGCTAATTACGTATTAGACAGGCATTTGAACAATTTATAAATCAAACACATGTACACAAGTGTAAAGTAAGCCGGTAGAAACCATGTATATATATATATAACGATCAAAGTTTGTTTTTACAAAATGTGTCTGAAGACCAAAATATCAAAAATGGAAGCTCATGGCTTCTACATAACGATATCATGACATCATTTATGTTCACAATAGCATGCTAAAGTCCTGGCTACTCTACTGAGCAAACGACCCATAGAGGCAGAGACTCCCACGGTATGACGCTGATCACGTCGGGGGATCTCCTCCAGAGGCATATCTGGAACATCATGCATCAATCCCTCTAAGTTTTTCTCCACTGTAAGGTAGTCCTCGACATACTGGGGGACTGGAACTACTGCTTCTCCTCGCCACTGAACAGGAGAACTGCCAGCTGGTCTGTATGCCCCAACATCTGTGTTATCAATACATTTTGGTGTTAGTCTTCGGCTAAAATTACAAAACCAAAAACATTTAATATGATGAAAATACAAAAACATCTAAAAAGATAAAAAGTTGGTGTACTTCTTACCAATATTTCCCCACT
>JZKD02S0988351.1:0-13591 GCA_000966675.3 Picea glauca | reverse complement strand
ATTATCATTTGTTTAATTAATTAATTTGATTTTACTTTTGTTTTCTATTTTTTGTTTAGCTCTAAAATTAGGGTTTATAGATAGTCGACTTGGTTTAAATTTAAAATTGTCCCGCATCTAAAGTATTAATTAACTAGATCAGCTAGCTTTCATTTGACGATTAGTCTAGATGATGAATCCCTATTCAGATTCGAAACATCGATGACAACAATGACACCAACTATGGATTATCCGAAAAAGACCTTCGAAACTCCTCACCACAGAAATTTGACAACAGGTCCATTGTTACTGTGGTGGTTGCCTTATTGACTCCTTGTCTATGACTTGTGCTATCTTGTATCTTGTTGACCAATTCTTCCATTATAATGTTTTTCCCAAGCTCCTTTAGTTCGGGAAGTTGGCATAACTTGAGTAATTCTTGTGCCGCTTTGTGTATGTGTGAACAAACTGCCATTGAGTTGGTAGTTTCTTTTTCTTCCTTTCATCCTAGTTGCTGGCAGCGGTCTAGTGCATAGGTGTCAATTTTTCTTTCCCTGGATAAGGGGCAATAGGGTTCTGTCAGTGTATCTGGGTTTTTTGCGATCCATGTATCAATGTTGTTCATTATATCCCAAATAATGTTGAACCGTGTGAGCTTGGTTTGCACCATGCTATGTTGGTCTATGATGATAACAACTAAGTCTCGGAACATGTGCACATGAATGTACATGTCGAATAAGGCCTCCTCGGGCTCAGTTATGATCTTCTCCATGCCAGTTTTGAAGCTCTAAAGGTTTCCTTCATCCACTTTTATCTATTGGATATTTTCCTCAAGCTCTCTAATCCTTGCTTCTTTCTCTAGATTATATTGGCACAAATTTCAGACGTTATCTTTTGTGGGATTCCAAAAAGTGGATCCGGCTGAGGCTATGGCTACTCGATCTTTGCTGACATGTTTTGTCCCAGGGATCTATGTAATGATGAAGATCAAGCTCCCTCCTATTACCGATACTTTCTCCTCTTGTTCTTCCATGATTATACCTGATGCCTTATTGTACACAAACTTCTTCAGGTTGGGTACCTCATTTGGTCTGAATGGAGTGCAAAGTTCCAAAATTAGTGCACTGAATCATGTATGTCCACTAGCACTGGTTGTTGATATCTCAGGGATATCGATGTCCATTGGCACTGTTTCATTGTTTCTAGCTTCTTCATCTTTCTTTCTCTATTATTCCTCTGCTGCTTTGTCCACCGCTTCCTTCGCTGTTCTTTGTGCTACTTCTGCTATGGATTTTTTTCTACTGTTGTTGCGTCTACTAAAGATTTTTCTGCTATTTCCTTTCCTTCTGGGAAAATACCTTTTCTATGGCCTCTACTTTAGATTTGGATTTGGATTCTTTGACATTTTTCCTCTTTTTTCATTGACATCATTCCTTTTCTTGTGAGCTTTCTCTTTCTTCCTCCTCTTTTTATCCACTAGTGTCTCTTCTTCCTATGTTGATTCTGATTGTGTAGAAGTGGAAGTGGGAGATATCATTTCTACTTCCTCTTCCTATGATTTCTTTCTAGATTCTTTTCACACTTAATTATCATCCATAATCCTCCCTAAGGGTCTATCTCGTCTCTTGAAGGTGATATCATTGCAAGTTCTTGCACTATGATGTACTCCCTCCTCCTCCAATACTTTTGTTGTGTATTCCCAAGGCAAGCCTACCTTATTGAAATGTTCTTTTACAACCCCCTTTGGGTCATGTATCGTGAAACTCTCCTCTCCAAAATGGTATAAAATCTAGGTATTTACTTCTTCCCGTGCTTCCTTAGTGTTCGAAAATGAGTAGAGACCAATGTAGAGTGGGAGCAGTGGAAATATTTCCTTCTTTCCTAAGGATATAATTCCTCCTACTCCATGGATCACTGTTTGATATGCAACCTCCTAGGGTACTATCTTGTCTGTTACAAACCGAGGGAGGATATGGGGGGATTTCATGGCATCGTATACCCTGATATAAGTACCATCCTCCATAAGGTACCATTCCCCGGTCCTTTTTATGACAACTATCGCTTTGTCAGTAATACATGGGGTTGGTGTGCAAAATATAAACTCGTATAGAGAAGCCAAAAAGTGCTTGCATATCTTCTGGTATTCTGTCCTATACTTATGCTCCTAGATAAATTTGCAGTATATATGAATGGATTCATCTAATGGTATCCATTTCCACCCCATATTTGGGTATTGGTGGGGTATGCACATGATATCCACAAGGTATGAAGACATGTGGAAACTTGGAAAATTTCCCGGTTGTGCTTCTACAATTGTGGTGATGGATTCTGTCAGGTTGGCTGATAAGATGTCATCCTAGTTAAACGATAATCCTTCATCTATGTAGTAAAATATCAATGGCATGTATGACAGGGAGAACTGGGAGGTATCTTTCTCCTTGTAAATCCTACATAATATGGCTACAATGCACTAATAAGGCCTCCTTAGTGCAATCGTAGGGTACCTTCCTTTGGTTATAAGTTTGAATTGATTGTATAGCTTGTACCAACTAGGGCATAACTCTTTGGCTGTGTGTTCAAATTCAACAATAAATTTGTTGTCTATCTTCTTAGTCTCCTTCTCGAGATGATATCATTTTGCTAAGTCTTCATGCTGAAACGATGCTATGGGCTCCCTTATAGAGTTACAAACATATCCGTTATCAAAATATGCATGCTTCAATATCCAAGTGATGGCATCAGCACAAGGGAGTACATCAACATGAGTTGCTACTCTCAATATTCCATACCTTCTAATTTTCTTGAAGATCTTCAGTTCATCCTAGTCTTCAACATCAATAGAGAAGTTCTAGTTTCTGAACATCTAATACACATCGCCCCATATGAATGCATCCCCTTCCTTGTCAATAAGTCCATAGGTGTCACCATACATGGACCCAAAAATGTCCAATTCATCTTTAATCTGTTGGCCACTACCAGAGGCCTCGATGATAGATGCCTTGCTGATCGTTTTCTTTCTCTGAGACATGTCTGAACCTGCAAAGTATAAATGTGATTAGTGTAAAGAAACACATAGCTAATTCATAAAAATAATCTGTCTAAGTATCTTCAAATGCCCGAGGATTCGCTTGAGCAGATGTTGGGTGGGAGTTTGTCATCCGATGATGAAAGAATAATAGCAGGCATCGTGAGCACTTAGCTGAGATTTAAAGAATAAACTGGCTTAAAATATGCTCAAAAGGTAAAAATTGAAGCAGTTCTTACAAACTATTCTAATGACTATCAAAGGTGTTTATGTTAATTATGTCGAAGGTTTGGCAAGAAAATAAAAAAAGTTAATAGAAAGTCCTCTGATTACAATCGGGGAAGTTAATAGAAAGTCCTCTGATTACCATCGGGGAAGTTAATGGGATTGTTTTTTATGGAACCTTAAGTACATCGACATGATTGGCATGAAATACTCTGAAAATTCGAAGCCCAATTCGGGGGAGTTTGTATAAACTTCGCTAATAAATTTCAGGATAGTTCGTGGGGAGGGTTCTGTTGGAAGTAAATAAGTTCATATGGAAACCTATGAATTGAAATGTAAATTGTGTTGAATTCAAGTTTTTTCCCAGGGTTTGGTTCAATTTGTGAGGTCGGGAGGTTGAATTAGGAAAGGTCTTTGTCAAATTTTAGGTCAAGAACTACTCATTTAGGTTAAGAGTTTTCCGTTAATGCCATTAGGGTTTGCAACATGGGGGAGGGTTCAACCTTGTATGCTAGTAGTCTATGGAAGAAAAGGGCCACGAGTAGTGTGTGCGACACTCGTGGGTTTCAAAGGGTGATCCTATGGGTTTGGTGGCTATGGCCCTTCGGGGGGGAAACAATCTAGGCGAAAAGAAGTGAGGTGAAGCTGAGGGTGAGAAAGGGGGAAAACTATAGGTGTAAATGGATAAATTTCGTCGCGAAGGCCTTGGGTGATCCAGTTCTAAAGGGTGGAAATAAAATACCTAACCCTATAACTGCTAACTACCAAAATCATGGATGCAAGACAAAGTTAGGACTTACCTGGTGATTATATGACACATGGAGGATGTTGGTTAGTTGGGGGTGAGGAGTTTTAGGCTTATCTTGTCTTTTCTTGGGGCTTGCTCTTGTATCCTCATTATTCAATGAAACAATAAGGGCCAAGGGTGAGGGACTATTTATAAGTTTTGTGAGTTGGACAATAAATGCGGGTTGGTGGAAAGCGTTAAATCGACAGAGTTGGTGGAAATTCCTCTGATGTGCATTGGGAGACTTGGTGGAAATTCCTCTGATGTGCATTGGGAGACTTGGTGGAAATTCCTCTGATGTGCATTGGGATACTTGGCGGGAAATTATCCTATACACATCGGAAGACTTGTTAAAATGAGTGCCCAAACTCATCGGAAGGGAATACAAGAACTCCTCTGATACATTGGAGGAGTTAATGCAAACTCCTCCAATATATTAGAGGAGTTAATGCAAACTCCTCCAATGTATCGGAGGAGTTGGAAACAAATCACATGAAAAATACTTGTTTGATGGCTATTGACAAAGTTGGAAGGAACTCCTCCATTGTACATTAGAGGAGTTTATGTTAACTCCTCCGATGTGCATCAGAGGAGTTTTCATTAACTTACCTGAAAACCAAAATTTAGCTTGAAAATTTTCAAAGTGTCCAAAAATCGAGAGAAACAAATTTGATTGAAATGTGAAGGTTGAAGAGCATGATTGAAATGGGAGGAGGGACCATTAATAAGATATAGATCGAAAAATTTTCAAAGTAAAAAAAATAAAGGGGCTCAATTTTCTTGGAGGGGTTTTGCAAGTAGATTTCAAGAAAATGGAAGGTTGTAGTACCTGACACATTAAATTGCGACACATTAAGTTAAGAGAGAAAAAGCATGTCCCATAGCTATTTTTTAGGATATAAGTTTTGATGAGACAATGTTTGTATGATACGAAGGGGAAGTTAGGACCATGCCTCAAAACAAATTGTCTCTTAACACATACTTATTCATATATAAATGACCTACTGGGGCATGAGGAGTATTAAGGGAAACTAAATACCAGGAATGATGAAAATAGAAGTTGTGATGCATTTCTCTAGTGTTGCTCCGCTGCCAACGAGCATCCATGGCCTCGACAAAGTCACCCCGATGTCATAATCCTTTCTCCACTACCAACGACTATCCATAGCCTCAACATAGATACTTGCATGTCCCACATGATATGGAATGAATTTACCTTTTGAATTTCAATTCTCTTATGCTTAGAGAGGGGTGGATGGGGAGATTCCAATTTTCCTTTATAAGTACTAGGGATGACACCTATGATAGTGAGATTTTCCAACTTGATTATAAATGAGAGAACTCCTTGACTAACATTCTCTAGAATGCTACAAATGTCTCTTACTAAACCATTTCCTCTTAGTTCAAACAATATACAAATCGGTCCTTAGGCTGAGCCCTTGGTTCCTTTGTCATATTTAGTTGCACGATGCTCGTATACTGGTGAGCTATGTTCCACTACTAGATTCAACTTAAAGTGATGCACAACAAAACCATACAATTAGGGATGGGTTGTGTATGAAATCCAAGTCACAGAGTTATTAGGCTATTGGAATCAAATGTGCTATAATTTAGAAGCATGTCCAGGACTAAGTTATCAATAATTTGAGAAATTCAAAGTTACAGTTTTCAAGAGAGAAAAATAAATCCCGAAAATCGAACAAACTAGAAAATGTTGAATCTAAAAACAAACAAAAATCAAAGTAAAAAAAGAGCAAGAAATATAAGCAAAAAATAAAATTTTTACTCGAGGGGGCTGCCATGGAGGCTATCTGATGTAGTGTTTCATTATTTGGCCATTAACAGGGAGGAGGTCATCTTCCCCTTCAAGAGTTTGTAACCAGTCAGTTACTTGGTCAATTTTCTCTTTGATTATGAAGGGCCCAAGCCACAATTGTTTTTATGTTGAATGTTTTCCTTTATCCTAATGCATCTTGTCCCATTTAAGGCTTAATAGATCTCCAACTTGGAAATATTTCTCACCAATAAAATTCTTAGCAAACCAATGCTTAACGATCTATTGATGGGTTTTGAATTTGTGTTTTTCCTTGGCATGATTTTCTTCTAAGTTCAACAAAGTATCAATGCGTCATTGGATGACGGGACATTATCTCCCGCGTGATTGTTGGGTAAGTTGTAGGGAAGGAAGGTAAGTGTTTCAAGGTAAGATAACTTCTTTCCTGTAAATAAGGAAGTAAGGGGAGATCCCTATGGAAGCCTTAGGGGTGACACAATCATCCCATACAGAATTGGGTAGGTCCTTGTGCCAATTTCTCTGTTGATAAACTACAGTTCGTTTCAAAATTTGGATTAAATTCTTGTTTGTGGATTCTGCCAAACCATTTCCTTGAGGGTAATAGTTGGAAACATACTTTAGGGTGATCCCATTTTCTAAAGAAAACTGATTTATATTAAGGGATGAAAAGTATGTTTCTTTATTAAACACCAGAGAATTAGGAATTCCAAATCTAGTTATAATATGTTGTTCAAGAATGTTCATCAATACCTCATCATTCACCTTGGTTAGTGGTATTGCCTTCATCCAATGTGTAAAGTAATCAATAATGGTTAGGATATACCTATGTTTCTTGGAGGAATGAAGATTAACCTCACCAGTGATGTCTAATCCCCATTGTTTGAAGGGTTCTTCAACAACAACATGTTGGAGTGGAACACCAAATTTATATTCTCTTCCCTCATATTTTTGGCATGTTTCATAGCTTCATGAATACACATGGGCATCCTTGAACAATGTAGGGCAATAATATCCATCTCTAAATATCTTGTGAGTTGCTGTTTATTCTGAAAAATGGCCTCCTGTTGACCCATCAAGCATATATTTGAGGACTCTGTCAACATCTTGTTTCTCGAGGCATCGAAGTAGTACTCCATCATAATTTTTTCAAAACAAGACACCATTTACTAGCTGATATTATAAAAATTCCAGTTTGAGTGATCTTTTCTACTTGGAATTGAGGTGTTCTGGAGTCATATTATAATGAATATAATACTTGAGGTCATTGTAATATGAGTCTTTAACAACTGGAATGTAAGGAACCTGTTGTGTGTACATAGTTTTCTCCTCTTTCCATCCATCCTCTTCTTGATTTTGATCGCCCCTATCTTGTGTCATCAATTTAAAAATGCCTTGACCTTTAACGATGTTGGATGGTTTAAATTCTAGGTCATATTCTTACAGGGCTGTCATCTAATTACCTTGTCTCTCTACCAACTCCATTTAAACGAAGAGGGATGTAAACTCTATATGAGGGAAGATGACTTTAGTGTGATTCTTCAAAATGTAAGGTTTGAACTGTTTGATTTCTTTGTAGACAACCAAAGCTTTCTTGTCCACCGGTGGGTAGTTTAGTTTAGCACCTTGCAATCTAGTGCTCATGAATGGGACAAGGTATTCATTTCCTTTCTCATCCTTCTATGTGAGCATTTCCACATGGGAATGATCAAACACAAAGGTGTATAGCAAGAAGTCCTTAGTGACATCTGAACTTCATAGAGATGGTGAAACGACTATAACAACTTTGATATTTTCAAAATCCTCTTTCTCAACAGATGTCCATTTGAACTGAACATCTTTCTTGATAATTTGTTGAAGCCGTTTAGCGATTTTGACGAAATTTGGAAAGAATATTCTTACAAAGTTGATCTTGTCGAAAAAAGACTGCATTGACTTCTTACTATGCGGTGGAGGGATTTGCATAAAATATTTTTTCTTTTTGGGTCCACCGAAATTCCATCTTTGGAAATAAAATTCCCTAATAATATACCCTCTAAAACAACAAAAATATTCTTCTTGGGATTTAATGGGATCCCATAACTTTTACATCATTTAAATATTTGTTTAAGATGTCTTAGGTGATCTTTCCTTTTCTTTGAATAAAATGTGACGTCGTCAAGGTAGATCACCAAATTTTGAATGATTAATGCTTTGAAAGTAATATCCATAGCCCTTTTAAATGTAGCACATGCATTTACTAAACCAAAGGGCATCCTTCTGCATGTGCATGTTCCCCATTTAGTTCTGAATGTTGTTTTCAATCAATCTAGTTCTGCCATGACAAATTAGTTATATCTTGAAAATCCATCCAATAGAGAGAACATCTTGGAGCCAAAGACGAGTTGTAGGATTTGTTCCATGGGGGGAATTCGGTAGTTTTATTTTTCAAAAGATTGTTTCATGTTCCAAAAATCTATACATATCCTAATTTCTCCTGAATTGTTTTTTACGGGCTCCATATTCAATACCCAAGTTGAATGACAGACCTTGAAGATGATTCATGCGTCTAACAATTTCTTTAATTCCTTCTGGATGAGTGGTTCAAGAGTCAGATGTATATTCCTTATATTTTGCTGGAATGGTTTGACACCTTATTTAATTTGGATCACATGTTTAATTATTCGGGTGTCATAAGTCTTGACATCATCATAAGTCCATCCAAACACATCATGATACTTCTTGAACAACTATGTAAATGTGTACTTTTCTGCCTATGAAAAATAGGTGCCCAGGTGGACATAATTGGGTTGTTTAGAGGTCCCTAGATTGACAAGAAAATGCATCATGGTTTAAATGTTGGTATTTGGGTTAGAAAACCTTCTAAACTTACTCTATAAATCAAATAGCTTGTCAAGTGTCAACACATTCTTTAGGACACAATTTTCTTTCACTTTGCTTTCCTCATCCAAATAATTTTGAAGGTCTTGTTGATGGGATTCATCGTCGATCACAGAATCTTGGAAGACATATGAGCTGGTGAGGAAATTGATGATTTGAGTATCTTTATTTAATACTCACTAGTTCATGATGTTATCTGGTATCGAAGGCCTAGAAATCATTTCAATAGAAAAACCATCATTAAGAGGTGTAGATCTAGAACTTGCATTTACCAAGATGTCTGCAATGATGTTCTGATAGTGAGGTATAGATTCAATATTAAAATCTTTGAAAGATTAAAGTAAATCCCATACCTTTTGTTGGTAACCTCTTACATGTGGGGACAGACAGTGAATGTATTTTCTTACCTGTCTGATTATTATTTCTGAATCACCAAACACCCATAGGCATTTTACCTTAAGGTCAATGGCTTTCTTCAAACCTTGGACCAAGGCTTCATATTCTGTGATGTTATTGGTGCATTCAAATTCCAATTACAAAGATATGAGCGTTTTGCATTGTTGTGGATCGATGAGGATAAATCATGCTCCTACTCTGTGTTGGGATTTGGAGCCATAAAAAAACATGGTCCAAACGTCAATATATACAAGTGGATTAATAATGCAATATCCTTATTCTTTTAATACTATAAAAGCATTATCATCATTATGATTGCATGGAAGGAGCTAAGACTGGGTATCTATTTGTGTTTGATATGGTTGTCCTTCATAAAAACCATGATCAGTCTCTTAAAAATAATTTCCTACAACAATGTGAGAAAATTTGATGGGTTTGTTTTTACCTTCTAGCTTAGTTGTTGTGTGCTTCAAGTGAGATTCAATGTCCACACAAATCTCGTTTTGTTTACCTTAATAAGGAAGCCACAAATGGGACCAATCAATGGAAAAATATCCTTGAAGTTTAGCTGAATAGTCCTTTCTTAACAACAAACCATAAATTTAAGGTATATCAACCACAACAATATCAATAACTTGATGTGATCTAGGGTCAAATGCAAGCCTAATTAAGACATATTTAAGTTCTCCTTTCACTTTGATACCTGTCCTATCTAACTGTATGATTCTTGTTTTGGTTAAATGTGAGAAAATGTTTATCTTTTGACATAATTCATAGGGAATGATGTTCAATGAGGCACTAGAGTCAGCTAAGCAATTATGTACATTGAAATTGAAAATTTCATATGTAAGCAGGAAAGGAGGTACCTGAGACTTCAAGTGCACACCTATACTTGTTGGGTTTATGGCATCCTTGATTTCCACATGGTGGACTTCTTTAGATTCAACAATTTTAAGAATACTGTTAGTAGGAACAATGATTTTCTTCTGAATCATGTTTAAAAGAATCATGCAGAATATCACGTTGTTGCGGTAATGAGAAGATATCAAATATGGAGATATTGGCTTTCATCTTCTTCTTATATTCTATGACATTGTAATATAGAGCTTTCCTTTCTGGTCTGTTATTGTTGGGTTTTATTGTGTGCCACTGGTCTTTCTGTTGGGTGCAACTGTGTTGGATTTGACATTGTTTACAACTGGGTTGGATGTACTTGGTTTGTTGATGTTAGCCAAAAAATTCGTATCAGACTTATTTTTGTCTTTTGTCTGAGCTGAGATACTTGGTTTCATAGTAGGAATAGGAGGGGTAATCTTCCTGAGGGGAACGTTAGCATCTTGGGAAGAGGAGGTGTTGGGAACTCGACATTTGTTGCGTAAATTGTAATCCCTAGGGACAACCTTCACTACTGGTGTATTTTCTACAAAAAAATATTTTATTTTCTTATCATCTGAGTCTATACACCGGTCCTAAAGAAACATAGTAGTGTCTGGGGGAGGATCCTCAATGGTATCATCATTCACTATGTCACTTGGTTGTTCATCGTCCATAATTTTCTGATCTAACAATTGATTTATAACCAAGGTCATGGAATTTACCCATTGAAGGCATGTCTTCTCAGAGTGATTTTGTTGGTGATATGAGAAAAAACTATCTTTTCAAAAGTTGTCTAGATTCAATGCAATTTGAGAAGCTTCGGGTGGCCTATGTGGGTTGTCACTTCTATTAAAGAATGGACAAAAAGGTCTAGGATTTGAAGATCCTTCTCCAACATTCTTCTTGAGATCCACAACTTCATTGGATAATTTCTTGACTAAATTCACCACATTGTCAATATATTTGAGTTCCTTTTCGACCAACTTTTCTAGTAGTAAAGGTTTCTTTCCATCCGACCTGATTTCCTCAGAGTGTGAGTGATGGTCATATGAGGATAACTCCCTTTCTACAGTTTCAACTTCATCCAAATTCAAATCCAAAGTGTCTCTATTAGCTCGCTTTAAAAACATGCTTATGGAAGGGATAAGAGCTGCAATGTAGTACTTTATGGCTAAGGATTGTGAAGGAGTTGTGTCAATAGTAAACTTAGTTAGGACCATGAGAAACCATTTATTTAAATACTTCAAATTTTCCATTTTATTCATTTTAATGGCTTCTAACTCTTTATACAAGGATGTGGTTTTTTTTCGTTCACCAAATTTTCTAATAAATACCATATCAAAGTCTTCCCAACAAGTTATAGAATTGGGTGGCAGACTAAAATACCAGGTATATGCTCTACCAGAGAAGGTGTAAGGAAACAACCTACATATCACATATGCATGTTGGACATTTAGAAAGAGAGTGTATAAAAACAATTTTTTTATGTGATCCTTTGGTGAGTCAGGTCTATCTAGGTCAAACTTGGGAAGGACCTTGTCAGATTTCCTGGGAATTTCATGTAAGGGTCCTGCTAAATTTAATGCAACTTCAAACATCCAAGGTGGGATCAATACCCTTTTCTCTCTACATTCACCCATGATATGTTCGAGGTTAATTTCATGGTTTTCACCATTAATGTTATGTTCAAATTTAGGAGGGGTAGGGAGAAAATAGCTTAAGGGTATTGGAACCTCTTGTAACACAATTTTGATAAGGTCTTCTACAGAGTCAAAAAAAATATTGGGTTGGCTGTCTCGTCGTCTTACATGGGTAGATTTGTTCCTTGGGAGCTCCGAAGATGTTGGTATCTTACCAACTAATTTTGCGTAAGCATGGGTGATACGACGAGTTTCAGTGAACTTTTCTTTTGGAAGACAAATTCACGTTTCTGTATGAATTTCAGGACTACTTGTGGAACTTTCAAAATTAGGGTTCATATCTTCATAGGTAATCTCTTGTTCATGACTTCTATGTGGAAAAATATTTAGAATAAGGTGGCTTTTAGAGGACTCACCACGATTATGCAGATCATTTATGTAAGCCATACACTTAGCCCTCCTTCTAGTTACAATTCTTTTGACATGGATGAAATCATCCCGTAACATTAAGGGGTACTCCTTGGTACACAGTCCCAACTAGAATGTGCATTGTTTGGTTTAGGAGACTCATTCAAAATATGGCTTGACTTCCATTACTGGTTATGAGGGTGGAAATAGATGGTTATGCAATGTAAATACGTAGATGCAGACTATGTATAAAAATAAATTTAATCTACTTCTAATCTATCCTATCCTATCATATCTAGGAGTGAACTATAGTAATCAAATGAGTTGTAAATGAAACCTAAATCTGCCCAAAACCCCACACAAATAACATAAATGAAGGTGCAAAGTTAGAAACATGAGCATACATACACATAACTAGAAAATTCTAAATTATATTTTTGCATACACTACAACTCATGAGCTCAGGACTTACAAAAATAAGAAAGAATAACAATACTGTAAAATGAAATTGCATGCATTAGATTAGTATATCAACAAACATTGTTCTTACAGTCCATGTGATAAACATACATTTCACTTGAAACAATTCACAACAAAACTAGCCACACACACAAGTTATTCTCTCTTTCGAAAAGTGGCCCCGAGGGCTTCTCAATATTCATTAACACAGTATATTTCCTTGAATTAGTTCTTGAGTTTATACAATGCTTGAAGAGCCCCTTCAAAGTGGGTCTCTTCTTCTATTTATAATTTTTTTTCCTAACTGTTTTGTGACTCTTTGTATTCCCTTAAATAAAATGTTACAAAATTGTTCATCTCTTCTCTTCTCGATGACAAGTGTACAAAGAAAAGACAAAATTGGGAGTAGTTCAAAAAATACAAAAGAGGGTACACATAATAGAAATTTTGAAATTTCTATTTTGTCCTTTTATGGATTCTTTTCCCAGAGGTATGCTACCCAAATTTCCACCTGATCATGCAAAGAAATGAGTCTAGGGTATGCAATCTCTTCTATGGTAGTCGTGTGCATTTCCACGTTGTCATCGAGGGTCTACATATATTTTGATAATGTAGCCATGAATGCCTGAACTATAGTATGGAACTTTATTGATTGAATAAGGTGTTGTTACTGTGGTGGCTGCCTCGGTGATTCCTCCTCTACGACTTGTTCTATCATGTATATTGTCGACCAATTCTTCCATTATAATATTTTTCCCAAGCTCCTTTAGTTGGGGAAGTCGACATAACTTGAGTAATTCTTTTGCATCTTTGTATATGCGCGAAAAAAATTACATTGAGATGGTATTTTCTTTGTATGCATTTTGTCTCGGTTTTTGGTAGCGGTCTAGTGCATAGGTGTAGATTTTTCTTTCCATGGATGAGGGGAAATAGAGTTCTATCAGTGCATTTGGGTTTTTTGTGATCCATGTATCAATGTTGTTCATGCCCTCCCAAATAATGTTGAACTGTGTGAGCTTGGTTTACACCATGCTATGTTGGTCTATGATGATAGTAGCTAAGTACTGGAACATGTGCAAGTGAGCATACATGTCAACTAATTCCTCCTCAAGCTCAGTTATAAT
>JZKD02S0988307.1:0-13592 GCA_000966675.3 Picea glauca | reverse complement strand
ACACAACTATACTACCATGATATGCATGATGCAACATATATAAAATGAAATGCAATATGCAAATGCCTAACCTACCTACCTAGAATAATCATACGTGGTCATGTCTCATCAGGAAAATAGAGCTTGAGGTGGATTGCGTTCACGGGTAACTTCAAATTTTCTCCCTCTAGTGTGGCTAATTTGAATGGGTTGATACTTTCTTCACTTATGATATTATAGGGTCCAGTCCACAGGCTATTGAGCTTCTTATGCATTCTTGTTTTTTCCCTCCTCTCATCCCATATCGACACTTGGTCTCCTTCTTTGAAATGTCTATCTCTTTTTTTGTGATCAAATGTTCCCTTAACTTTCTCTTGGTTGCAGGTCATCTGATCCAAAGCATCCCTCTTGGATTCATCAAGTTCCACCAATTGGTCAATTCTTTCTTGAAAAGCATCCTTATCAATCATGTATTGTTGAGAAAAACGAAGGGTAGGAATTTGGAGGTTAATGGGTAATTTATCTTCCAATCCATACACTAACTCAAATGGGGTTTTCCCTATGGAAGCATTTATCGTAATGTGATCTTACCAAAGAGAATACTTAATCTTACTATCCCGTGCCTTTTTTTTTCCTCCTATGATTTTCTTGACAATATTCATCAGATTCTTATGACTTGATTATGCTAATACATTTCTCTGGGGATAGTAGTTGGAAAAATGAGATAAAATGATCCCGTACTTGAAGCGAAAATCTGCCAATGCAAGGGAGTTGAATGCCTTAGAATTGTTAGTGGTAATATTTCCAGGGGTACCAAATATTGTTATGATCCTATCTTCAAGGAAACTCAGGAGGACTTCTTCAGTTTTCTTTTTCCTTGGGATGGCCTCTACTCAACTAGTGAAATAGTCTGTAGTGGTCAAAACCCAACGATATCCATTTCTAGATTTATCCTTGAATTCAAAAATGAATTATAAATCCCATTGCTAAAATGGAACTTCAACAATGATAGTTTCAAAGGCAATGCAGGGAGTCATTGTTTCCTTGAGAAGTGCTGGCAAGTTTGACATGATATGACATCGTGGTGGGTGTTAGTGAATAACGTGGGATAATAGTATCTTGCCCTCATGATTTTATGGGAGGTAGTGCAGGAGGTGAAATGACCACCGCAGTATCCTGAATGGAGCTCCTTGACTAGTTGGTCAACTTCATCTTTATTCACACATCTATGGATGATTCCGCTAGGGTTCTTCTAGCCAAGACCATCTTGGGTTAAGAAATAAGTCATGGCCTTCAACTTCAAGGCCCTCTTCTTGTGGTCGAATAAATGGTTAGGGTATGAAAGATTATTCAGGTAATATATAATGTCTACATACCATTCATTGTGCTCCAATTCACTTACTATCAGATTAATTTGTTCAATTTCCCCCAATTGTATGGCCTATGTGTTTTTCCCAGTCAACATTTGGGATATATCTTTCCCATTGATAATCTTGTTGGTTTTTTTATCTCTAAGTCATACTATTGGATTTTGGAAACCTAGTTTCCCCTGGT
The DNA here is from genome assembly GCA_000966675.3 of Picea glauca. Classification (NCBI taxonomy): domain Eukaryota; kingdom Viridiplantae; phylum Streptophyta; class Pinopsida; order Pinales; family Pinaceae; genus Picea; species Picea glauca. The sequence continues at coordinate 12,059 of JZKD02S0988307.1, read as the reverse complement.
GCCCAGGAAATCCTGTTGAGAGAGGACATCCTTTACTGTGGGATAGGGAACATAAGCTTTGATATTTATTTTGCAAAATGTGTTGAAACTGCACAGAATAGGTCTAGCTAGAAAATACCACACACATTTGTGGAGAGAAATTGAGAAAGAAGAAGCAAGAGAAAAAGAATGGAAGAATTCTAATTAACCAAATGAATAATGGATAATTTACACATGAAATACTATGTATAACTCAAACAATACGCATTGGAGGAGAATCCATTGCGCCATAGTGGTGGTATAGAGTGATATGGAAACACACCAACAATTACAAGAGTAAACTGCCACCTAGTCTAGTCTCTCGGGCAGTTACGGGAGTGAACTGCCACCTAGCTGAGTTAACTAGTCTATCAGTCTTCAATTAACTGACAGAAACAGAGTGAAGTGAGGAGGAGATCAGGGAATCATGAGTAATTTGATAGTCTGGTGATGATACTAAGGACAATGCGCATTAGCTAGTGATGATCCCAATGCTGCATGGTGATAATACAAATGTAGCATCTAGACTCCACTCAACTAGTCAAATTGAAGTGAAAACTGAAGAGAATATTCTCCCTAGAGGGATATTCTTCCTAGAATATAGGAGATTTAATAATGACTAATAAACATAGGAACAAACTTAGGAAAAAGAAATCTTAGGTGTGTGTGAAGTAACTCAAACATCCCTCTTGAACATCACTATGGTGAAAATAAAGAATGGGTCCCGACAACAAGGCCATGTTAGGTACTCAAATACAAAGATGCACTGAAATAAAGTGAGGAAAGAGGGAAAACCTCATGGGAAAACCCTACCCTCAAAGTACAATGTATGTAAAAAGTTAGAACTTACAGTTCCTAGGCAACCGTGTCCTTCACTCCAAGACGACTTCGCAGAGAATGAAACTTTTTCTTAGTGAAGGTCTTGGTGAAGATGTCAGTTTGTTCTGTTGAAGGAAAAAACTATAGGTTGATGATCCCCTTGTGCACTAAGTCATAGATGTAGTGCATGTGGATCTCGATGTGCTTCATCCGCTGCCTCTGAAATGGATCTTTGCAGAACTTCAAAGTGCTTTGGTTGTCACACCGTATGACAATCGATCGATGAAACTAAATGTCCAACTCAGTGAAAAAATGTTGTAGCCACATAGCCTGAATGGTTATGTTAACTACCCCTATGTACTTTTCCTCAGATGAATATAGAGCAATAGAAGCCTGCTTCTTGCTCGACCAACAGATAGGCCTGGAACGAAGACTGAGTGAGTAACTAGATGCGAACTTGCGATCAATGTTATCGCCAACCTAGTCAAGATCAGTGAACACGATGAGATCCAATGTAGAGTCTATTGCATAATGAATCCCAAAGGTGATGGTTCCATGTACGTATCAAAGGATAAGCTTTGAATACTTCCAATGTAGCCCATGTGGCTCCTCCATGAACATGGAGACTACGCCAAATGCATAGGAGAGGTCTGGTCTAGAGTGTGTGAGATACAACAAGCTCCCCACTAAGTTTATGTACAATGTGTTATCAACCAGTGGAGTTTCCCTACCATTCTAGAGTTTGAATCTTGATAGGAAAGGAGTCAGAGCAGACTTGCAGTCTGTCATGTGAAATCTCTCAAGGAGATCTCATGCATACTTGGCCTGAGACATTTTGATGCTTGATGCATCCTAACTGATCTTGAGTCCAAGGAAGAAATGTATTGGACCCATGTCCTTCATCAAGAACCTATCATGTAGAATCCTCTTGACTGCAACAATCGTTGAATTCGAGAAATCGATGATAAAAAAATCATCAACATAAATAACTAGGAGCAGAAGTGAATCAGTCGTGCTGAGCATGTAAACATTCAGGACTAATTTACAATGTACAAAGTTGTGTGACAATAGGTAGGAGTCCATATTGGCATACCATGCCCTCAGAGCCTGCTTGAGTCCATAAAGAGATTTATTTAGTTGACAGACCAAAGATGAATCCTGCATAAATCCCTGGGGCTCCTCCATATAGATCTCCTTAGACAGATCACTGTGAAGAAATGCATTCATCACATCCATCTAATGGACTTCCCATCCCTTGGCCGCTGCAATGGAAAGTGAAAAACATATGGAATCCATCTTCACTATTGGGGCGAAGGTATCATCATAGTCAATGCCATGCACCTGTAGAAATTCTTTGGCAACTAGCCTAGATTTGTATCTGCTAATCTATCCATCCACTGTGATCTTGGTCCTGTAGACCCATCTGCACCTAACAAGTTTCCTTCCAGAAGGAAGGGGAACCAGATCCCAAGTATGATTATCGAGGAGGGAGTTGTACTCCTCCTGCATGGTGGATTCCAAAAAGGGATTTACAACAACCTAGCCATAAGACTATGGATCTGAAGATTGAACCAAGAAAATATGCATGGATGGCAATGGTTCAGTGGCAGTGAGTGCAAGAGGAGGCCCCTCAAAATCAAATGGAGTCCTCCTAGTGTCAGCTGGATCGCCAACAAGATCCCCTGCATCCTGAAGAGTAGTCTGGGCCCACTTGGGCCTCTGCTCTAGCTCTGCATCTGCATCTAGATGCACTGAATTTGCATTTGACTATACTGACTCTGTATTTGGATCCTCTAAATCCTATGAATTAGAAATATCATCTGAAGAAGAGTCATCATGTGCATTCTCATAATCTCTGACATGTGGAAGAATAAAGGTCTCTGCATGTGGTTGTTGAGGTACATGCAAGAGAATTTCCTCGAATTGGACAATTTTCTCAATGATGATCTGGTCCTAGGAAAGATCAATAAGTCTATATCCCTTCACACCATTTGGGCATCCAACAAAGATACACTCTGTTCTTTGTGGATCAAGTGCCTTCCTCTTTTCAGAGGGAATCCAGGCCCATGCACGTGAGCCAAAAATATGAAAGTGGGTCACTTCCGGTTTGAGGCCGGTCCAAGCCTTGTAGGGGGTCTTATCCTTGACATATCTATGGGGATATTTGTTTTGGATGTAGGTTTCAAAATTAAGTGCTTCAGCCCATAATATCTGTGGAAGTGACTTTGCATGCAACACGAAATATCCCATCTGTTTTAGAGATCTATTTCTCCACTCAACAACTCTGTTTTGTTGTAGAGTATAGGAAATTGTGTGCTGTAATTGAATACCTACCTCATGAAAAAGATTCTAGATCTCATGGTTGACATACTCTCCCCCATTATCAGTTCGAAGGATTTTTTTTTCTTTCCCAACTATGTCTCAACCAGGGCTTTGAAATCTTTGAGGTGTTGAAAGGCCTCTGATTTTTTCCTGAGAAAGTAAATCCATGTGAAGCGTGAGAAATCATCAACAAAAATGAGCACATACCTTGATTTGTTGATTAACGGATGCAGAAAAGGGCCCATGAGGTCACTAAGGATCATATCTAAAGGAGAGGAAGCTCTTTGAATCTTTCCTTTGTCGAATTTCTCTTGAGGGTGTTTTGCAAGAACACATCCCTCACATATTCCTTTGAAGAAATGGACATCTGGTAGAAAATAAACAAATAATTTCTTTCTAATATGTTGCATATATCTAAAATTCAAATGCTCAAACCTTTCATTCCATATCTTACTTCTTTCATCAGCATGGGTAAGCAGTAAAGAAAAATCTAGTTCAATAAATTCAGAAAATGTGTAAAGCCTAGATTGATGATTTACCTCACTGGTAGCAACCCTAGAATTGGTTTGCATGTCATAGATATCCACTACATCAGGTGTGAATATAAATTTATTTTTGATGCTGGAATTTTCCATCTGATATATGGAGAGAAGGTTGACAGAAAGTTTGGGAATGTGCAACACATTATCAAAGCTTACTTTTGTGAGTTCGATCCTTCCTTTGTCGGTGACCTCGAATGAAGATTTGTCCCCCATCAGAATAGGAGGAACTTTGCATGCATCCAATGAAGAGTAGACCTCTTTTGTGGAAGCCATGTGGTGTGATTCTCTTGAATCTACGATCCAAGAATCAGAAGAGGAGTTTATGAAAATCAAGGCATGGCTAGAATTGTCTTTCTTGGGATTTTGGTCTTCTAGATTCTTCTTATTGGCACCTGTTGGCCCTTGACCAAGTTTTGGTAGATACTTGGTCATGTTTGAAAATTTTTGGGACTTCGACACCCTGTCGAAGATGGAGCGCCAGGCGAAGTGAAGATTGCAGAATCTCGGCCCACTTTTGGGTCCTTTTTGGGTTTTTGTGATAATGTAATGGGAATGGGATGTCGGCCCATGAGATTTGCCCATGTTTAAGCCTATTTTGTATGTATAAATAGGTAAGCTAGGCGATGTAAGTAAAAAGGTATATCTATGTGATGGTAAATATTTCTATGTGCAAGTGATCTATGTGATTGATTAGGCTCTGTGCATACCGTTGAACTTGCAGTGTTAAGTGCAAGTGTTTGTAAGAGACTAGGTGCTTAGATACTTGGGGAATGAGGATCTAGAGAGGTGCGTAGATCTCTTGTCCTATGCAGAGTAGGTTTTGGTGGCTTTGTGCTTGTAATCTATTTGATTGAAGACAATAAAAAAGAAGAGTTGGTGGACGTAGCCCCAGGGTGGGGTGAAACACATAAATACTGTGTGTTATGCTTTGTGCTTTGACTTGATGTGTTTATCCCTTATTTTGCTAATTTTTTGGACATGTTTAGATAGACATGATTATGATCTGTGCTTATTAGAAATGTATGAATGTGCTTAGTGCTATTCTACCAGATCGAATCTGTTTTACTATGGCTAAATGTTGAAATACCTTAGACCTAAGTGAATGTTGTGATGCTCTGTGCTATATGCGAAGTAGAGTGATGGTTGAATATTGATAATCTATCGGTGCTAAGTGCTCTGTAAATGATATAATCATAGATCTATGTCCCAGCTAAGGTTGCAGACACATGAGTACTGCAACCACCCCTGCCTCTACCTAGAGTGAGACTTCATTGGCATCGAAGGTGTTGCTGAAAGGGCCGGTAGTTAGGGCTTTGTTGGTGCGTTCTTGAGCTTTGAACCCTGGGTTTTCCCTTGTGCCAACGAATGATTCCATTGCCTGGACTTGAAATTGTGATTGCTGGGAACTAAGAAAGAATATGCTTGTGTAAAAGAAATCTTTGTGCATAGATTTGTGCCCAGTATCTGTGCTAGGAAATGAAGTCCGAATCTGAAGAAAAGAAGGTCAGATCTGAAAGAAAGAAGCAATATCTGGAAGCTTTGTGCCAAGAAGAAGGTTAGATCTGAAGAAAAGAAGCCCGATCTGAAGAAAGAAGGCTAGATTTCAAAGAAAAGAGGTTAGATCTATAGAAAAGAAGCAGGATTTAAAAACTTTGTGCTCCAAGAAAGGTAAAAGCGAGAAGTTCTGATTGAAAGAGGTAAGATCTGTAAGCTTTGTGCTCTATTAAAGGTAATGATAGTTAAAGAAGTCTTAGATTTGAAATATTTGTGCTCTAAAAAAGTAAGATAAGCAAAAATGTTTGTTTCTAGAATATGGATTTAGGTATGTTTGATAGATTCTGTCCTAGCTTGAAAATTAGGGCAGTAATATATGAAAGAAGATTTGATATAAGTAAATCTGATAAGAATAATGAAAGATATGTTATACCTATGCATAGAAAAAAGGTTTGGACTAATAAATGGATGCAGGATCCTAGAAATAATTTGTTGTAGGTTAGCTACCATGATCCTAGTGCGCAGTACAAAAAATGTGGGGGATCATTTCGAAGAAAGAGAGGATTAACCCTCTGTTATAGTTGCAGAAGACTAGGACATCTTGCTAAGGAATGCCCTGGCATAAGACCTAGTTGTCTATGTTGTAAGGCTATGGACCATGAAGTGTTGGATTGCCCTAGAATGATCGCTAAGCTTGAAGGAATGCATTTGAACCAAGAAAACCCTAAGGCAGATCTAGAAAAGGAAGAACCCTATTAAGAATCAGAGAAAGTATGGATACAAATGAAAGAGACCCTAAATGACCACTAACATGTCAGCTTATCAGAGATATTCAAAGAGAAGGAATGGATTGAAGTAAGAATAGGGGAATTCGACATTGACTGTGTCCTGGATGAAGAAACAAAGATGAATATTATGCCAGAAAGAACCTAGGAAGCTATAGGAAGGCCTACTATGATCCCTTTCCTAGGAGGAATAATTTTATTCAGAGGAAAGCTAGTAAACCTATGTGGAAGGCTCGCCCAGATACCTATGACTGTCAATGGAACTTCGACAGAAGAGGACTTTGAGATTATTAAATTTGTTGAAGACAGAGCCCTGTTTACCATGCTAATAAGAAAACCTTGGATTGATAGAGATCAAGCTAGACTAAAGGAGGAAGAAGAAGTTTTGGAACAGAAGAAGCAAGAGTTAAAAGACTTTATGACCAGAAGGATCGTGCACTTGATTAAGGAACATAAGAGTAGATCGCAGATATTTAATACTAGAAACTCAGATGTCTAGGCTAAGAGAACATAAGAGGATCCTCAGAATATTGAATTACCTATCCCAAACAAGGAAGAAGTATTACACATGAACCCTAGGGAAAAAATTCAGTAGTGCGAAGTAACTAAACCAAATAAGAAAAGAATCAGAATGATAAAAGCATCACCGAGATGAAGCTCACTAGAAAGAAGGCTAGAAAGTTAAGAAAGAAAAGGGCTAATATTGAAGGGTTATAGGAGGTTCTAGAAGAGACCTTGCAGAAGGAAACTTTGTAGAATTTGAGGTTTGCCGAGATATCAGAACAATGACATAGGTCACTTCACCATGGAAAAGAAATATAACTATTGTGGACGATATATCCATTTGACTAATGCTTCGAATGGATAGAAAACCATTTATGGATCACCACCTGACCGTTGGACCATTCCATAATGGACAGAAAAAGAGTTAATGAAGCCTCATACCCATTGCAAGCAATCCTTTGTTGAGTTTCCTATTTATCCCATCGCGTAATGCACGAAGAACACTTTTGCGAAATCGAGAATTTGCGCTCGCAACCTTGGTTAATATTGTCCAGTGATCATTATGCCCTTACTTTCCATGTTATTTTTGTGTCTAAATTACTTTGTGAACCCGATATTGTTAACCCTGAGCACGTATGTTCGAGTAGCTTAGCGCACTTGAAGAATCTGCGAAGGAAGTACTCGTTGATCTCAGGACCGAGAAATTCATGTCGAAAAGAAGGATGTCTGCAGGTGTGAAAGCATAATCGAAAGGAGGAGTCCAAGCTTCTCCATCGACTGCTCATGGGGCAGGAACTTCCAAAATCAAAATAGAAACAAGAACGAAGCATAGAGATGATATCGCGAATGATAAGTTTATTACAAGCGTCTTACCTGTGTATATACCTCCTCTGAGCGGGGTAGTGAACAAAGATAGTGTGCCTAAAGATTTTGACTATACCTTGGTCATTGCATACCTCCCGAAAGGGATATGAGTAGTTCACATAGACCAGCATAAGATAGTAGCGCTAAAGTTTAGTGACTTCAACCTTGGAGACCGTAAAGCTTACAACATGCTCTCCCCACATAAGTATTTGACCAAGATGAAAGGAAAGAATTCAATGATCATCCCCCAACCTTGGACCCATAACCTCGCACAGTCTACCCTGATTAATGTTATGAAGATCCCACACTTAGGATGCCATCAAGAAGTGAACGCAAGTGTTAAGTTGCTATTATCCTGTTACCATGGAGGATATTTATGGTTGAACCGACGTATCATAGTGGATCCGACCTTGATCCATCGGATCATTGGGCTGAGCATGCAAGGCCCAGACCCACATGATTTTTACCCCAGACTGAGACTTAGCATAGAAGATAAAAGAGACTTATGGTGATGTCAAGAAGGGCATGCGTGACTACAAGGTAGCCTCTATTCAGAATGGCGCAGTACGCCTCGCCTGTTACCTAATCACATGAAAGTTAGTTCGCAAGAAGCAACCAACCCAAGTCACTGGATTCATAGTAGACCTCGTAGGAAAGTGAACGGAGGGTCTATAGATGAATTGGGTGCAATACTTGGTAAACCAGCTGGAGCTCGACTGCAGAGAAGCCCAGGACCAAGGATACGAGTTCCATTTCAGTTGGCTTGTGATCCTAATTTCTTTCATTGCATGGGATATGCTAGAAGGTGCGACCTTCCCAGACATCGAACCATTTGAACCGTTAGCTACGAAGTTCAGTACCCTGTGGTACTCGAATGATATGAATAAACAATGGAAGTCAAATGCCATGTTTCATTCATATTATAATCAGTTGAAAATAACTATCTAGTCTACATCACGAATCACTCCGAACACCCTCTACAGGTTTCGGCTCTTGATGAAGTTCAACACAGACCGACACTTTCTCTACATCACAGTGTGCACTGACGAGCACAAGCAGTAGTTATAGTCCTATTATAAACTAAAAGAAGAAGATCTGGAGGAGATCAAAAAGGAATGGTCAGCGTACCTCCTTATTCTAGATGACCCTGTGGAGATGTCTGATGTGGACATTCCAGAAACTGTGCAGGATCTACTCGGACCTAGCACACGACATAAGATCAGTGAAGTGAAATAATTAAGCAGTGACTCGGTGAAAACTGCTTCCATCACGCCAGAGTAAGAGAGTGATGGTGAAGAGTTAGAAGAAGTTGAACAAAAGCACAGAGATGAAGCAAAGATTTTGAAGAAGAGGAAGGGTTCACCTCATAAACCTTCTTCTCGGAAGAATTCCAAAGCTCCCGTGACTAAGCTACAGACCACACTAACCCCAAATGACTTCAACTTCATTGTCGTAGCTCTGAATGATGCTGCGATGGAGATACTAGAGAAGAAAGAGACTAAACAAGAGGATATATACAGTTGGATCGAGATAGATCTCCAAGGAGTGCAACAGGAATTTCAGTCGAGGTGCACAGTCCCCACTACGCCCTTGTCAGTCGAAACACCAGAAATAGGAGATGAGCGAGCTCAACTCCACCGAATCGCAGATTCAATCGAGACTCAAATTCAAAAAATGAAAGATGAAGCAGAGCAAGCCAAACAGGATTTGACACAAGTACATGGAGTACTTGTAGAACAATGCAGTGCTACAAAAAAAGAAAAGAGTGCTCTCCAAGCAAAGTGGAATGACGAGAAATCACAGCTACAACAAGGAAAGGAACAATTGCTAGCAGAGAAATTGGAAGTAAAGGAAGCGGTCAACAAAACACTTCGCTCTATGACAGTCATTGAGGTAAAGAAAGAAGAAAGAATACCACAACAGGTGGCACAACTAGAAGAAGTGATCCAGAAACTTTAGTAGCACATTGCAGATCTAGAGATTCGTGTAGTACCTAAGACCCTGCAGGAGATTAGAGACCAAAGAGAAACAAATTCCCATAACAAAATTGACAGAATGAAAGATCTTGGCTTGGAGTGCAAGCAGCTGCAATGCCCAGACATATGAGACCCTCACTGACAACCCAGAGTTATATAAATTGGAGTCTCAGCTCTGGGAGGTGAAGTATGAAGCTGAAAATCTATAGACGCAGCTGAAGGCCCTGTCACCCATAGAAAGAATGAAGAGACCTCACGAGTCACGCACGACCCAACAACAAATCCATATGATCCAGAGCAAAGTACTGGAAGTGACTCAACAACTTCAACCGGTGCAAGATAAGGCAGGTCAGTTGTTCACAGAGGATGAAAGCCGAGGAGCATAGCTAGAATAGGTTGTGAGTACAATAGAACAATGCCTAGAGGGACCCATCAATGATGCACTCATCTAGGATTTTTCCGAGCAAGAGGTTGTAGCAAAACAACATGTCGAAGCAGCTCAAGCCAAGCTCGAGGCATTCGAGGCAGAATTGATCAGACCAGAGTGACTCAGGACGAGTCACAGGTGAGTGTTGGGGGCATGTTGGCCCTTGACCATGTTTTGGGAGATACTTGGTCATGTTTGACCATTTTTGGGACTTTGACAACCTATCAAAGATGGAGCTCCAGACGAAGCGGAGTTTGCAGAATCTCGACCCACTTTTGGGTCCTTTTTGGGATTTTGGGATAATGTAACGGGAATGGGATGTCGGCCCATGGGATTTGCCCATGTTTAGGACTATTTTGTATGTATAAATAAGTAAGCTAGGTGATGTAAGAAAAAAGGTACATCTATGTGATGGTAAATATTGCTATGTGGAAGTGATCTATGTGATTGAGTAGGCTCTGTGCATACTGTTGAGCTTGTAGTGTTAAGTGCAAGTGTTTGTAAGAGACTGGGTGCTTAGATACTTAGGGCAGGAGGATCTAGTAATGTGCACATATCTCCTGTCCTATGTGGAGTAGGGTTTTGGTGGCTTTGTGCTTGTAATCTATTTGACTAAAGATAATAAAGAAGAAGAGTTGGTGGACGTAGCCCCAGGGTGGGGTGAACCATGTAAATACTATGTGTTATGATTTGTGCTTCGACTTGATGTGTTTATACCTTCTTTTACTAAGTGTTTGGACATGTTTAGATATATTTTCTTATGCTTTGTTCTTATTAGACATGTATGAATGTTATTAGTGATGATCTACCAGATCGGATCTATTTTACTATGTCTAAATGTTGAAATACCTTAGACCTAAGTGAATGCTACGATGCTCTGTGCTATATGTGAAGTAGATTGATGGTAGAATATTGATAATCTATTGGTGCTAAGTGCTCTGTAAATGATATAATCACAGATCTGTGTCCTAGCTAAGGTTGCAAACACCCGAGTCCTGTAACCACCCCTTCCTCTACCTCGGGTGAGACTTCATTTGCTTCGCAGGTGTTGCCGAAAGGGCCAGTAGTTAGGGCTTTGTTGGTGCGCTCTTGAGCGTTGAAACTTGGGTCTGCCCCTGGTCCAACAAAACCCTTAGGGATGTGATCTCCAAGTTTATTTTTATGAAGTATTTGAGTCATTAAATATATTTGTTTATGCATACATGCAGATTCTGGATGGAATCCCTTATGGAAGTATGTGCTTTTCTCCCCTTTTCTTCCCTTTCCACCTTTGGATCCGGAGGCATCAGTGAAGGGTTTCCCCTTCCTTCTTTGGATTTGAATGTGCTTTCCTTGTGTCTTTATATTTATATTTATGATATTGATGACTGCTACCATATTGCACAGTAAGTGCATGCACCTTTGGGACTTTGATTTTTCCCATGTTGATGAGCTTGGTCTGCTCTTGTGTCAGGGATTCGATAAATTCCTCAAGATAAGAAATCTTCTAGGTGGCTCCAGAGGTAAATTTGACTGAATGGAATGTGGATATGAACACAGATAATTTAGGACCAATTTTGGAGAGAATGGTGAGAACCATTTATTTCTCCTCCTTAGATTTATCAACCTCGCAAGCCTTGAGTTACGACAATAAATCCTTAAATTTTGTAAAGAAATCTTGGATATTGTCGAATATTTATGGATCCAATGTGAGAAATTCCACCTCAAGCATGTGTCCCCTGATATCATCCCTTTTTCCAAAAATCCCTTCCATGGTGGTCCAGGCTTCATTAGGGGTTTTACAGGAAGATCTGTGAAAGAGGAGATCAGGAGAAATGAGACTACAAATTGTTTTGAATGCTTCATCCATTCGATTTAGATACTTGAATTTTTCTATGCCTGATGTTGGTTTTGTTTCTGTGTTCATGGTTAACTTGTACAATCCTCTAATTCAAATATGCATGCTCATCCTCTCCTTCCATGCAAAGTAATTGTAAGGTGTAAGAATGAATTCTTTTGGGAATTCCATTTTTTTGCTGTCTTCAATATTTGGTACTTGCAAAAATAATTCAGTGTGTCTTTTTCTTAGAATTCCATCAAATTGGATACCATGTAAATGTGTTGAACCTGCACATAATAGATCTAGCTAGACAATAACACACACATTTGTAGAGAGAAATTGATAAAGAAGAAGCAAGAGAGAAAGAATGGAAGAATTCTCATTAACCAAATGAATAATGGATAATTTACACATGAAATACTTTGCATAACTCAACTAATGTGCACTGGAGGAGAAGCCAGTTGTTAAGCCCTAATATTGGCTCATTAC
>JZKD02S0988285.1:0-13592 GCA_000966675.3 Picea glauca | reverse complement strand
GACCATATCTCTATCCATGTGACTGCTTCCTCCGTGACCATAGACCTACTCCAAAGACACATCGTGTTTCGCGACTTCGAGGTTTTCAACGCAAAGTGCCCCGACTCCTTGTCATTGGAATTCCCGAAATGCTGAACCCTGAAATGTCGAAATGCCGAAATTCCACTGAAGAAGGGGAATCAATAGCTCCTGTTGCTTCTCATCCAACGGTCGCTACTCCTCTTGAGCTCGTGAACTCTAAAAGACACTCAGCCTTAACCTTCTCACAGATCTGTGAGATCCAATGGTCCACAGGATTTCAACACTTTTTCCACAAAGAAATTTTTTCGTTCGTTTACTCTTCTTCAAGGATCTCTTGGCCAAAATGACTTAGCATCCTTCCACTTGAACTTGACTTCTGCGAGATGATTTCGATCTCCGCCTCCCTTTAAACACTTCAAAGGTGCTATCCCTCCTGAGCTCTCACTTGCAAACTCAAGCCCCAAAATGAATCCTACTCACACTCCTTGTGGAAACTTTCAAATAACCTTTGGTTATTTGAGTCTTCGACCCTGTGCAATCTTTGCAACAATAGTCCTTCAACCTTCACCTTAGTTGATAAGTTCTAAGGCTTCAACCAGCCTGCGCACACCTTGCACGACTCTGTGCCTCACCTCCACTTTTGTTGGTTATGAGAACAACAATATCTCTCCTGAGCTTTCTGAGATAAAACTCAGATCCTCGTCAACGCACACCTTGCGGACGTTCACTACACTCTTTGCAAGAATTCTCAGGAAGAGAAACAATTGAAACTCATCCTTCTCCTCTCTCAGACTTCATACACTCAACATGAAATCATACACCCAACACAGCATTGAAACAAATGCATAACAAAGAAAATAAACAACTGTAAACATACCATTTAACAAATGTAAACAGTAAGCATCATAACATCCTGAAAATTGAGTCAAAGCTTCATATATTAACTCAAGCATTCCTGTACATGGGTTCTTCTTTACAGCTCTCTGCTTCATCTCTACAGCTGATGAATTATGAATGATCATAAAGTTACAATGATACAAGGGTGAGGGTGTCTATATCCTTTTTCCCTCCTACCCTTCTAAACTGTCTAATCTATTAAATTAAATCTACCTACTTGCATTCATTACGCTTAAATGCCTCTACATTCGACAGATGAGAGTAACGTTCAAGATCTGCTTACAACATCTAGATATAAATGTAAGTATGCTTCCCCTAGCTATTATATTAATATCCACTCATTAATTTTTCAAAACATTTCAAAATGTTAGCTAGTGCTTTCCAGTTGTCTTCCGCCTTTGTGCTTGCTTCGCTGGCTGCGTACGATGCTCCTGCATCAAATTTCTTAGCGAAAGAAGCTGGACTCTAAATCATCGTGAAAAACATATAAACTAGTGCGTACAAGGTTTAACTACACATGTCCTAAATTCATGATGGATTGAGCGCGAGCGTTCCCTCGATGATCATCTAAAAATATTCTAAATCATTCGACAATGCCCTTTTAAATTCATTTAAGATCACTAGATTGTTTATTCAATCCCACTCACCACTAAATTGTCCTCGTGATTATCCACTAAAGCATGCTTTACTTGGAAATATATCATTATTCTTCGTGCACCCAATATATTATAGTAGTAACTGATAATTATGACTGCAACACTGCTTATTTCTAAAACGCAATTGTAAGCCGAAAGGAATACTGAAATATTTTAAACGGGAAGAACTTGAATATATACATGTAGCTCTTGTAGTTGGCATTCTAAATGTTTATACTATTACAATAGAAAATATTTTTTTTTTTTAGAAAAAAATCTTATATTATTCTGAACTCTAATATTCGTTTTTCCAAAAAGTTGTAGATTGTCATCATAAATGTAGAAAACATAAATACGAGCGCTTCTAGTCGGTAAAGGATATATTTTTAAGAATTTAAAAAATGTTTTTAATTGGATATTAGAGCATCTACAATCCAATCTCTATATGTTTTAACCAACAACTAAACATTAGAATTTTCAAATTAAACAGAATATAGATGAAGTGGAATAAGAAATTATATTGAACCAAATTATGTTGAATAAGAATCTCTTGTCTAGAATTTACTAAGGTTGGAAGGGTAAGGTTATAATGGCATATGTCACTCAAAATAAATCCTAAAATCACTAACGGAATTAAATTAAAACTGGGAACACAGTCAACCGGATTAAAAATCGAGATGAAAAGAGAAGCGACCTTTCCCTTTTTGCGAAAATTCAATCTATCAGTTCTATAGATAGGCGTGGCTACCTCATTGAGTTTCCACCTGTCCTTTACGACAGTGTTATGCTCCGGCCTTCGGGCTACGCCATTTTTATTGGTTTTTTATTTTTCTTTAAAATCTTGGCATTCGATCAAAACTCTAAGAAGCGTGATCGGAAAGTCTAAAGGTGTTGGGGAAGATATGTTGAGGAGACCTTAAGGTAATAACCGAGATCTAAAACCATTGTGAAGGTGGTTAAAAAGTTAATCTGGCTATCTTCTCATTTCTCTTGAAAATATGTTACACCGATTCTGTAATAAAGTCTAAATTTAAAAACTGTAAAGTGAAGCGTAAACCTTAAACTGTAAATAATGGTCGTGCCCATTTTTTCAGGTATTTTGTAAATATTAAACTGTTAATAAAATTAAATGGTCGCACCAGTTTTTTCATGTAATTCGTAAATATTTAACAGTCGAGAAATCAACGATTTAGCTTCCCCAAAAGTCGTTGAGGTACACGCCTATCAGGGCCCAAATCTCATGTTTCAATGATCGATTATATATGCCCAGGAGCCAAGCCAAATCATGACATATAACAAGTTAGCTACCAACTACGCCAAGGCTCGGTTCCCAAGCCCAGCGACCAAGAGCCAAGCCACGACCAAGGGAGGAGCCCACACCGGGCGGTAAACTTGAGATTTGCGAAAGAAAAATATGTGAGTTGGCTTTGTTGTTCGATTTAATGGCAGTGTTCACGATTCTAAAGTTATTCAAGTGCTTAGAATTAAATAAAAACACAAGGAAAAATCAATATTACAAGTGTATACACTCACACCCGAATTATCAAGGAATGGCGCGATCAAACATTCATGTGCATGCACTCAAGCTCAGAATAAAATAAAAACAGGGTGAGAGCAAAATTATATGGGTATACATTCACGCCCAGATTTTTAAAGAAATGGGGTGATCAACATTCATATGTGCATGCAGCCAAGTTCAGAATTAAATAAAATACATGGCGAGATCAACATTATATGGGTATACATTCGCGCCCAAACCCCCATAACAGGACATATGCAAGAAAACTCAGGGCAATGTGATTATCATCAGAATACCATGAACATACAAGTATAAAACTAAATTTTAATACAATAACATCTTCAAGAGGAATACCGTAATCGATGTTGGCTTGTTGATGTGTTCGACGGTTGGTGATTCTCCTCGCTCTCGCTTGCTAATCGTTGAGACTTCACTGGTACCTCCGAGCCAACGCTAGGGATACTCTTCTTCACCCTAAGCCCCCCGAGCCGTAAAGGGGCCACACACACAAACCAAAGAAGGCTATCTCCCAACTCGCCTCGCAAGTTTGAGCTACCACTCGTTATCCGAGATGGGTGTTCGAACTCCCACAAGAAAAATCAATCAAGAGTAAAATACAATAGCATACCCTTACACATACTAGACATGATCCATTCCCCTCCTCTGCCATTTCTTTTATAGATTTTTATTAGTGACTGGTTTCCAAATACACATTAAGTTCTTTTTATTCATTTATTATTAGGAAAATTCTCCCCTGTACACTTGTCACCTGATCCCTTAGTTGTACCAAAAATTCATTTAATTAATTAATTTAAAATGTCAATTTCCCTCACCCACCTAAAAACATTCATAAAAACGTTCATCGATGTTTCTTTATTTCCTTACATTCCCTTAATGACTGACGTCTTTCTTAAAGCTTAGTTGAGTTTGAAATTAGAAAGTTCTTTAAACTAGATTCCCTTCTATGTTCCGCATTCCTTTTGTATTTAAGTTTCCCATTTTTCGTCTAAGTTCTAAATTAGCAAGTTTGTACTTAGCCAACAATTAATCTTTTAAATAATTTAAAAATCCATTAATTTTTAAATTTAATTTTCACCCCCATTTTCTTCATCCCCCCTTATTACTTGCTTAAATAAATTTTAGTTTTCATGACCTACTTAGACCTAGGATTTAAGTTCAACTAGGTTCAGAAAAAGAAAATGTTTTTAAGGGAAATTTTATAATTTTTTAAACTTTACTCAAGTGACAATTATCTTAAGGCTGACCATGTTAAAACAAGAGATTGTTTTCTAAGTACCTAGGTTCATTGACTCACCAGTGTTAAAACCACGATGTGCCCTTCAAGATGCATTATATGCTCCAAAGGTGCCACTCACCTTTGTTCAATTTTCATCTATGGGACGTTCCCTTCAAGATGCACTACATGTTCCAAGGGTGCCACTTTCCTTTTGACTTATTTTGGTATACGTTGAAGCCTTGGAGTCAATACTCCATCAGGTGACCTTGTAGAAGACTAAAGGCCTCTAAGGAACAAGGAACCTACCTTATTGCGTTCCCCTTAGAATCATCATGAGCGACTGTCACAGTCTGCCCCTATGACATCGTGGATCTCTTGAGCTAGGTAATTGTTAACGTACAATTCAAGCCATGGTGAGAGTGCTAGTAAGTTGCGGCAGGGTTGTTGCCACACCTCTCCCTCAATAGCTCTGGTTGTCATGCGTGAACCTTTTACTTCAAATGTGAGTCTAATTAGCAAGTTATTATCAACCCGTATTCATCAACGAACATGTCAGGGATATATAAACAACATCATAATATACGATTCATATGTCACATATGCAATAATAGAAACATGCAAACCATAAACAATCCACTCCCTGACTTGATCTAGAGTCCAAGGAGGTCCATCGATGCCATCGGCATCCTCAATCCATCTGGGGTCCTGCAAACTCAGGAGAAACCAATCAATAGCACATGTTGATACAATTATAATAAAATAACATATCATCATATCCACAACATCATCATAATCCATAATCGAAATAGTCAATCATATAACGAACCGGATCACTTGCACACAAGTATCCTCAAAGAATAAATCCAATTATGTATGAGCAAGAGCAGGATGTTACACGCATTAACTCATACATAATTATGTCTAGAACACAACACATAACATCCTACATGAATTCATTCATACACATACACATACACATAAATATTAATTTTGCAATAGTGATTAATTTATTCATCATACAAGTTACAATACAATGCCTCAATGGCCAAATCTTAACTTAAAATATCCATTGGGTTTCCAGGCGAGAGGTAATAGAAACCTACCATTTCACTCTCTCTCCTATCACCCGATGTCTCCTCCTCTTGGTTATGCCTCCCTTCTCATCAATATCTCTGATGTTGTGTTTTATTCTTTCTAAAAATTATTCGCTTTAGTTTCTCCAATGCTCTTCATCCCTTTCATCTTCTAGCGTCTTGTTTGTCCTTTCCACTATGAATCTTCATCTCCCTTTACACATCCTTTCCAGCTTCAGTCCAACAATTCGCTCCTCCTGAGTTGAACTTCCACAACTTCTTCTATAACAGTTGTCCTCTATAGCATAATCGTTCATGCACTTTTCCATTCTATAGAATCACTCTCAATGTCCCCAATACTACAAATTTGTAGCATTTCATCGATCTGCACCACTGTTGTTACTCTCAACAATCTATCTCATTCACATCCTACAACAACCAATCACTGCTTTAACAACTATGTCATGTCCTCATAACTACCTTCATCGTGTCATCCCTAGAATGACCCGAATGCTAGTGCATCATATCATATCATATCATATCATATCATATCACATTCTCATTTGATAACAAACTTAAAATTATTTTGTTGTATCTTACCCCTCTAATAATTTTTACATGAAATTATTTTGTTGCATCTTACCCCTCTAATAATTTCTATACAGTAGAATTTCTGCTCCCATTGTCAATAGGAAGACTTTTTAATATTTTTAATTATTACATGTCGTGAATAACCATATATATTTGGACAAATATTATATTATTTAGCAAATTGTTGTCTCTTAAGAGGCGCATCACTCATTACGAAGCCAAAAGAGTGGTATTGAAAACATATGTATACGTACACCCATACAATAAATTTGAATACAATTTCTGCTCCCATTGTCAATAGGAAGACTTTTTAATATTTTTAATTATCACATGTTGTAACAAGGGCAGCGAGGCTGCTGCGTACTGCCTCCTACATTATGGCACATGGCTCATGCCTGACCAATTTGCGCAGTGAGGGTACTAACCGATATAATCTGCCTCACTTCGAGATGATTAAGGTCTGCATCAAAGATATAATCTGAGATTCTGAGATATATCTCGTGACGTTTTGTTCGGAGTTAACAACGTAAGTAATTAATGTCATCCAGTCCATCGACGACTCTCAATACAGCGTACCCTTCCGAAAAGTCACTGATATGGCATCTATATTAATACTGTCAGAAGCATTAACGCCAAAAACATGCACGAATTAATTTAACAGTGTTAGACAGGTGAAGGCGAAAGGGAGTAGGTTAACTCGAAAGGGAGTAGATTAACTTGGGAGAAAGAACAAAATATAAATTCAACTTAGCCAGTCTGTCACTGAGTTAATTCTAATCTCGAAATAAGTGAAGGATGCAATAACACTATAAAGTTATCAAGCAATAAAATGTAAGAAAACTCATTTTTTTTACATATTAAAAAATAAAATTTTGAATTTCTTATGTTATACATTAAGTTATTTACAAAATTTTTAAAGTCAAACCAAATTAATAGAATAGTCAAAGCAAACTCATCACTATGTATACTGCCTGGAAGGCAGTACAATAACCATATATATTTGGACAAATATTATATTATTTAGCAAAGTGTTGTCTTTTACCTACTAACTCGAGGCACATCACTCATTAGGAAGCCCAAAGAGTGATATTGAAAACATAGATATACGTCCACCAATACAATAAATTTGAATTTTTCTTAGTTTATATAAAAAAAAAATCATATAACTTAATATGATAAGGATAAAGTAAGGATAAAAAAAAACTTCCTAAGTTTATATAAAGTTTTCTTTCATATTAAGTAATATATTAAATATAATGTAATTAAGTATAAAAGAAAGTTTATAAAGATAAAAAATATTGTATATTCAATCGAAAAATTTAAACAAGTGGACAATGCATAGAAAATGGACCAATCAAATCAACTGAGTACATCTAACTATTTTTTGGCATGATGTTGGCAAGGACATCATTACAGTGATATTTTTTCTCTTTAGTTTTACAAGTTAGAATTTGTATATATGTATAAATGYTTYTCTTTCTTTTTATATAGTAYATTTTCTTYTTTTAATTAGGGATGTGTACCTACTTGTGTTATTGGATTTTAAGGATGCATTAGAAGCATCTCTAATGCWTTTATAGCAATTTTACACTYTTTATAGTTTAAMTTTTTATTTTTATTTTTTTATACGTAATTTTTGGATAGAAAACTTATTCATGGTTTTAGAAAAGGTTGTCAAAAAATAATAATAGAGGCATACAATATTGTTCCTATATGATAGGAGATTTAATTTCCTATTTAAATCCTTTAAGAACTTATGAGCTTTATTTTTGTCAAAAAGAAAATGTCTTTGACTATCTTACTTTTCTTCAATGGGGATTTTATGCATGGCAAAGTTTAGAGTTAGGGTTAAATTTCTATGATAAGAGTCATTTTTATGGTCCTTTAAAAAGTCAAAATATACTATTTGGTTGTATACGGGGTTATTAGATAACACATAATCCATGACATTCCTTCCAATCCCATGAATACAACTCACCCAATTGGATTTTGGCCACTTCATTAGCTCATTATGAGAAGTAGAGAGCTTGATTAGCTCAGTCCCAAATAAATCCTCAATTATGTATTTAATTTTCTTTTGTATCTCATCTAGCCATTAAATATTATAGTTGGAACCATTTCTCAGAAGAATAGCTTCATTAGTTGCAATTATAGCACTTTCAAAAGATTTTTCATAATACCAACTTTCCTAAATTTCTAACTCATCAAAAATATGGTGCTCTTGGAATCCATGACACTACTGTCTAGCCGATGAATACAAGTTATCTAGTTGTATTTTAGCCACTTCATTAGACCATTGCAATTTATTTGATCTTGAGAATTGCATAGTTTTATTACCTTGGTCCCAAACAAATTCAAGTCTTGGAGTTTGATTTGTATTTGTTAACTAAAACAAGGTCCTCATCGAGCAATAGAGGATTATGGTTGGATTCATTGCTTGGAATGATAACTTGATTAGTTGCAGTTCTATCACTTTCAAATGATTTGTCACAATACCAACCTTCCTAACCTTCTAAGTCATCAAAATTATGGTGATCTTGGAATCCATGAGACTACTTCCCATCCCATGAATATAAGTCATTGTGTTGGATTTCAATTACTTCATTAGACCATTGTACATTATTATATATTGAGAATTGTGGAGCTTCATTACCTTGGTCCCAAACAATTTCTCATAAGTTTTGGTGTTTCTTTTTTATATGTTAGCTAAAACAAGGTCCTCATCAAGCCATAGAAGATTAGAGATGGAATAATTGCTTTAAAAATAGATTGATTAATTTCATCTTTAGCACTTTCAAACAATTTGTCACAATACCAGCCTTCATAACCTTATAACTCATCAAGACTATGGTGATATTGGAATGCTTCTCTTAATTATTTTCAAACACATAAATAAAATTCTAAAGAATTCTATGTAATTCCTTACTTTCCTTAAGGTCCTATAGAGAAAATTTAATTTTAGTGGACATCAACCATCTTCATCATTTATATAGATAGATAGATAGATAAACTAAAAGTAAAAGAAAAATTACGATTAAAACATTTTATAAAGTTAATGTGTATTTCCTTCTATAATCAACATGAAGTTTATGTAAAAAGAGCTATAAAATCCCTCTATGTAAAAACATTCTTAAATTTTAAAAAACTAAAAAAAAAGCATTTAAACTTCAAAGAAGAAAAACATTTCAAAGAAAAAAAACATTTAAACTTAAATAAAAAATTGATATTTTTAACGCATAATAACTTTGAAATCTTAAAAATATGTTAAAATAATTCAACTTATAATTTACTAAAAATTTCAAACAGATTATTTAAACTTCATCTTCTACTAGAAAATATGCACTAGTTATACTAATTTATATAAATATATTAAAAAAAATGTTGATTGTGAGTTTCAGTTTACTTTTATCACAATTACTTTTCATACTTAGCCATCTCCGTTGAATATTTGGCTTGGGCCACTTTATCTCGGTTCACTTACCACTACCTCACCTCTAAAATCTCCTTAATGTCGGTTGACGTAATAATATTTCTTTTATGGAAAATCATATTGGTTTTCCATTTTAAAATTTAAAAGTATAAACCAATATATAAATGTATTAAGTTTATTCTTAAAAGGTGTGTATATGTGGTCTTTGTTTCTCTAACTCCTTTCATACCTTATTTTCCACCTTTGATTTGAGGAATTTTTACTATAAATATTGTCCAACTATGCTACCTTCTATGTGTTGAACTATTTGATCTTCCCATACAAATAGCTACATTTACCAAAGCATACTTAAACCATTAGGTATGTTAAATGATTTTTAATTATCAAAATGTAAAGATTTTTTTTTTTGTTTTTAAAAGTTTATGGAGTTATCTATATGTTTTATTTTTGTTGGAATTAGTTAACACAAATCTGAAGGAAATTATAACTGTTTGCATTTTTTAATGCATAAATGGATTCAATATACTGAAAACTCTTGAGACATTCAGATTATACAATTTTAGTCACTCAAATCTGGACATCCAACAATTTCTAACAGAATTTCAAACAAATTTAACTAAAAATATCCTCGAAAAGAGACCAAAACTTAATGCATTTAAACTACAACAAAGTTTAAATATCAAATAACAAATTTAACTAAAAATATCCTCCAAAAGAGACCAATAATTTAAAAAAATTGCATTCGTTTAAGTGAATAATAAATAATTAAAGCATTTAATTCAATGCATTACTAATAATTTCAATTTAATTTAAATGAACTTGTTATTATTATTTATTTAATTTAAATGATTTGTGTAGTCATTATTACTTCAAATGATGAATGGGGGTAAGAGATTTGAAAAAATTATGAAACCAATAACTATGTTACATCACAAAAATAAATTACTCCAACTCTCACCAGACAAACTTTTATCATTGTAAATAAGCTAATATTATCTTCCAAAACAATATAACAATATAAATAGTTGCACACTCCATTAATACTTCTCCAAATCTCTTATTCCTTAAATGCCAAGTAGACCTATACAAAAACCTTAAATTTATGGTCTACATAATTATTATGATAATGATTATAAAACCATGATAATCTCATTATTTTTTAAATAATATAATTTTTTTTAATTAATTATGGTTTTTATATTTATAAATTTATGGTCTACATAATTATTATGATAATGATTATAAAACCATGATAATCTCATTATTTTTTAAATAATATAATTTTTTTTAATTAATTATGGTTTTTATATTTATATTAAAAATAAGTTTAATGGTTTGAATAGTTATGTATATTCATCAAATTATATTTGATAATATGTATTAAATATATATTAAGTATTTTAGTTATTACCTTCTACATAATTATTATGATAATGAACATAAAACCATGATAACTTCAATGTTTATTTTTTTAAAAATAATATATATTTTTTTTTAATAATCAATCATGATTGTTATGTTTATATTAAAAAAAGTTTAAACCATGATACCATGATAACTTCAGTGTTTATTTTTTTAAAATAATATAATTTCTCTTTTTCTAATCAATCAATCATGATTGTTATGTTTATATTAAAAACAAGTTTAAACCATGATAACTTCAATGTTTATTTTTTAAAAGTTTAAATCGTTACTTTTATTCGTGGAATTACATTTCATAATATGTGGTAAATTTTAAATTCAATATTTTAATTTTAATGAGTAGTTAGTTAAGTGTTTTGAAATTCAAATAAAAAGTTTGGAATCCATCTTTTAAACTAGTCATTTTTACTATGTATTTTAATCCACTAAATTATGTAGTGTCATTTTGTATTAGTTTTGATTTATCTTAGAATTTTTGGATTCATAAAAAATTACTTGTAATGAAAGCTACAATGACGCAGGCAAGAAACACAACCACCACCTCGTCGCGCTCTCCTGATCACAGGATCATTCAATTCCTCATGCGAGCCAAAGCGGCTCTTTCGATTCCTCTGTGGAATCCCTGCTAGAAACCCGATCTATAGGTCCTTTCTTCACCCGCATGGCCTTCTGCACATGACCACACCCTTCACGCACCTTAGCCTCTCCTGGCTATGCCCTGGTCCATGTGACCGCTTTCCATAAGACCACATCCTTATATTCCTTCTCGTCGGGGTTTCCGACTTTCAAGTACCAAAATGCACTTGTCCTCAGGATCCGCGATCCGTTGAATGCCAACGTGCTCTTTACGCACTAGCTCTCCTGGCTAGGCTCCTGGCCCATATGACCGTTATCCCCATGACCGCAGTCTTACCTCTCGTCAGGGTTTTTGGCTTCAAAATCCCAATGTACTCCAATTTCCATTAGCCCTCCAGGCTAGACTCTTGGTCCATGGGACCTCCTCTATATGACCGCAGTCATACCTCCCATCGAGGTTTCGAACATCGAAATGTCGAAATGCATAAACATTTTTTCCTCGAAATCCTCGATATCCCGATATGACGTCAACTAGTGACTCTTGTCTGCCTTTAGCCTGATCAACGGCCGTGATTGCCTATGAAGCCAACGGCTCCAGATCTCCCTCGGGTTTCGGGGTTTCAAATGTCGAAAAACATTTGTCCATAGGATTCGTGATCCCTTGAATCTCGATTTCCCGCTATGCTGACAGCTGGCTCCCCCAATGGCTCCTTCCTCCTTGTCGGGGTTTCGGACTTCGCGATTCCGAAATGCCCAAACCTCTAGTCACTAGGATTCCCGATATCTCGATGACCAAAATGTCGATAGACGACTACCTGTCGGGAATTTCCCCGATGACTCTGATTGCTACCACGCGTCCCCTTAAGATGGATGGTTCAGATTTCTCCTCACGGTTTTGAGACTTCTGATGTCCCAATTTTCACGACCTCAGGAACTCCGATTTCCCGAGCACCAATATCCCGATGTCTAGTGCCCGGATCTCCGGAATGGACGATCACATGACACGTGTCCTCTCTTAGATGGATGACCTAGATTTGTGTTGGGGTTTTCAAGGTGGACTTACTCGATTTCCTATCCACAGGAATGTCAATATCCCAACTCCCGATGCCTCGATCTTCACCACGTGTCTCCACTAACGGACGGTCCAGATCGCTCCCGGGACTTTTCCTATAGAAATTCCTGATCTCTTGTCCTCGTGACTCCCGATTTCATGAATGTCGATATCCCGATGGCTGTCGGGACTTTTGCCTGGCGTGAGAAGGGTTAAACCCCGTGCACCTCCTGTTCGATCTGACGGCTAACAGGATTTATGAATGAGATCCAATGGCTCTCGATCTCTCCCTTATGTAGGCTTCTCTTGAGCTCCTCTTGGATGTAGAAACCAACGGTCTAGATCTCTTTCCTCCAGCTGATCTAACGGCAGTTGTGCTCCCTCCCGAGCTTGCACACTTTCTTTCCAACCTTGGGAGAATCTCCAAAAGCCAAAGGCCTCAACCTTTGCTCCCTTTTTCCTCTGCGAAGTCCTTTATCTTGAGCTTCGCTACGCGCGTTCTCATCAATGTTGTTCCTCCCGAGATTTTCAACCACTCAGAACCCTAAGGGATTTTGTCTTTGTTCCCTTCTCCCTCAGATGGAGAAACATGGATGCCCTCCTAGCTATCCTTCTTCTCAAGCAACTTTTTGCTGAGTCTGCAGGGTGTTCAGTAACCTTGTGAAGATCCTTCAGTGGATTCTACCCTCAATTACAGAACTCAAAGAGTTCTCTTCTCTTCTCTGTGCCTGTCTGCACACTAACTCAAATGCCCTCCTGGCAGAGTATCTTCTCATAGAACATCCAACAGTTATGTCTTCTTGTGCACCTACGCACCCGCTCAATGCTCTTGATGCAGGAGCATCCGCACCTCGTCGTGCGCGCCTGCACGGGAAGATGGAAAAGACTTCAAAGGGAGACGTCAGGGTCACGGTCGTGACTATTTTGAGGAGCGCCGCCGATTGAATAAAAGAATCCATATTTAGGCGTACTTATGTCTCAATTGGGACCTGGAGCAGATAAGCTCTCGTCCTTGTACAGCAGGCACACTTATTAGATATTAATGCAGAAAGATTAGATTGGATACAGGTAGATAGAGTCATTAAGTGTAGATTAGACAATTTAGCTTTTGTGAGGGAAAACCGAATATAGGCACCCTCC
>JZKD02S0988274.1:0-13592 GCA_000966675.3 Picea glauca | reverse complement strand
TTCTTCCATGAGATCCTCATTTGCTTGGTCATGATGTTCCTCATCTTGTACAACATCATTTCTACTAATACTTGGTGCAATATTCTGCGGAAAGTTAGAGGGAAACTCTAACTTTATAATTACAAACAATCAAGCAAAATTATTGTATACTATAACAAACATTCAAACAATATATATATACATATATATAATTTTATATAAAATTGACAAAATTAAAAAATATAATGAATATATAGCTAATTACCATGGGACGATATTCATTTGATCCGCCATCAATGTGCCCATATTTCCTACAATGTTTTGTAGTTGTTGCTATTAAAATTCTTACAGGACGTATGAGGCAACATTTTTTACAAGGATAATAACATCTACCATCACCCTTTTCACCCGCTTTACTTTTTTCCCCACCTCTAACTATATTTTGCGACATTCTTTCGCCCAACTTCTGCACAAAAATACCCTTTCGGAATCGTCGTTTTTATAGCAAGATTGTCACAACATCTTTAAATTGTCAAATATTTCTAATTCAATTTTAGGTCACAATCGTTGCAATTGCGACGATCGTGACCTAAAATATTTCTTTTTTTTTACCTATTTATTTGTCATATTTAACATTCACTTATAACGGGCATTTGTTGCTCTTCCAATGAACTTTGACCATATTAATTTAGAAAAAGTAAATTCATCAAGATAGTGACGAATACAGAGTGGATTTAGAAAAAAATCAAATAATTGAACTTTTTCTCTTGAATGTTGTGACGAAAGAGTACTTTCGTCGCAAGTAGTCGTCGCAAATTTTTCAATATGTAGTAGTGTAAAACTTACATGTGGTATCAGAGCTCATTTTTGGCTTCAAAGGGACACCTTTTTTGCTAAGGGTTTGGCTCGGTCTTGATAGATCAATTTTATCTTGTGTCTTTGATAAACCTGGGTTTAGTGGGAGCTTTTGCAGTGGAGATTCAAGTGTAGAAAGAGGAATGGTGAGCTCTTCTAGAATCGAGATAGAGAAGTTCAATGGTAAAAACTTTGAGCTATGTAAGCTCAAGATGGAGGACCTTCTTGTAGACAAAGAATAATGGATCGATGTGGATCCTGGTACACATCCTACTGGTATGCAACCTACTAGCACACATTCGAATGGTACACAACCTAATAGTACACAAACTACTAGTACACCACCTACTGGTATGCCGAAGGAAGATTGGGAGAAGTTGGACAAAATATAAAGGAGTATTATTCGACTCTGCCTAGTAGATTCAGTGTTGTTGAATGTCTCGGGAGAATCTATAGCCAAGGAACTATGGGATAAGTTAGGGAATTTTTATCAATCAAAGTCCCTGGTAAACAAATTGTTTCTTCAAAACAAGTTGTATCATCTTAGGATGGAAGATGGATATTCTCTTACAGAACATCTAAATTCCTTTAATACTCTGGTAAGTCAAATTGTCTATGTTAATATTACAATTGCAGAAGAAGATAAGTTCATTACTTTATTATGTTCTTTGCCAGACTCTTGGGATAATACGGTTGTAGAAATTGGTAGTACCACTCAATCTACATTGAAGTATGAGGATGTAGTTTCATCCTTGTCATCTGAAGAGATGAGGTGGATAAGCATAGAAGGTCATAGCATAGATGCTTTATTTGTAAGAGGTCATACCCAAGACAGGAATCATGGTAAATCTTCAAGGGGGACATCTAAATCTACAGGTAGATCTAAGTTTCCAGGAAAATCTTTGAGGAAATGCTTGAAGTGTGATAAAACAGAGCATTATAAGAAATATTGCAAGTCTAAGAATGTTGATAAACCAAAGGTATCTGATAGTACCTCTTCCATAGAGGAGAAAGCATCCACTAAAGAAGGAGGTGATGTTTACTTGGAATCTACAGGTACACATGCGGACCGTGATTTATGGTTGATTGAATCAGGTGTGTCATACCATATGACTCCTTATAGGGAGTGGTTCTGTGAATATGAAAAATACGATGGTGGTGAGAATAGACATCCAAAATCATGGGACTTGGAAGGGTTAATTTGATGCCAAAAGATGGAAGGATTGGAACTCTCCCTAGGGTTATGCACATTCCAAAACTATCCAGGAGCTTAATATATGTAAGAAAGTTAGATGACGCAGGAGTGGATACTATATTGGGAAAGGGAACTTGCAAGATGGTATGAGGAGCAATGGGTTTGATGAGGCAAGTTCGGTGTGGAACTCTATACAAGTTGTTGGGAAACACTTATACTAATGGGTGTAACAATTTTGTCGTCCCTGAGCATACAAATAAAGAAGACAAGACCAATATTGTCTCTGTAAAGAAGACCATGCTATGGCATCAAAGACTAGGGCATATTGGAGAAAAGGGCCTTTGAACACTACACGATAAAGGTATGGTTGAAGGTATGTCTAATTGCACTCTGGATTTTTATTTCTGCGAACATTGCATATATCAAAAATAGAATCGAGTAAGATTTCCATATGGTGCTACAAGAGCAATGGGGATCTTAGAGTTGATACATAGCGATGTGTTTCAACCTGTGCCTCTTCCATCACTAGGTAAATTTGTGTGTTATGTTTCATTCATAGATGATTTCTCAAGGAACACATGGATTTATTTTCTTAGAAAGAAATCTAAGGTATTTGATAAATTTAAAGAGTTTAAGGCTCTGGTAGAAAATCAGATAGAGAATAAAATAAAGGTATTGAGGATAGATAATGGTGGAGAATTCTGCGGAAATTAATTCGAAGAATTATGTAAGAAGTGTGGTATAGAAAGGAAGAAGACTACTCCATACACACCTCGGCAGAATGGAGTTGCAGAAAGGATGAACATGACACTGGTGGAAAAAGAAAGGAGCATGCTTAGCGGTTCCAAGTTAGGACATGAATTATGGGTAGATGCAGTGGGTACAGCATGTTACCTGGTCAATCGATCACCCTCATCAATGTTGGATGATAAAAATCCACACGAGGTATGGACTGGAAAGAAAACCTCTCTTGAACATCTTAAAGTGTTTGGGTTTGATGATTATGTACATGTTCCAAAGGAAAATAGGATTAAGATGGATAAAAAATCTCAAAAGTGTATCTTTATTGGATATAAAGATGGTGTGAAAGGTTATAAGATTTGGAACATGTTATCACATGTTAATTTGCATTAATTTTTCCCAAAGCATCTTTTCCTTGTGTTATTTTTCCACTCAAATTTTCAAACTTTTTCACCAGCTCCGTCAAGTTCCCATCACCTAAATCCTTCACTCAAGTGATCATCCAAAATAGTCATGTCCGCCATGAGTCAAAAATTTGGCAAATATCCCAAACCTATATCTGGCCTTAATGCTTATCTAAATCCCTTAGTTCCATCACTTCATTCATTTTTACCCTTATTTTCATATTCCCGTTGAAAATAAAAAATATTCCTTTTATTAAACACCCTTATCCTATCCTCAAAGTCATGTGTTAAGCCTCATATGCCCAAAATCCTTAGAAAATATAAAAAAGGTTTACTATTATTAATATAAATATTTTATATTAAAATATTTATATTAATATTTGATCCAATATTTAATTTACGGCATCATGTCAAATTATGGGCACGAATATCGATTTATAATATGGAAAATTCAAATAGTGGATGGAGGGCACACATATATATTGGGCATAGAATTAACGCGGAGGTTAATTATGTGAAGGCGGGTCAGGGAATAAACCGGTGGTTTGGTGATTGGACACGTGTTCTTACTTGATGCATATCGAGGAGAAAAGCGGGTGAAATCAAAACCACTTTTCTCCAGCCCGATATACTAAATGCAACCATTTGTCTTATGGTTTAGGTGTGGCATTTTTCCAGGAGTGCGGTTCAATAATTATTATGGAATTTCCAATAAAATAAATTCTTCCTCACATGAAATTGTTTTACAGAGGTAAAATTCATATTTTACAAATCAAATATATTAATGTTTATTTCCATGAAAAAGATTTAAATGGGAAGATGCACATGAACGAATACTTGGATAATTCTTTATCCAAAGGTTTTACAAAAGTAAAAGGTATTTTACCAAAGACTAAACTGGAAAAAACAAGACACGGTAAATGTTTTTTCATAGTGAAACGGTAAATTGGAAAAAACATAACACAGTAAATGTTTTTCATGTGAAATGGTAACAATAATTTTTTTTTACAGTGAAACGGTGAATTGGGAAAAACAATACATGGTTTTAAAGAACCACGGGCATGAATTAAATTATGGAAATTTAATTCTACAAGAGAGAAAATATTTGGGAATTATTTTTATTTCAAATTTATTATTCCCAGATGTTTAATGAGAATATGAATAAATGAAATTATATTTGAAAGCGTATAAGTGACATTTAAAAGAGAACATGGTAGAGGAAGGAGCTGGAGCGTCAGAGGAATCTATAGGGATCATGAAACATTTTTTTTAAAAACTGTCATTTGTAATCATTATAGAAGTTGTAACATTTCATTTCAGTTATTGTAACCGGTTGCACACTGAAGGAACTCGAATTGTATAAGTATTAGAGGTTCTGAGTGTATTAATGGTTGTCAGAAGTGCAAGGGCACCTTTTTGGTTGTTTCGAACTCTATTGTAACTTTATGAAGCTAAATTGAATATACATGCAGAAGCTTTTGAAGTCTCTATGAAAAGATTCTAATGGTGGTGATATGAGCTTTGTCTTCCTTCATTGTATGTATTTCATGTGATCTTTGATTACATTTACATTTTCGTCTATTTAAATTGGAAAGTTAAAGGCCCAGAATTCATCTTGTGACGCTCTTGGCTTAAGCAATTCAAAACTATGTATGTTTCTTCTTAGCTAATTCATAATTCATTTCCATAATGCTCTAATGTAGTTATTTGTTTTCTCTATCTTCCTACATTCTACTTAAATTCAAATATAACTCAGATTCATTGCCTCATTTATCCTTATCCTCTAGATAGTTCTACCGCCTGGTCATTTTTTTCATTCACTTTCAGAATTTTGAGTCCATAGCCCTGAGTGTTCCTCCCCTTCATTGCCAACAACTTTATTAAAAAACCCCAAAACAAACCAAATCTAGCCACTGATTTATAAAGAAATATCAAGTGACACGAGAGATCCCTCTCTGAGTTGAGTAGGCTAGTGCCCCAGCTCTAAATCTTGTTGAAATAGTTACCTCTTTCATTTTTCTATTAGCCAGAGAAAATTTACAGAGTGCTAACATTTTGGCGTCGTTGTCGGGGACGAAATTGACAAATTTTCCCTAGGAAAGAACGACATGGTTGAGTTCTAAGGTCTGAGAGCAGTAGACACTTAGACACATATTGGTTGTATTCCTGCTCTGGAGACTCCACACATCAAAAAATCAGTTTGAAGGTGATTCCACTGGTAGAAGAATCCATAAATTTAAATTTTCACTAGCGACTCCACTCTYAATGCAGAATCCAGCTTCCAAAACATCATTGGTGACTCCACTGTCCGAATATGAGTTCAATATCTGTAAGGTATGCTTCAATGAACTGATCTCATATTCATGTCTTTCSAAATCGTATTCCTCACATAAATTGGCAAAAATATTTGCCTAAATTTGAAGATGGGAAAGGAAATGGTGTTGCCTTGCACTTGATTAGATTTCACTTGCACATATGTAAGTTGGGGGTTGAATTTCATCAGGATTGTTTGATGAAAATGTTTATAACTACTTTAGAGGGGAAATAAAGATTATGGTATGAAGGTTTAAAACCAGGTAGCTTATACTCTCTTAAATATTTCCATATAACATTCTTTAAGCATTATGGAGAATATAATCCTTCATCCTTTGTGTTTGAAGATTGTTGTGAATTTTGTGAACATCTCATAAAGTACCTTGAAAATGTTTTTGGTGATGAAGAGTGTATGAATGATGAAATCATAGAAGCCCTTTATGAATATTCAGCCCAACAACAAATAGTAGCCCCTCCTTTGGTTGAAGATGAAGTTGATCAAGAAATTGTTGTCAAAATTAATTTTCCTTCTCCTGAACTTGATGAAGATATTCAACAATTTCTAGCAAGACAAAGTGTTTCAAAGTTGTTTTTCTTCCTCTATGAATGATGTGATTGTTCAAATTCTAAATGGCCTAGACATGGATGAGGATTCTAAAACTGCATCTATGGAAACTTCAAGCAATGAACAAACAAATGACATAGAGTTTCAGGAAAGAAACAAAACAGTGTATGCCACTTTGCAATCAGAAATACAAAAAGATAATGAAGATGCAATTGTTTTATTTGATTCATTTGAAAATCATGGTTTTGAAAATACATCCATGGGAACTCTAGACTATGAAATAGTTCATGATGTTAGCCTTTTACATTTACAAGAAGGCTATGAGAAGGAATTTATTTCCATTCATTCATTTAAAAGTCAAAATGACAGTCCTCAAGAAAATTTCCAGAAGGTTAATAAAATCAAATCAGAATTGTTTGATGAACAAGAGGATATCCTTGATGTACATAATATGGCTATCATATTTGAAAATGTTCAAGAATGTACGAATATTTTTGTTGATATGCATGGAAGAGTCGACAAACATATTGCTGCCACTTCATTTGAAAATGTTCTCGGAACTGAAGAAATAGAGCAAGAGAAACAAACACTTATGAAAGAAGCTTGTTTTTCTGTTTTTTATCATCAAGAAGAAATTATTTTTCATGTTTTCCAAGATCCTGTGGCCATCCTATTACAGTCTTCAGTGAAGGAGGAGTTTGTTTCATTCATAAGTTCAGGTTTTGGATTCAATGTGTGTTTTCAGCTGCCATATTTTACATTTGTTTGCCTACTTAAGAAAGAAGTGATCGGAGAAAAATCAAGAAGCCAATTGCTTGATTGGTTGCATTGGCACTTTAGCATCACTTGATTGAGTATTCATTTCAGGAGTTTTAGAGTAGATAGGAGTGTGCAAATAATATTGTTGGTCAAGCATTTTTCAATTTGGATTTCCAGTAGTGTGTACAGTCAGATTTTAGTGATGTATTCAGTGTTCAGTATCCAGTTGAGAGCAGTGTGCAGAGTTTGGTTTTCAACAAACACTAGTGATAGGTTGGAGCAGGGTACACACACATGTTTTGGGAGTATCCCAATGGATCAGGCATGCGGTCTATTGTTCTTTGATACCTCGCAGGGAGGATAGCATCCCCAATAGGAGCCTATGTTATCACCTACTAATTTGCATTAATTTTTCCCAAAGCATCTTGTCCTTGTGTTATTTTTCCAATCAGATTTTCAAACTTTTTCACCAGCTCTATCAAGCTCCCATCACCTAAATCCTTCACTCAAGTGATCATCCAAAATAGTCATGTCCGCCATGAGTCAAATATTTGGCAAATATACCAAACCTATACCTAGCCTTAATGCTTATCTAAATCCCTTAGTTCCATCACTTCATTCATTTTTACCCTTATTTTCATATTCCCGTTGAAAATAATAAAAAATATTCCTTTTATTAAACACCCTTATCTTATCCTCAAAGTCATGTGTTAAGCCTCATATGCCCAAAATCCTTAGAAAATATAAAAAGGGTGTATTATTATTAATATAAATATTTTTATATTAAAATATTTATATTAATATTTGATCCAATATTTAATTTATGGCATCATGTCAAATCATGGGCACGAATATCGATTTATAATATGGAAAAGTCAAAGAGTGGATGGAGAGCACACATACATATCGGGCATAGAATTAACGCAGAGGTTAATTATGTGAAGGCGGTTCGGGGAATAAACTGGTGATTTGGTGATTGGACACGTGTTCTTACTTGACGCATATCAGGGAGAAAAGCAGGTGAAATCAAAACCAATTTTCTCCAACCCGATATAATAAATGCATCCATTTATCCTATGGTTTGAAGAGGTAAAATTCACATTTTACAAATCAAAGATATTAATGTTTATTTCCATGAAAAAGATTTAAATGGGAAGATGCACATGAATGAAGACTTGGATAATTCTTTATCCAAAGGTTTTACAAAATTAAAAGGTATTTTACCAAAGACGGTAAACTGGAAGAAACAAGACACAGTAAATGTTGTTTCACAGTGAAACGGTAAATTGGAAAAAACATAACACAGTAAATGTTTTTCATGTGAAATGGTAACAATAATTTTTTTTTACAGTGAAATGGAGAATTGGGAAAAACAAGACATGGTTTTAAAGAACCATGGACATGAATTAAATTATGGAAATTTAATTCTACAGGATAGAAAATATTTGGGAATTATTTGTATTTCAAATATATTATTCCCAAATGTTTAATGAGAATATGGACAAATACAATTATATTTGAAAGACTATAAGTGACATTTCAAAGAGAACATGGAGTTGGAGTGTCAGAGGAATCTGCAGGGATCATGAAACATTTTTTTTGAAAACGGTAATTTGTAATCATTGTAGAAGTTGTAACGTTTCATTTCAGTTATTGTAACCGGTTTCACACTGAAGGAACTCGAATTGTATAAGTATTAGAGGTTTTGAGTGTATTAATGGTTGGTAGAAGTGCAAGGGCACCTTTTTGGTTGTTTCAAACTTTATTATAACTTTCTGAAGCTAAATTGAATATACATGCAGAATATTTTGAAGTCTCTATGAAAAGATTCTAATGGTGGTGATATGAGCTTTGTCTTCCTTCATTGTACGTATTTCCTATGATATTTTATTCCATTTGCATTTTCGTTTGTTTAAATTGGATAGTCAAAGGCCCAGAATTTTTCTTGTGATGCTCTTGGCTTAAGAAATTTAAAACTGTGTATGTTTCTTCTTAGCTAATTCAGAATTCATTTCCATAATGCTCTGATGCCTTGGATAAGAATGAGGCATGGGATACAGTTGAGTTGCCAGCTGGAATAAAATATGTTGGTAGAAAATGGTTGTTTAAGAAGAAGTTTAATGAAGAAGGAAAAGTGGAGAAATACAAAGCTCAGTTGGTAGTAAAAGGTTATTCCCAGGTAGAGGGAATTGACTTTTATGATATTTTTTCTCATGTTGCCAAGTTAACTTCTATTAGATTTCTTTTATCTATTATTGTTTCTTTTGATCTTGAAGTGGAACAAATGGATGTGAAGACAACATTCCTACATGGGTATATGGAAGAAGAAATCTACATGAAGCAACCAGAAGGATTTGTAGTGAAGGGAAAGAAAGAGTTGTTCTGTAAGCTAAAGAAGTCACTATATGGTCTAAATAAATCACCTAGGATGTGGTAGGAGATTAAAAGATATCGTGCAAACAGGAAACTATGGTTGAATCAAATAAAATATGTTGAGACGATATTGCAGAGGTTTAATATGCATGGAAGTAAACCGGTCAAGGTTCCTATTCCTATAGCTGTAAAGTTATCTGCATATCAGTGTCCTGAGACACAGGAAGAAGAAGACATGTCCCATGTTCTGTATGCCAGTGCATTTGGCAGCTTGATGTATGCAATGGTTTGTACTAGACTGTACATTTCACATGAAGTGGGATTTTTTAGTAGGTATATGTCAAAACCAGGGAAGGAGCATTGGACAACAGTAAAGAGGGTCTTTAGGTATTTCCGTGGCACTACCAATTATGGATTGTGCTACCAAGGAAGACCATGATTAGACATAGTGGTGGACATACATGGCTTTGTTGATGCAGACTGGGCTAGAGATATGGATCACAAAAGATCTACAATTGGGTATGTGTCTAACCTATTTGGAGGGGAAATCATTTGGATGAGCAAAAGACAGGTTGTAATGGTACTATCAACTATAGAAGTTGAAAATGCCAACCACTCATGCAAGCAAGGAAGCAATATGGTTACAGAGATTATGTTCAGGTATTGGGTTGGTACAACAAGCAGTGAGATTTGATTGTGACAATCAGAGTGCAATCTTTCTGGCAAAGAACCCATCTTATCATTCGAAGACAAAGCATATTGATGTTTAGTATCACTTTTTGAGAGACATGGTTGAAGAAAAGAAGGTGTTGTTGGAAAAGGTTGACACTTTGAAGAATGTTGCAAGTTCATTGACAAAGTCTGTGAGCACGACAAATTTCTCTTAGTGTAGAGTAACAATGGGCATTGTTGCCCTGGATTGTTGACTATATAATCATGTGGACCCCTAGATGCAAAGAAAACAACAAGTGGGAGAATGTTAGGTATGTGTTATAGTAGTTGCATGTGTGTGTGGGCACGTCAGATTTGACAATTGCATCTGACGATCCCCACTTCCTTCGTCCATTGTGTCATGTGCATCGGGGGCTTTCCTAGGGGGGTCCCTGGGGGGGCAGGCATGGTCCCCCTGGTTACGCGTAGCATTCATCTCCGGGGCAGCACCCCGAATTGTTTTTTTTTGGGCGTTTTTTTCTATTTTAGCATATTTTGTTGTTTTTAGCAATTTTCTAAATTAATCCTGGATTAAGGGATTAGGGTTTTTGTAGCTATAGAATACATAAAAAATTGTATATATTGTATGGTGAATGGTGAAATTAATACAATGAAGAGTTGAAAGGTGTGGCACCAAGGAAGGATGGTTTTCTCCTGGTGAAGGGTTTCCAGTGTAAATCTATGTGTACTATGTGTATGAGCCATTGATTAATTTATGTTTTGCTTAAGAATATATATGCATTTCTTTAATTCACAGGTTTAAAACTTACAATAAACTATCCCCCACTTTCCAAACATTTTTTTTAGGAGAGTTAAAACATCACCTTTAGAGTCATGATGTCACCTATGGGGTTAGGGTTTGGTGGTGAGTTGACATGCATTGGCACAAGGAATTTTTGAGGGGTTTGAGGCTTTTCCCATGAAGGAAGCTATTTGGATGCTTGAAATGTGGCTTTGGGAAGCCTTTCTACACCCCTCCATCACCAACAACCTTCTCCTAGTGCCAAAATGTTCCCTAAAGGGGTGACATCCATATAACTAGGGATTTTTCTTCGTGCAAAATTGAAATTAAAGTGAATTATTTAATATTACTTTGTAAAAGGTGAAATATTAGGGTTTTTGACCCCTGGTCTTGTGGTTTACCCTTAATTATGTGGACAAACTATCTGTGACATTTTTTATAAATAAGAGATCATAAGATCTCATTATAACATAACTCTCCATTGTAAGAGGCTCTTGGACTTAAATTTTCTCTCTCTTTAGCTATTTTTCTCTCTTGTGCTTTTGTTTATGGCTATGTCTTGGATTATTGGTTGATGTAAGTGATGCACTAGCCTTGGAATGTTGTTATCTTGCTATTGTGGTGGTTTGTCTTAGCTTTTTCCTTGAATTGGTAAGGTTTGTACATTGTTGTTATCATTTATTGTTCAAGTCAAGGTTATTTGCTAGAGCTAGGTGGGAAGTATAAGGGCATACACTCCCACCTTAGGCTCCATCACTTTATGCTTACATGTTAGTGGTTTAACAAGGGTTTTCTAAGAGAAGTATAAGGGAATACACCCTCTTATCCTAAACCCAAGCTAGAGATATTTTCCTTGGGGAATAAGAGGATTTAAACCCCCAAGGAGGTAGTAGCTCTAGATATTTCTTTGCTTGACTCCATTAACCTTTTTTTTAAAGGAAATAGTCTTTTACTTATTGCATGGGAGAAATAAATTGTTGCCTTGGTAAATGTACAAATTTCAAGTTTTAAAGTTGTCTCTTTTGGATAGTGATCTTGATGCCTTGGGGATTCTTCCTCCCTTAGGGCATCCCCTTTCAACCATAATTTATTTTTTCTGTAGTAAAACTAACCTACATCTGTTAGGGATTCTCTAACCCTATCCTACTAACCCCTTTTTCTCCTAAACTAACCCTAGACTAGGCCTAAAAATATGCCCTCGCCCACTATTAACCTAGGTGCACCTTTTGAGCTAATTATGAGTGATTTTTGTTGGATAAAATTTTTGATATAGGGATTGGTTTGCTAAATCCATAAGGATGATAAATTCACTGTAGAAATACTAATATGGAGTCACTCTTAACATGTTCTTTCACCACCAAAATTTGCTAAAAGTTTGCTAACTTGTTCTACTAGGTTTAAGGCATTTTTTTAGTGTCTTCTTTGAGGATTTTTACGGATGATTTTACTGTTGTCATAACAATATTTATACAGTCATAAGGCTGTAAAAATACTTATTCATACAATATTTATGACAGCCACATCTAATTTCTAAATTCTCATGCTATAAATTCTGAAGTTTCTCTAGTTATTATCTACTTGTTCCAAGCATATATCACTTGACTTTAAACAATATTTTAAGAAGCTATAATACTTCTTCCTTGTTGATATATATTGTTATCTATTGCTGAAAATTGGGGACAACAAGATTAACTTGTTGATCCAACTAACATACATCATTGCAAAGTGTTTTTTCATGTGTCTCAGGCAGGTACCAACATCTCGACAATTCACCCAAGTCGTTGGAAACCTTTAAACCACTTGAGACTCATATTTGCTTTCCATTTTCCATCTAGATTTTTTACCTTAGGGACCTCTCTCTTTCCTTTCAATTTTTTGTATCCTTTTTCATCCTAGACTCATGAGGATCACCTCCCTGGAGTGACCTAGTCACCCTTGAAATGAGGGACCTACATCAAGGTGACATTGGGTGTAGTGTCCTAAATTTTTCACCACTTGGTGGTTGGTTCAATATTTTCCCAGCCTACAACTTGTGCAATAACATTTTGGCATTGTTGTTGGGGATAATTTGAATCCTCTTTGTGCCCTAATAACACTTTTGCAATCTTCCCTTTGAAATCCTCTATTCCTTAGCTTTCCTGATGACTCTATTGAACAACATTCCCTTTTCCACCCTGTATAAGTTTCCATTGAATCTTTTCTGGTGACTCCACTCTCCACGAACCCACCTTTCCCTATTTGCCTCCTTTTCCCTCCTTTGGTGAGACTTGATCTCACCTAGAAACTCCAATAAGGTGTCCCTCTAGTAAATGGAATTATGGAACCATAGGATGAACCCTCATCCAGAACTTGTTATGACTCAAAGATGGAATTTTAACAGATGGAAAAGGAAAAGGTCGCTAATAAAGATACTAAGAAAATGATGAATCACATACAAGAGTTGTTTCTCGCCCTTGATAATGAAGAAGTTATTGAAGAAGAGACATATGAATAAAGTGACCAAGAAGATCTCGATGAATTTTCTCATGATGAAGATCCATATGATGCATTTGACAAAAATGAAGCACTCACATCTACCCTTCCACATGACGATGATCTCCATTCCACTACTCCTCCTGCACATGAAAAAAAAAAGATGGTTGTTTTTTTTATGGTCTTGTCACTTGGAAAGAACCTTTACACATTATTGATGAGCATATAGACACTTTCATATAGACTAGAAGATGTAGGTGGGAATTTGGTCATCTCATTTTCGATAGGGATCCCATTTATGACATTGAGGGTACCCCTCAAGAAAAGGGGTTTGATTTTTCATCTTCAGAAGACTATTTTTCATATGTATCTGGTTCATATGTTTCAGAGCCTGATGATGACATAATTACATATTTATTCGAGGATACACAACCACTTTCATCCTAAATTTTGGAGAAATACCAAGACGTAGCCACCTCAGAG
>JZKD02S0988262.1:124689-140055 GCA_000966675.3 Picea glauca | reverse complement strand
GCTAGGCTAAGATAAGCTAGGCAAAGCTATGCTAGGCAAAGCTAGGCTAAGCTAAGCAAAGCAAATCTAGGCTAGGCTAAGCTAGGCTAAGCTAAGCTAAACTAAGCTAGGCTAGGCTAGGCTAAGTTAGGTTGAGCTATGCTGAGCTAGGTTAAGCTAGGTAGAGTAGGCTAGGATAGAGTAGGCTAGGCTAGGCTAGGTAGAATAGGCTAGGCCAGGATAGAGTACGCTAAGCTAGGTAGAGTACTCTAGGCTAGGCTAGGTAGAGTAGGCTAGGCTAGGCTATGCTAGGTAGAGTAGGCTAGGCAAGGCTAGGTATAGTAGGCTAGGCTAGGCTAGGCTAGGTAGAGTAGGTTAGAGTAGGCTAGGCTAGGTAGAGTAGGCTAAGCTAAGCGAAGCAAAGTTAGGCCAAGCTAAGCGAAGTGAAGCTAGGCTAAGCTAAGCTAAGATAGGCTAAGCTAAGCTAGGCTAAGCTAAGCTAGGCAAGGCAAAGATAGACTAAGCTAGAATAGGCTAAGCTAGGCTAAGCAAAACTAAGCTAGGCTAGGTTAGACTAAGCTAAGCTAGGCTAAGCTAAGCGAAGCTAATCTAGGATAAGCTAGGCTAAGTTAAGCTAGG
Source organism: Picea glauca (assembly GCA_000966675.3). Lineage (NCBI taxonomy): Eukaryota > Viridiplantae > Streptophyta > Pinopsida > Pinales > Pinaceae > Picea > Picea glauca. The sequence goes on along the minus strand of JZKD02S0988262.1, from coordinate 139,437 downwards.
CTAGGCTAGGCTAAGCTAGGCAAAGATAGGCTAGGCTAGGCTATGTTCGGCTAGGCTAAGCTAGGGTAATCTAGGCTATGCTAAGATAGGCTAAGCTAGGGTAGGCTAAGCTATGCTAGGCAAAGCTAGGCTAAGCTAGGCTAGGCTAGGCTAAGCTACTCTAGGCTAAGCTAGATTAAGCTAAGCTAATCTAGGCTAAGCTAGGCTATTCTATTCTAGGAAAAGCTAAGCTAGGCTAAGCAAGGCTAAGCTAAGCTAAGTTAAATTAAGCGAGACAAAGCTAGGCTAAGCTAAGTGAAGCAAAGCTAGTCTAAGCTAGGCTAGGCTAGGCTAAGCTAAGCTAAGCTAAGCTAGGATAAGCTAATCTAGGCTAGGCAAAGCTAGGAAAAGCTAGGCTAAGGAAAGCTAAGTTAAACTAGGCTAAGCTAGGCTAAGCAAAGCTAGGCTAAGCTAAGCTAAGCTAGGCTAGGCTAGGATAAGCTAGGCTAATCTAAGCGAGGCAAAGCTAAGATAAGCTAAGCGAAACTAAGCTAGGATAAGCTAGGCTAAGCTAAGCTAGGCTAAGCTAGGCTAGGCTAGTCTAGGCTAAGCTAGGTTAGGCTAGTCTAGGCTAAGCTAGGCTAAGTTAAGGTAGGCGAAGCGAGGCTAGGCTAAGCTAAGCAAAGAAAAGCTAGGCTAGGCTAGGTTAGGCTAAGCTAGGCTAAGCTAAGCTAGGCTGAGCTAGACTGAGCTAGGCTAGGCTAGAGTAGGCTAAAGGCTAGAGTAGGCTAAGCTAGATTGGGATAGGCTATGTTAGGCTAGAGTAGGCTAGTGTAGGTAAGAGTAAGTTAGGCTAGGCAAGACAGGCTAGGTTAGGATAGGTAGTTCTAGGCTAGAGAATGCTAGGCTAAGCTAGGCTAGGCTAGGATAAAGTAGGCTAGTATAGAGTAGGCTACACTAGAGTAGGCAAGGTTAGTCTAGGTTGGTGTAGATAGAGTAGAATAGGCTAGAGTAGGGTGTTGTTCCTGAGTCTGTACTTAAAGCTCAAAAGAACAGTGTCAAGGCATCCGAAAGTGGTTAGGATATGGAGAAGGGAAGACGTCAACCTTCAGAAAAAGAAACTAAGGAAGATTTCTTCGTTGGGGTTGTCTGGCTTCGAACTGTTCCTGAATAGTTATGTCTCATTCAATGGATGCCCATGATTGTTCGAGTTCATCCCGGTTAGTTGTTGTTTTAAGGATAGTGTTGAAAATGTTTAAAGCGATGTGTGTTTGGTTCAACAGTCTGGGTTCAACATTTGGTTGAGTTGGTACAGGAACTGTCATGGGGGAACAACACAAGTAAAAGGACTTTTAAGAAAGGTTGAGTTCTGTCTCGGTTTAGTCTTATAAAAGAGAAATTACGGTTGCAGAGTTAACAATGGATGCAAACCTAAGGCTTGTTCCCGTAACTGTATTATATTTTAATAAAAGGTGCGAGATGGGAGAAAAACATTGAGTCATTTACAGTGTAAGGTTCCTACCAGGGGAAAATCTCACGACATAAATGGGAGAAGAAAATATGTAAGAAAATAACCAATGTAACAAAGAATATATGTAGAATTTCGAAAATGGAGATTGGTCTTACACAACTGATAGTTGGTGCAGAGGAAAGACAATAAACAATTGCAGAAAACCCAAATCCTTTCATTATAGTAATGGTCGTACTAAAGTATAACGAAGCCCATTGGTTAGAAGAAAACAAAATGTATTGCAGTCGTGATGGATTAAGGAAGACATAAAGAGATGGTAAAGACAATTTTAGNGCTAGGCTAAGATAAGCTAGGCAAAGCTATGCTAGGCAAAGCTAGGCTAAGCTAAGCAAAGCAAATCTAGGCTAGGCTAAGCTAGGCTAAGCTAAGCTAAACTAAGCTAGGCTAGGCTAGGCTAAGTTAGGTTGAGCTATGCTGAGCTAGGTTAAGCTAGGTAGAGTAGGCTAGGATAGAGTAGGCTAGGCTAGGCTAGGTAGAATAGGCTAGGCCAGGATAGAGTACGCTAAGCTAGGTAGAGTACTCTAGGCTAGGCTAGGTAGAGTAGGCTAGGCTAGGCTATGCTAGGTAGAGTAGGCTAGGCAAGGCTAGGTATAGTAGGCTAGGCTAGGCTAGGCTAGGTAGAGTAGGTTAGAGTAGGCTAGGCTAGGTAGAGTAGGCTAAGCTAAGCGAAGCAAAGTTAGGCCAAGCTAAGCGAAGTGAAGCTAGGCTAAGCTAAGCTAAGATAGGCTAAGCTAAGCTAGGCTAAGCTAAGCTAGGCAAGGCAAAGATAGACTAAGCTAGAATAGGCTAAGCTAGGCTAAGCAAAACTAAGCTAGGCTAGGTTAGACTAAGCTAAGCTAGGCTAAGCTAAGCGAAGCTAATCTAGGATAAGCTAGGCTAAGTTAAGCTAGGCTAGGCTAGGCTAAGCTAGGCAAAGATAGGCTAGGCTAGGCTATGTTCGGCTAGGCTAAGCTAGGGTAATCTAGGCTATGCTAAGATAGGCTAAGCTAGGGTAGGCTAAGCTATGCTAGGCAAAGCTAGGCTAAGCTAGGCTAGGCTAGGCTAAGCTACTCTAGGCTAAGCTAGATTAAGCTAAGCTAATCTAGGCTAAGCTAGGCTATTCTATTCTAGGAAAAGCTAAGCTAGGCTAAGCAAGGCTAAGCTAAGCTAAGTTAAATTAAGCGAGACAAAGCTAGGATAAGCTAAGTGAAGCAAAGCTAGTCTAAGCTAGGCTAGGCTAGGCTAAGCTAAGCTAAGCTAAGCTAGGATAAGCTAATCTAGGCTAGGCAAAGCTAGGCTAAGGAAAGCTAAGCTAAGCTAGGCTAAGCTAGGCTAAGCAAAGCTAGGCTAAGCTAAGCTAAGCTAGGCTAGGCTAGGATAAGCTAGGCTAATCTAAGCGAGGCAAAGCTAAGATAAGCTAAGCGAAAATAAGCTAGGATAAGCTAGGCTAAGCTAAGCTAGGCTAAGCTAGGCTAGGCTAGTCTAGGCTAAGCTAGGTTAGGCTAGTCTAGGCTAAGCTAGGCTAAGTTAAGGTAGGCAAAGCTAGGCTAGGCTAAGCTAAGCAAAGAAAAGCTAGGCTAGGCTAGGTTAGGCTAAGCTAGGCTAAGCTAAGCTAGGCTGAGCTAGACTGAGCTAGGCTAGGCTAGAGTAGGCTAAAGGCTAGAGTAGGCTAAGCTAGATTGGGATAGGCTATGTTAGGCTAGAGTAGGCTAGTGTAGGTAAGAGTAAGTTAGGCTAGGCAAGACAGGCTAGGTTAGGATAGGTAGTTCTAGGCTAGAGAATGCTAGGCTAAGCTAGGCTAGGCTAGGATAAAGTAGGCTAGTATAGAGTAGGCTACACTAGAGTAGGCAAGGTTAGTCTAGGTTGGTGTAGATAGAGTAGAATAGGCTAGAGTAGGGTGTTGTTCCTGAGTCTGTACTTAAAGCTCAAAAGAACAGTGTCAAGGCATCCGAAAGTGGTTAGGATATGGAGAAGGGAAGACGTCAACCTTCAGAAAAAGAAACTAAGGAAGATTTCTTCGTTGGGGTTGTCTGGCTTCGAACTGTTCCTGAATAGTTATGTCTCATTCAATGGATGCCCATGATTGTTCGAGTTCATCCCGGTTAGTTGTTGTTTTAAGGATAGTGTTGAAAATGTTTAAAGCGATGTGTGTTTGGTTCAACAGTCTGGGTTCAACATTTGGTTGAGTTGGTACAGGAACTGTCATGGGGGAACAACACAAGTAAAAGGACTTTTAAGAAAGGTTGAGTTCTGTCTCGGTTTAGTCTTATAAAAGAGAAATTACGGTTGCAGAGTTAACAATGGATGCAAACCTAAGGCTTGTTCCCGTAACTGTATTATATTTTAATAAAAGGTGCGAGATGGGAGAAAAACATTGAGTCATTTACAGTGTAAGGTTCCTACCAGGGGAAAATCTCACGACATAAATGGGAGAAGAAAATATGTAAGAAAATAACCAATGTAACAAAGAATATATGTAGAATTTCGAAAATGGAGATTGGTCTTACACAACTGATAGTTGGTGCAGAGGAAAGACAATAAACAATTGCAGAAAACCCAAATCCTTTCATTATAGTAATGGTCGTACTAAAGTATAACGAAGCCCATTGGTTAGAAGAAAACAAAATGTATTGCAGTCGTGATGGATTAAGGAAGACATAAAGAGATGGTAAAGACAATTTTAGTTGCGAGTAAGGAAACACATAAATGAAATCCAAACAGTTTTAACACAACTGAAAGAGAAGAAAAACATACTAAAAGAAATCGACTGTGATGAATCTCAAAGTCGCAAATAACAGATCTTCTTTATTACTCCAATCTGGTTTACAAGAAAATCAGTCATTACAATGAAACTCTCTTGATAGAGGTTTTTCTCCCAGTCCTGCGCTCATGCGCACCCCCCTTTTTTTCTGCTACATACATCAGTCTTTTAAATAGAAAAAATAAAAACTCTTGGTGTTCCAGAAATCTGGAACGGTTCCTCTTCGTGGAATCTACAAATGCCAAGTGCATTTGCCAGATGCTCTGCTGCTACCTGAACTGTCGGTTATATCCATCAGTCTTACTCCCAATACGTCACATAAAAAGGAATATGAAATGATTTACATGCCAGGCACAATACCAAGAGTCAGTATGCTACCTGCTGCAAAACCTTATTCATAGCTATATAGCACCATTGTTGCAACTACCGGGAGAATTTAACATGTACTGTAGAATGCAGGCATCAGGACACAAATTGAACTAAAAATATACGCTGCAACAAATCAATTACTTAGATCAGATCTGCCACATTCATTGGCATTTCATCTATCTGGGTACTGTAGTACTACTCAATATCTCTTAAAATCCTTATATCATCATTTCGGACAAAGTTTATTGCAACACCCTTTCGACCAAAACGTCTTGAGCAACCAATTCTATGAATGTAAAGCTCACGATTGTTGGGAAGATCATAGTTTATCACCAAGGAAACTTGATGAACATCAATACCATGAGCCCGGACGTCTGTTGTGATTAGGACACGGGTTGTGCCAGCACGAAATTCTGTCATAATTGCATCACGTTATTTTTGTGGCATATCTCCATGCATAGAGGACACAATGAAATTGTTACTACGCATCTTTTCTGTCAACCAGCCAACCTTTCTTTTGGTATTGCAAAATATGATAGCTTGAGTGATGGTAACAGTGTCATACAGATCACATAGGGTGTCAAACTTCCATTCCTCTCTTTCAACAACCACAAAAAGTGTTTAATTCCCTCCAGTGTTAACTCATCACGTTTGACAAGAATTCTTACAGGATCAGTCATGAATTTGTTTGTGATCTCCAAATCTTGTGTGGTAAAGTAGTTGATATCAGCACGACCTGAAGCTCTGGTGGAAGGTATCGATACACATCATAAATCTGGTCTTTGAATCCCCTGCTCAACATCTCATCAGATTCATCGAGAACAAGTAGTTTAATAGCTCTAGTCCTTAGGGTTCTACGTTTGATCATATCACACACTCTTCTTGGCGTTCTTGATACCACATGAACCCCATATTCCAGTTTTCTGCTATCCTCTCCAATACTCTTGCCACCAATACATGCATGAGCTCGAACATTTATGAAATCTCCTATGGCAAGTATCACTTTCTCTGTTTGAGCCACAAGTTCTCGTGTAGGCGACACAATTAAAGCTTGAACCATTCTGGACCTGAGAGAGTGATGATGGCTCCTCCAGCTCCCTCCTCATGCTGCATTCATACTGCACTTCTCGTGAACCATCATCACGGAGCATCCATCTGTAGAATACAATCTTTCTGTTGATTCCTGCAAGTAATTTTCCATTAAAGAGATTGAGATTGAATACAACACCCTTGGTCTCCTTCTCACTAAANAGCTAGGCTAAGCTTAGCTAATCTAGGCTAAGCTAGGCTATGCTATGCTAGGCAAAGCTAAGCTAAGCTAAGCTAGGCTAAGCAAGGCTAAGCTAAGCTAAGCTAAACTAAGCAAGGCAAAGCTAGGCTAAGCTAAGCGAAGCAAAGCTAGGCTAAGCTAGGCTAAGATAAGCTAAGCTAAGCTAGGATAAGCTAAGCTAGGCTAGGCAAAGCTAGGCTAAGCTAGGCTAAGGAAAGCTAAGCTAAGCTAGGCTAAGTTAATCTAAGCTAGGCTAAGCAAAGCTAGGCTAAGCTAAGCTAAGCTAGGCTAGGCTAGGATAAGCTAGGCTAATCTAAGCGAGGCAAATCTAGGCTAAGCTAAGCTAGGATAAGCTAGGCTAAGCTAAGCTAGGATAAGCTAGGCTAGGCTAGTCTAGGCTAAGCTAGGCTAGGCTAGTCTAGGCTAAGCTAGGCTAAGTTAAGCTAGGAAAAGCTAGGCTAGGCTAAGCTAAGCGAAGCAAAGCTATGCTATGCTAGGCTAGGCTAAGCTAGACTAAGCTAAGCTAGACTGAGCTAGAATGAGCTAGGCTAGGCTAGAGTAGGCTAAAGGCTGGAGTAAGCTAAGCTAGATTGGGATAGGCTATGCTAGGCTAGAGTAGGCTAGTGTAGGTAAGAGTAAGTTATTCTAAGAAAGACAGGCTAGGTTAGGATAGGTAGTTCTAGGCTAGCCTAGGCTAGAGAATGCTAGGCTAAGCTAGGCTAGGCTAGGATAAAGTAGGCTAGTCTAGAGTAGGCTACACTAGAGTAGGCAAGGTTAGTCTAGGTTGGTGTAGATATAGTAGAATAGGATAGAGTAGGGTGTTGTTCCTGAGTCTGTACTTAAGGCTCAAAAGCACAGTGTCAAGGCATCCGAAAGTGGTTAGGATATGGAGAAGGAAAGACGTCAACCTTCAGAGATAGAAACTAAGGAAGATTTCTTCGTTGGGGCTATCTGGCTTTGAACTGTTCCTGAATAGTTATGTCTCGTTCAATGGCTGCCCATGATTGTTCGAGTTCGGCCTGGTTAGTTGTTGTTTTAAGGATAATGTTGAAAATGTTTAAAGCGATGTGTGTTTGGTTCAATAGTCTGGGTTCAACATTTGGTTGAGTTGGTACAGGAACTGTCATGGGGGAACAACACAGGTAAGAGGAATTTTAAGAAAGGTTGAGTTCTGTCTCAGTTTAGTCTTATAAAAGAGAAATTACAGCTGCAGAGTTAACAATGGATGCAAACCTAAGGCTCGTTCCCATAACTGTATTATATTTTAATAAAAGGTGCGAGATGGGAGAAAAACATCGATCCGTTTACAGTGTAAGGTTCCTACCAGGGGAAAATCTCACGACATAAACAGGAGAAGAAAATATGTAAGAAAATAACTAATGTAACAAAGAATATATGTAGAATTCTGAAAATGGAGATTGGTCTTACACAGCTGATAGCTGGTTCAGAGGAAAGGAAATAAACAATTGCAGAAAACCCAAATCCTTTCGTTATAGTAGTGGTCGTACTAAAGTATAACGAAGCCCATTGGTTAGAAAAAAACAAAATGTATTGCAGTCGTGATGGATTAAGGAAGACATAAAGAGATGGTAAAGACAATTTCAGCTGCGAGTAAGGAAACACATAAATGAAATCCAAACAGTTTTAACACAACTGAAAGAGAAGAAAAACATGATGAAAGAAATCGACTGTGATGAATCTCACAGTCGCAAATAACAGATCTTCTTTATTACTCCAATCTAGTTTACAAGAAACTCAGTCATTACAATGAAACTCTCTTGACATAGGTTTTTCTCCCAGTCCTGCACTCATGCGCATCCCCCTTTTTTTCTGCTACATACATCAGTATTTTAAACAGAAAAAATAAAAAATCTTGGTGTTCCAGGAATCTGGAATGGTTTCTCTTCGTGGAATCTGCAAATACCAAGTGTGTCTGCCAGATGCTCTGCTGCTACCTGAACTGTCGGTTATATCCATTAGTCGTACTCCCAATATGTCACATAAAAAGGAATATGAAACGATTTACATGCCAAGAACAATACCAAGAGTCAGTCTGCTACCCGCTGCAAAACCTTGTTCATAGCTATATAGCACCATTGCTGCAACTACCGGGAGAATTTAACATGTACTGTAGAACGCAGGCATTAGGACTCAAATTGAACTAAAAATATACGTTGCAACAACTCAATTACTTAGATCATATCTACCACATTCATGGGCATTTCATCTATCTGGGTACTGTAGTACTGCTCAATATCTCTTAAAATCCTTATATCATCATTTCAGACAAAGTTTATTGCAACACCCTTTCGACCAAAATGTCCTGAGCAACCGATTCTATGAATGTAAAGCTCACGATTGTTGGGAAGATCATAGTTTATCACCAAGGAAACTTGCTGAACATCAATACCACGAGCCCGAACGTCTGTTGTGATTAGGACACGGGTTGTGCCAGCACGAAATTCTGCCATAATTGCATCGCGTTCTTTTTGTGGCATATCTCCATGCATAGAGGACACAGTGAAATTGTTACTACGCATCTTTTCTGTCAACCAGTCAACCTTTCTTTTGGTATTGCAAAATATGATAGCTTGAGTGATGGTAAGAGTGTCATACAGATCACATAGGGTGTCAAAATTCCATTCCTCTCTTTCAACAGCCACAAAAAGTGTTTAATTCCCTCCAGTGTTAACTCATCACGTTTGACAAGGATTCTTACAGGATCAGTCATGAATTTTTTTGTGATCTCCAAAATCTCATGCGGTAAAGTAGTTGATATCAGCACAACCTGAAGCTCTGGTGGAAGGTATCGATACACATCATAAATCTGGTCTTTGAATCCCCTGCTCAACATCTCATCAGATTCATCGAGAACACGTAGTTTAATAGCTCTAGTCCTTAGGGTTCTGCGTTTGATCATATCACACACTCTTCCTGGCGTTCTTGATACCACATGAACCCCATATTCCAGTTTTCTGATATCCTCTCCAATACTCTTGCCACCAATACATGCATGAGCTCGAACATTTATGAAATCTCCTATGGCAAGTATCATTTTCTTTGTTTGAGCCGCAAGTTCTCATGTAGGCGACACAATTAAAGCTTGAACCATTCTGGACCTGAGAGAGCGACGATGGCTCCTCTAGCTCCCTCCTCATGCTGCATTCATACTGCACTTCTCGCGAACCATCATCACGGAGCATCCATCTGTAGAATACAATCTTTCCATTGATTCCTGCAAGTAATTTTCCATTAAAGAGATTGAGATTGAATACAACACCCTTGGTCTCCTTCTCACTAAATTTTTGAATGATAGCATGGCGAAGAACACCGGATCTGTAACAAGAATTCTCGTCTCCATAGGAAAAGCCTCTCTCACAAGATGTTCAGTCTCTCGCCGAAACCCTAATCGACGTGCCTCATCAAATCCTTTGTGAACAAGGGTCATCTGAAGTGTGCCTCGAAGAATATGGAATGCAGCCGTTACTTTCATGATCATGTCGTCAGCGTAGGTGTCATTATCGTTGAATAGGGACGCCTTCCCGCCAGGAACGGACCTAACATAAGAATCATTCTTTGGCAAGACTATGCATGAGACTGCTTCTTCTGAATTTGTGTCATTCGTATCATTTCCATGAGAGTTTTCCTTCCATTACACAGAAACGCTTCTGCCATCTTTCTGCTTGCCGGTCTGCGGCGTTCTCTGGTTATCCACTGACCTTGCTTCTAACCTCTTCTCTACCAGTCTGGACAAGGGTTTTAGGGTAACGACTTTTGGCTTTCTTCATTTCAATAGGTGTCATTCTGTCCAGTTCAAATCTATCTTCAACCGCGCATATTTTTTAGAATGGGGTTCAAGCCATTCAAGTGGCAAATTCTCTCGCCTGCATTCCATACGATGAAACACATTCAAAACCCGTTGAATCTTCCGAGGACTTTCTTCAAGCTTTGCTGCAATCCATACACAACTTGCTTGACATTAAAGCGTGCAAATTATTTTTGAAATAGAATCGATGGAGCAGAACTTGGCCTGTTGCCATGACTGCTTGTGGTAATCTAAGCAGAATGTCGCTTTCTTGAATCAATTCACAGCCATATAGACGGAGCATCGTCTCCGTTTCTTGGTCAATTCCATCCTTCCGTGCTAGTGAGTTCACAATCTGCTCGTCTGTCACATAGAATGTGTCAATTGCCGTGTAAATCATGATGATGATGATGGTGACGGTGGTGGATGCGAATTGATGCAAAACGCCTCAAGTGAATTTTTCAAACAATGGTCAACCAATTCCCTGTTCCAGTACTTTGTCCGAGTCGGAGAAACATCCTCTGAAACTTCTCATAGTCAATAATTCCATTCTTATCAGTGTCAGCCACACCAAACAAGTCTTCTATCTCTTTAATATTAAGGCCGTCAAAACACAACTCCTTGTGGTACGATCTCGTTAATTGTTGGAGAGCACCTTTAAATTCAGGGAATGTTACATGGTTATCACAACATTTATTAGCCTTGAAGAAGCAGAATGCATCTCTATCTTTCAAACTAGCTTCGTTCAATTTAGACTTTATAATTCCAAATACAGCTTCATTCTAGCTAGCCTTCAAAGGCTTCCTCCAATTGTTGGGATTAAGAAGCCAAATAAAGTCCACTCCACAAATATTTCCACGGTGATTGCGATGGATAACCCACTTATGAGCATCGACATCACTATCTGTGTAGTGGTGAGTAGTATCATAGGAAGAAACAAAACCTTGAGACCGCAGGAATTTGTAAACATGCACCCGTTTGGTTCCATTCCAATCCCCACAGAGAATAATAGGGACAGAAGAAAGCTTGTATTCTTTCTTGTAGGTGTCCAAAAACTCTAGGATTTTGTATACCTGACGAAGACGAACAAGGCAAACATTTGAATCATGAGGAAACACCAAGTGTGTATTGACAACGAGATTTTCTTGCCGAATATTTCCAGTTTGACTTTGTGGAAATGGAATTACAGATTGAACATGTAGTAGCTGAGCTATACGATCTCCACAGTCATTAAATGGCCATTCACGATATCTTATTACTCTGAAATGATCCTTTCTACTGCAGTGAAAAACCCCATACGGAATTGTAGAGTGCTCTGAGACAATCTCAGTGCAATAAAAGTTGAGTTGGCACCACTCATTTCCAGCATGAGAACTGGAAATTTTAAGACAAGAAAGATCTCTCCACAGGTTCATTCCATCTATCTAGTAGCCAACTCCTGATTTGGGAAGGCCAAGTCACTTAGTGAAACTTTCTTCATACAACCATATCGATGTTTCTCTCGTTATTCACAACGACCACTAACACTTTGAAGTAGAAAGAGCTCTATCTAGCATCCACAGGCGGTGTTGTAGATAGCGTTGTCTCCAGAAATTACTCCACCACAACAATGTGTAACAACGACGGCTAGACAGGGGAGCCATGAAGCTGTGTTAGACATTAAACACCTGATCCCCATTACTGCAAAGCCTCAAATAATTGTCAAATACTCGAAACGAGCACACAGTAGAAGTAACAAGAATAATTAAAATAGATGAAAATGGTCGCCTAGACTCCCAGCTGAAGAAGATCTATGATCATTCTCCAACACATTTGGATGAAAACAATAAGTAGAGCAAATTTTTAATATTTGTTACAACATAGGGTATGTTAGGTTAGGCTATAGTAAGTTAGTCTATAGAAAGCTATAATAGGCAAGGGTAGACTAGGGTAGGCTAGAGTAAGATAAGCTAGGCTAGGGTAAGGAAGGCTAAAGTAGGATAGGCTAGGCTAGGCTAAAGTAGGATAGGCTAGGCTAGGCTAAAGTAGACTAGGATACAATAAAGGAGGATAGGATAGGTTAGGCTAGAGTAGGCTAGGCTAGGCTAGGCCAGGCTAGGTTAGGCTAAGCTAGGGTAAGCTAGGCTAGACTATGCTAGAGTAGGCTAGTCCAGGCTAACCTTAGCAAGGATAGGCTAGGCTAGTGTATGCTAGGCTAGGCTAGATAGAGTAGGCTAGGTAAAGTAGGCTAGGCTAGTCTAGGCTAGGTAGAGTATGCAAGGCTAGGCTAGGCTAGGATAGAGTAAGAAAGGATAGGTAGAGTAGGCAACGTAGAGTAAGATAGGATAGGGAAGGCTAGGTAGAGTAGGCTAGGCAGAGTAGACTAGGATAGAGTAGGCTAGGCTAGGTAAAGTAGGCTAGGTAGAGTGAGTTAGGCTAAGTAGAGTAGGCTAGGTAGAGTAGACTAGGATAGAGTAGGATAGGCTAGGTAGATTAGGCTAGGCTAGGTAGAGTAGCCTAGGCTAGGCTAGCATAGAGTAAGATAGAATAGGTAGAGTAGGCTAGGCTAGGTTAGGTAGAGTAGGCTAGGCTAGGCTATTCTAGGTAGATTAGAATAGGCGAGGCTAGGTACAGTAGGCTAAGATAGCGTAGGCTAGGCTAGGCTAGGCTAGGTAGAGTAGGCTAGGCTAGGTAGAGTAGGCTAGGATAGAGTAGGTTAGGCTAGGCTAGGATAGGATAGGATAGAGTAAGCTAGGCTAGAATATGATAGAGTAGGCTAGGCTAGAGTAGGCTAGGATAGAGTAGGCTAGGCTAGGCTAAGCTTAGCTAGGCTAGGCTATGCTAGAATAGGCTAGGATAGAGTAGGCTAAGCTAGGTAGCGTAGGCTAGGATAGGGTAGGCTAGGCTAGAGTAGGCTAGGATAGAGTAGGCTAGGCTAGGCTAGATAGAGTAGGCTAGGAAGAGTAGGCTAGGCTAGTCTAGGCTAGGTAGAGTAGGTTAAGCTAGGCTAGGTAGAGTAGGCTAGGCTAGGATAGAGTAGGTTAGGCTAAGCTAGGCTAAGTAGAGTAGGCTAGGTAGAGTAGGTTAGGCTAGGTAGAGTAGGTTAGGCTAGGTAGAGTAGGCTAGGATAGAGTAGGCCAGGCTAGGCTGCGCTATATAGAGTGAGAGTTTCATTCTTATTCCTCTTTCTCTTAATCTTCAGATTCTTATGGGGGTAAAGCTCTGCGCTAACGTGCTACGCTGCGCCTCACTCGCCTATAGGCTGAGCTTGACAGGCCTTCAAGCCGCCCTACGGGCTAGCTCTTCGACTATATATATTTTTATTTTATTCATTTCCTGCATGGTAGGGCAGAGGCCTATCGTGGATTAGGGTTAGCTCCGGGCTAACATGGGGTAGGGTGATGGAAATGAAAACAATTAGCAAACAAGACAAGGATCTTATCAAACACTTGTAAGGCAAGAGTGTGCCACACTCACAAGAGACTGCCAGTGATATGCTAGATGAAGTCTAGGCTAGGTAGAGTAGGCTAATCTAGGCTAGGCTAGGTAGAATAGGCTACATAGAGTAAGCTAGGTTAGGATAGGCTAGGTAGGGTAGGCTAGGTAAGGTAGACTAGGATAGAGTAGGCTAGGCTAGGTAGAGTAAGCTAGGCTAGGCTAGACTAGATAGAGTAGGCTAGGTAGAGTAGACTAGGCTAAGATAGAGTAGACTAGGCTAAGATAGAGTAGGCTAAAATAGGTAGAGTAGACTAGGCTAAGGTAGAGTAGGCTACACTAGAGTAGGCAAGGTTAGTCTAAGTTGTTGTAAAGAGAGTAGGCTAGGCAAAGATAGAGTATACTAGGCTAACATAGAGTAAGCTAGGCTAGGTTGAGTAGGCTTGGCCAGGCTAGGATATGATAGAGTAGGCTAGGCTAGGTAGAGTAGGCTAGGCTATGCCAAGTAGGGTAGCCTAGGCTACGTAGAGTAGGCTAGGCTAGGCTAAGCGAAGCAAAGCTAGGCTAAGCTAAACTAAGCTAAGCTAAGCTAGGCTAGGCTAAGTGAATCAAAGCTAGGCTAAGCTAAACTAAGCTAAGCTAAACAAGGCTAAGCTAGGCTAGGCTAGTCTATGCTAGGCTAAGCTAGGCTAAGCTAGGCTAGGCTAGTCTAGGCTAGGCCAGGTAGAGTAGGCTAGGTTAGGCTAGGTAGAGTAAGCTAGGCTAGGCTAGGTAGAGTAAGCTAGGCTAGGCTAGGTAGAGTAGGCTCGACTTGGCTAGGCTAGGTAGAGTACGCTAGGCTAGGATAGAATAGTCTAGGCTAGGTAGAGTAGGCTAGGATAGAGTAGGCCAGGCTAGGCTAGGATAGGTAGAATATGCTAGGCTAGGCTAAGCGAAGCAAAGTTAGGGTAAGCTAGGCTAAGCTAAGCTAAGCTAAGCTAGGATAAGCTCAGCTAAACTAAGCTAGGCTAAGCTAAGCTAGGCTAAGATAGGCTAAGCTAAGCTAGACTAAGCTAAACTAGGCTAGGCAAAGCTAGGCAAAGCTAGGCTAAGCTATGTTAAGCTAGGCTAGGCTAAGCTAAGCTAAGCTAGAGAAGGCTCGACTAAGCTAGGCTATGTTAGACTAGACTAAGTTAAGCGAAGTTAAGCTACAATAAGCTAGGCTAAGCTAAGCTAGGCTAAGCCAGGTTAGGCTAAGCAAGGCTAGGCTAAGCTAGTCTAGGCTAGGCTAAGCTAGTTTAGGCTAATCTAGGCTAAGCTAGGCTAGGCAAAGCTAGGCTAGGAAAAACTAGGCTAAGCTAAGCGAAGCAAAGCTAGGCTTAGCTAGGCTTGTCTAAGCTAGGCTTAGCTAGGCTTGTCTAAGCTAGGCTAATCTAAGCTAAACTAAGATAGGCTAAGCTAGGCTAAGCTGGGCTGAGCTACGCTGAGCAAGGCTAAGCTAGGTAGAGTAGGTTAGGATAAAATAGACTAGGCTAGGCAAGGATAGAGTAGGCTAGGCTAGGTAGAGTAGGCTAGGTTAGGCTAGGATAGGATAGAGTAGGCTAGGCTAAGTAGAGTAGGCTAGGCTAGGTAGAGTAGGATAGGCTAGGTTGGGTAGAGTA
>JZKD02S0988262.1:24681-37404 GCA_000966675.3 Picea glauca | reverse complement strand
TAGGCTTGACTAGGCTAGGCTAGGTAGAGTAGGCTAGGCTAGGCTAGGTTAGGATAGAGTAGGCTAGGCTAGGTTGAGCTGGCTGGGTAGAGTAGGCTAGGCTAAGTAGAGTAGGTTAGGCTAGGACAGGATAAGTTAGGCTAAGCTAAGCTAGGATAAGCTAGGACAGGATAAGCTAGGCTAAGCTAAGCTAGGATAAACTAGGCTAGGTTAGGCTAAGCTAAGCTAAGCAAGACAAAGCTAAGTAAGGAAAAGCTATTCAAAGCTAAGCGAAACAAAACTAGGCTCAGCTAGGCTAGGCTAAGTAAGGCTAAGCTAAGCTAAGTTAAGTTAGGCTAAGCTAGGTTGAGCTTGGTTGAGCTAGGCTAAGCTAAGTTAAGTTAGGCTAAGCTAGGTTGAGCTTGGTTGAGCTAGGCTAAGCTAGGCTATGCTAGGTAGAGCAGGCTAGGATAGAGTAGGATAGCCTATGCTAGGATAGAGTAGGCTAGGCTAGGTAGAGTAGGCTAGGCTAGCATAGGCTAGGATAGATTAGACTAGGCTAAGTAGAGTAGGCTAGACTAGTCTAGGCTAGGCTAGGTAGAGTAGGTTTGTCTAGACTAGGCAGAGTAGGCTAGGCTAGGCTAAGTAGAGTAGGGTAGATTAGGCTAGGCTAGGTAGAGTAGGCCAGGCTAGGATAAGATAAAGTATGCTAGGCTAGGCGAAGCTAGGTAGAGTAGGCTAGGCAAGGTTAGGTTAGGTAGAGTAGGCTAGGTAGAGTTGGCTAGAGTAGGCTAGGCTAGGTAGAGTAGGCTAGGCTAAGCTAGGATAGGATAGAGTAGGCTAGGCTAGGCTAGGATATAATAGAGTAGGCTAGGCTAGGCTATGATAGGATAGAGTAGGCTAGGTAGAGTATGCTAGGCTAAGCTAGACTAATCTAAGCTTGGCTAGGCTAAGATAGGCTAATCTAAGCTAGGCTAAGCTGGGAAGAGCTAGGCTAAGCTAGGCTGAGCTAGGCTAAGCTAGGCTGAGCTACACTGAGCTAGGCTAAGTTAGGTAGAGTAAGCTAGCATAGAGCTGGCTAGGCTAGGCTAGGATAGAGTACTCTATGCTAAGTAGGGTAGGCTAGGCTAAGCTAGGCTAGGATAGAGTAGGCTAGGCTAAGTAGAGTAGGCTAGGTTAGTCTAGACTAGGCTAGGATAGAGTAGGCTAGGATAGGATAAGCTAGGCTACGATAGGATAGAGTATGCTAGGCTAGGCTAGGCTAGGTTAAGCTAGGCTAGGCTAAGCTAGGCTAGGCTAGGCTAGGCTAGGCTAACCTAGGATAAGCTAGGCAAAACTAGGCTAAGAAAAGCTAGGCTAGGCTAGGCAAAGCTAAGCTAGGCTAGGCAAAGCTAGGCTAGGCTAGGCCAGGCAAAGCTAGACTAGGCTAAGAGAAGAAAAACTAGGCTCACCTACGCTAAGCTACGCTAGGCTAAGCTAAGCTAAGCTGGGCTGAGCTAGGCTGAGCTAGGCTAATCTAGGTAGAGTAGGCTAGGATAGATTTAGATAGGCTAGGCTAGGATAGAGTAGGCTAGGCTAGTATAAGCTAGGCTACAATAGGATAGAGTAGGCTAGGTAGAGTATGCTAGGCTAGGCTAGTCTGGGCTAGGCTAGGATACAATAGTCTAGGCTAGTTAGAGTAGGCTAGGCTAGGCTAAGCTAGGCTAGGATAGGATAGAGTAGGCTAGGCTAGTCTACGTAGAGTGGGCTAGGCTAGGCAGAGTAGGCTAGAGTAGGCTAGGTTAGGTAGAGTAGACTAGGCTAGTCTAGGATATGATAGAGTAGGATAGGCTAGGTAGATTAGGTTAGGCTATGTAAAGTATGCTAGGCTAGGCTAAGATAGAATAGAGTAGGCTAGGCTAGGCTAGTGTAGGTAGAGTAGGATAGGCTAGGGTAGGCTAGGTAGGCTAGGCCAGGCTAGGCTAGGCCAGGCTAGGCTAGGTTAGGCTAGGTAGAGTAGGATAGGATATAGTAGGATAGGATATAGTAGGCTAGGTTAGGCTAGGCTAGGCTACTCTATTCTGGTCTAGCCTCGTCTACTTTGTTTTAGCTCTACTCTATTCTAGTCTAGTCTATCCTAGCCTACTCTACCTAGCCTAGCCTACCTAGCTTAACATACTCTATCCTAGCCTACTTTATCTTAGCATACTCTACCATGTCTAACCTAGCCTAGCCTACTCTATCCTAACCTAGCCTAGCCTAACCTACTCCATCCTAGCCTTCTCTACCTAGCCTAGCCTAGCCTAGCCTATTCTACTTTGCCTACTCTACCTAGCCTAGCCTAGCTTACTTTATCCTAAACTACACTACCTAGCTTAGTCCACTCTAACGTAGCCTACTCTATCCTAGCCTACTCTATCGTAGCCTACTCTAACTAGCCTACTCTATCGTAGCCTACTCTACTCTACATAGCCTACTATACCTAGCCTATCCTAGCCAAGTCTATCCTAACCTACACTACCTAGCCTAGCCTACTCTATCCTATCCTATCCTAGCCTAGCCTACTCTATTATAGCTCAACTCTACCTAGCCTACTCTACTTAGCCTAGTGTACTCTATCCTATCATAGACTACTCTACATAGCCCAGACTACTCTATCCTAGCCTAACATAGCCTAGCCTAACCTACTCTACTTAGCCTAGTCTACCTAACCTATCCTAGCCTAGCCTACTCTACCTTGCCTAGACTACTCTATCCTAACCTATCCTACTGTACCTATCCTAGCCTACTCTATCATCACCTAGCTTAACTTACCCTAACCTGCTCTATCCTATCCTAGCCTAGCCTACTCTAACAAGACTACTCTACCTAGCCTAGCCTAGCCTACTCTATCCTAGCCTACTATACCTAGCCTAGCCTACTGTGCCTAACCTAGCCTATTCTATCCTATCCTAGCCTACTCTACCTATCCTAGCCTACTCTATCCTAGCTTAGCCTAGCCTAACCTACTCTACCTAGTCTACTCTACCTAGCCTTGCCTAGCCTACCCTACTCAATCCTAGCCTAGCCTCACCTAGCCTACTCTACCTAGCCAAACCTAGCCTAGCCTACTCTATTCTAGCCTAGACTAGCCTACTCTATCCTAGACTACTCTACCTAAACTATTCTACTTAGCCTAGTCTGCTCTATCTTAGTCTAGACTACTCTATTTTAGCCTAGACTAGCCTACTCTATCCTAGACTACTCTACCTAAACTACTCTACTTAGCCTAGTCTGCTCTATCCTAGCCTAGACTACTCTACCTAGCCTAGTTTATTATGTCCTAGAATAGCCTAGCCTTGCCTAGCCTACTCTACTTAGCCTATCTACCTAGCCTTGCCTAGCCTAGCCTACTCTACCTAGCCTAACCTACTCTATCCTTGCCTAGCTTAGCCTACCCTTCTCTATCCTAGCCTAGCCTAGCCTACGCTACCTAGCCTACTCTACCTATCCTAGCCTAGCCTACTCTACCTAGACTGCTCTACCTAGCCTAGCCTAGCCTAGCCTGCTCTACCCAAGCCTAATCTACCTAGCCTAACCCACTCTTCCTAACCTAGCATATTTTATCCTAGCGTACTCTATCCTATCCTACTCTATCATAGCCTAGCCTAGCCTAGCCTAGCCTACTCTACTCAAGCCTAATCTACCTAGCCTAACCATCTCTTCCTAACCTAACATATTCTATCCTAGCCTACTCTATCATATCCTACTCTATCATAGCCTAGCCTAGCCTAGCCTACTCTACCTAGCCTAGCCTAGCCTACCCAAGCCTAATCTATCTAGCCTAACCCACTCTTCCTAATTTAACATATTCTATCCTAGCCTACTCTATCCTATCCTACTCTATCATAGCCTAGCCTAGCCTAGCCTACTCTACCTAGCCTAGCCTAGCCTAGCCTACTCTAATTAGCTTTGCCTAGCCTAGCCTACTCTATTCTATCCTAGCCTAGCCTAGCCTAGCCTACTCTACTTAGCCTAGCCTAATCTATACTATATCAGTCTACCTAGCTTAGCTTAGCCTATCCTCGCCTACTCTACCTAAACTAGCCTAGCCTAGCCTGGCCTACTCTATCGTAGCCTACTCTACCTAGTCTAGTGTACTCTATCCTAGCCTAACCCACTTTACCAAGCCTAGCCTACTCTATTCTAGCCTAGCCTACTGTATCCTAGCCTAGCCTAGCCTACTATATCCTAGCCTACTATACCTAGCCTAGCCTAATCTATGCTAGCCTACTCTACCTAGCGTAGCCTACTCTACCTATGCTACTCTACCTAGCCTAGCCTACCTTAGCCTATCCTAGCCTAGCCTAGACTACTCTACCTTGCCTACTTTACCTATCCTATCATAGCCTACTCTACCTAGACTACTCTTCCTAGCCTAGCCTAGACTACTCCATCCAAGCCTAATCTACCTATCCTAGCCCACTCTTTTTAACCTAGCCTAATTTATTCTAGCCTAGCCTAGCCTACTCTATCCTAGCCTACTCTACTTAGCCTAGCCTATTCTATCCTAGCCTACTCTACCTAACCTATCCTAGCCTTGCCTACTCTATCATAGCCTAGTCTAGCCTAGGTTACTCTACCTAGCCTACCCTAGCCTAGCCTACTCTACCTAGACTAGCCTACCCTATTCTATCCTAGTCTACCCTAGCTTAGCCTACTTTACCTAGCCTACTCTACCTATCCTACTCTACCAAGACCACTTTATGTAGCCTAGCCTAGCCTAGTCTACTCTATCCTACCCTACTCTACCTAGCTCAGCCTATTCTATCCTAGCCTAACCTACTCTACATAGCCTAGCCTACTCTACATAGCCTAGCCTACTCTATACTACCCTACTCTACCTAGCTTAGCCTATTCTATCCTAGCCTAGCATATTCTACATAGCCTAGTCTACTCTAGCCTAGCTTTGCCTAGCCTAGCCTACTCTATCCTAGCCTACTCTACCTAGCCTAGCCTAGCCTAGCCTACTCTATCCTAGCCTACCCTACCTAGCATAACCTACTATACCTAGCTTACTTTACCTAGACTAGCCTAGCCTAGCCTACTCTACATAGCCTACTCTACCTAGCCTACCCTATCATAGCCTACTCTACCTAGCCTAACATACTCTATCCTATCCAAGCCTACTCTAGGCTAGCCTAGCCTAGACTAGCCTACTCTATCCAAGCATACTCTACGTAGCCTAGCCTAGCCTACTCTATCCTAGCTTACTCTACCTAGCCTAGCCTAATCTATTCTTTCCCACTGTATCGTAGCCTACTCTATCCTAACCTCCCTAGCCCATCCTAGCCTAATCTATTCTTGCCCACTATATCGTAGCCTACTCTATCCTAACCTCCCTAGCCTAGCCTATCCTACTCTATCTAGTCTAGCCTAGCTTAGCCTACTCTATACTAGTCTACTCTACCTAGACTAGCCTAGTCTTTCCTAGCCTAGCCTACTCCATCCTAGCCTTCTCTACCTAGCTTAGCCTAGCATAGGTTACTCTATCTAGCTTAGCCTAGCCTACTCTGTCCTAACCTAGCCTAGCCTAGCTTAGCCTACTATGTCCTAACCTAGCCTAGCCTAGCCTAGCATACTCTATTCTAGCCTACTCTATCCTACTCTATCCTAGCCTTCTCTACCTAGCCTAGCCTACTCTATCCTAGCCTAGCCTAGTCTTGCCTACTCTATCCTAGCCTACTCTATCTTAGCCTACTCTACCTAGTCTAGTGTTCCCTAGCCAACTCTATCCTAGCCTACTCTACCTACCGTAACATACTCTATCCTACTCTATCCTAGCCTAATCTAGCCTACTTTTTCCCAGCCTACTCTATCCTAGCCTATTCTAGCTTACTCTATCCTACCCTAGCCAACTCTATACTACCCTGGCCTAGCCTAGCCTACTCTACCTAGCCTAGCTAAGCCTAGCCTACTCTACCTAGCCTAGGCTACTCTATCTTAACCTAGCCTACTCTAATTAGCCTAGTCTACTCTATCCTAGCCTAGCTTAGCCTAGCTTAGCCTACTCTATCCTAGCCTAGCCTACCCTCCCCTCCTCTACCTGGCCTACTCTACCTAGCCTAGCCTAGCCTAGCCTACCCTACTCTACCTGGCCTACTCTACCTAGCCTAGCCTAGCCTAGTCAAGCTTACTCTACTTAGACTACTTTAGCTAGCCTAGCCTAACATAGCCGACTCTTTCCTAACCTACTCTACCTAGCCTAGCCTACTCTACCTAACCTAGAATATTATTTCCAAGCCTAGCCTAGCCTAGCATACCCTACTCTATCCTAGCCTACTCCACCTAGCCTAACCCACTCTATCCTAGTCTACTCTACCTAGCCTAACCTACTCTATCCTAGCCTAGCCTACCGAATCTATCCTATCCTATTCTATCCTAGGCTAGATTAGCTTAGCCTAACCTACTCTATCCTAGCCTAGCCTACTCTAGGTAGTCTACTCTACCTAGCCTAGCCTTACCTAGCCTACTTTATCTACCTAGCCTAGCTTACTCTACCTAGCCTAGCCTACTTTATCCTAGCCTATTCTATCCTAGCCTACTCTACTCTATCCTAGACTAGCTTAGCTTAGCCTAAACTACCATAGCCTAGCCTAGCCTACTCTACCTAGTCTACTCTACCTAGCCTAGCATAGCGTAGCCTAGCCTGCTCTAACTAGACTACCCTTCCTAGCCTAGCCTAGCCTAACTTACTCTATCCTAGCCTACTCTACCTAGCTTAGCCTAGCCTAACTTACTCTATCCTAGCCTAGCCTATTCTACCTAACCTAACTTACCCTATCCTAGCCTAGCCTACTCTACCTAACCTAACCTATTTTATCTTAGCCTAGCCTGCTCTACCTAGCCTAGCCTACTCTATACTAGCCTACTCTAGCTACCCTAGCCTACTTTAGCCTAGCCTACTCTAGCTAGCCTTCTCTACCTAGCGTAGCCTACTCTATCCTAGCCTACTCTACCTAGTCTAGCCCACTCTATTTTAGCTTACTCTACCTAGCCTAGCCTACTCTATCCTAGCTTAGCCTACTCTACCTAGCCTAGCCTACTCTACCTAGCCTAGCCTAGCCTAGCCTAATCTATCATAGACTACTTGTTCTAGCCTAGCCTACTCTATCCTAGCTTGGCATACTCTATATAGCCTACCCTACTCTATCCTAGCCTAGCCTAGCCTAGCCTACTCTATCCTAGCCTAGTCTGCCTAGCCTAGGCTAGCCTAGCCTACTCTATCCTAGAGTACTCTACCTAGCCCTCCCTAGCCTAGCCTACTCTACTTAGCCTAGTCTAGCCTAGCCTGGCTGAGCCTACTCTATCCCAACCTACTCTACCTAGCCTAGCCCACTCTATCCTAGCCTAGCCTAGCCTATGTTATCCTAGCCTACTCTATCTTAGCCTACTCTACCTAGCCTAACCTAGCCTAACCTACTATATCCTAGACTAGCCTAGCCTAGCCTACTCTACCTAGCCTAGTCTTGCCTTGCCTAGACTACTCTAGTTAGCCTAGCCTAGACTACTCTACTTAGCCTAACCTACTCTATCCTATCCTACTCTACCTACCCTATCGTGGCCTAGCCTACTCTACCTAGACTACTCTAGCGTAGCATAGCCTAGTCTACCTAGCTTAGCCTAGCCTAGCCTACTCTATCCTAACCTACACTATCTAGCCTAGCCTACTCTATCCAAGCCTAGCCTAGCCTATCCTATCCTACTCTACCTAACCTAGCCCACTCTATCCTATCCTACTCTACCTTAGCCTAGCCTACTCTATGCTAGCCTAGCCTAGCCCAGCCTACTCCATCCTAGCATTTTCTATCTAGCCTAGCCTTGCCTAGCCTACTCTACTTGGCTTACTCTACCTAGCCTAGCCTAGCTTACTCTATCCTAACCTACACTACCTAGCTTAGTCTACTCTATCCTAGCCTACTCTACTCTATCATACCCTAGCCTAGCCTAGCCTACTTTATCCTAGCCTACTTATCTTAGCCTACTCTACCTAGCCTAGCCTACTCTATTCTAACCTACACTACCTAGCCTAGTCTACTCTATCCTAGCCTAGCCTAGCCTAGCCTATTCTATTCTAGCTCTACTCTACCTAGCCTACTCTACTTAGCCTAGTCTACTCTATCCTAGCCTTGCCTACTCTATTTAGCCCAGCCTACTTTATCCTATCCTAGCCTATTGTACCTATCCTAGTTTAACATAGCTTAGCCTACCCTACTCTATCATAGCCTAGCCTAGCCTAGCCTACTCTACCTAGCCTAGTCTAGCCTACTCTAACTACACTACTCTACCTATCCTAGCCTAACCCAGCCTACTCTATCCTGGCCTACTCTACCTAGCCTAGCCTAGTCTATTGAGGAGTACTCTACCTAGCCTAGCCTACTCTATCCTAGCCTAGCCTACTTTATATTAGCCTAGCCTAGCCTACTCTATCCTATCCTAGCCTAGCCTAGCCTACTCTATCCTAGCCTACTCTATCTAGCCTAGCTTAATCTATCATACCCTACTATATCCTTGCCTACTCTATCTTAGCACGCCTAGCCTAGCCTATCCTACTCTACCTAGCCTACTCTATCATATCCTAGCCTAGCCTAGCCTACTCCATCATAGCCTTCTCTACCTATCCTAGCTTAGCCTAGCCTACTCTACCCAGCATACTCTACCAAGCCTAGCCTACCCTACTCTATCCTAGCCTAGATTAGCTTTGCCTAGCCTACTCTATCCTAGCCTAGATAAGCCTAGCCTAACCTACTCTATCCTAGCGTACTCTACCTAGCCTAGCCTATACTAGCCTACTCTATCCTAGCATACTATACTTAGCCTACTCTATCCTAGCCCACTCAACCTAGCCTAGCCTACTCTATCCTAGTCTAGCATAACCTAGCCTAATCTATCCTAGCCTACTCTACCTAGCCTACTTTACCTAGCCTAGTCTACTCTAACTTAGCCTAGCCTACTCTACCTAGCCTAGCCTACTCTAACTTAGCCTAGCCTACTCTACCTAGCCTAGCCTACTGTATCCTAGCCTAGCATAGCCTAGCCTAGCCTACTGTATCCTAGCCTAGCATAGCTTAGCCTAGCCTACTCTACTTAGCCTCCTCTACCTACCCTAGCCTAACCTAGCCTACTCTACCTAGCCTACTCTATCCTAGCCTAGCCTACTCTGCTTAGCCTAGCCTAATCTATACTCTCCTATATTAGCATAGCCTAGTCTACTCTATCCTAGCCTTCTCTAGCTAGCCTACCCTACCCTACCCTACTATATCCTAGGATACTCTACTTAGCTTACTCTACCTAGCCTAGTCTAGTCTAGCCTAGCCTAGCCTAGCCTACTCTATCCTAGAATACACTACCTATCCTCGCCTACTCTATCCTAGCCTAGCCTAGCTTAGCCTAGCCTACCTTACTCTATACTAGCCTACTCTATCCTAACATACACTACCTAGCCTAACCTACTCTATCTTAACCTAGCCTAGCCTAACCAAGTCTATCCTAGCCTACTCTAGCTAGCCTAGCGTACTCTATCCTAGCCTATACTACCTAGCCTAGCTTACATTATCCTAGCCTAGCCTACTCTATCCTAGCCTACTCTACCTTGCCTATTTTACCTAGCCTAGACTACTCTATCCTAACCTAGCCTACTCTATCCTAACCTACTCTATTCTAGCCATCTCTACCTAGCCTAGCCTAGCCTAGACTAGCTTACTCTATCCCATCCTACTCTACCTAACCTAGCCTAGACTACTCTATCCTAGCCTACTCTACCTAACCTAGCCTAACCTAGCCTACTATATCCTTGCCTACTCTACATAGCCTAACCTACTCTATCCTAGCCTAACCTACTCTATCCTAGCCTAGCCTTGCCTAGCCTACTATATCCACTCCTACTCTACCTAGCCTACACTACCTAGCCTAGTCTACTCTATCTTAGTCTAACCTACTCTACCTAGCCTAGCCTAATCTATCCTAGCCTAGCATAGCCTAGCCTAGCCTACTCTACTTAGCCTGCTCTAACTGGCCTAGCCTAGCCTACTCTATCCTAGTGTAGTCTACCTAGCCTACTCTACTTAGCCTAGTCTACTCTATGCTTGCCTAGCTTACTCTTCCTAGCCCAACCTACTCTATCCTAGCCTAGCATAGCCTAACCTAGCCTACTCTACCTACCCTAGCCTAGCCTAGCCTACTCTACCTTACCTACTCTACTTATCCTAGCCTACTCTATCCTAGCCTAGCCTACTGTACCTATCATATCCTACTCTTTCCTAGCCTAGCTTAGCTTAGCCTACCCTACTCTCTCCTAGCCTAGCCTAACCTAGCCTACTCTACATAGTCTACTCTACCTAGCCCAACCTACTCGAAAAATAATACTCTACCTAGCCTACTCTACCTAGCCTAGCTTACTCTACCTAGCCTAGCCTGTTCTATCCTAGCCTAACCTACTCTACCTAACCTAGCCAATTCTATTTTAGCCTAGCCTTGCTTATCCTAGCTTACTCTATCATAGCCTAGCCTACTCTGTCATAGCCTAGACTAGCCTAATTTACTCTAGCATAGTCTAGCATACTATACCTAGCCTAGCCTAGCCTTACCTTCTTTAGCCTAACCTACTCTACCTAGCCTAACCTACTCTATCCTAGCCTAGCCTAGCTTAGCATACTCTAACCTAGCCTGGCCTAGTCTACTCTAACCTAGCCTACTCTACCTAGCCTAGCCTACCTAGCATAGCCTAGCCTTACCTACTCTACCTAGTCTAGCCTACTCTACCTAGCCTAGCCTACTCTATCCTAGCCTACTCTACCTTGCCTATCCTACCTTACCCTACTCTATCCTAGCCTAGCCTAGCCTATCCTACTCTACCTAGCCTAGCCTAGCCTAGCCTACTCTACCTAGCCTAGCCTAGCCTAGCCTAATCTATCCCATTATACTCTTCCTAGCCTAGACTACTCGATCCTAGCCTAGCCTCGCCTTCTCTATATAACCTAGCCTACTCTATCCTAGCCCAGCCTATCCTAGCCTGGCCTAGCCTACTCTATCCTAGCCTACTCTACCTAGCGTAGCCTAGCCTAGCCTAACCTAGTCTATCCTAGCCTACTCTAGCTAGCCTAGTGTACTCTATCCTAGCATACTCTACCTAGCCTTGCTTACACTATCCTAGCCTAGTCTACTCTATGGTAGCCTACCCTATCTTAGCCTACTCTACCTAATCTAGCCTACCCTAGCCTACTCTATCAAAGCCTACTCAACCTAGCCTATTCTACCTAGCCTAGCCTACTCTATCGTAGCCTACTCTATTCTAGCTTTCTCTACCTAGTATAGGCTAGCCTAGCCTACTCTATCCCATCCCACTCTACCAAGCCTAGCCTACTCTATCCTTGCCCACTCTACCTAGCCTAGCCAAACCTAGCCTACTCTACATAGCCTAGCCTACTCTGTCCTAACCTAGCCTAGCCTAGCCTACTCTATCCTAGCCTACTCTACCTAGCCTAGTCTACTCTATGTTAGTCTAGCCTACTCTACCTAGCCTAGCATACTCTATCCTAGCCTAGCCTACTCTACTTAGCCTACTCTACCTAGCCAACTCTACCTAGCCTAGCCTACTTTATCCTAGCCTAGTCTACTCCACCTATCCTAGCCTACTCTATCCTAGCCTAAACTAGCCTAGCCTAGCCTACTCTAAACTAGCCTAGATTAGCCTATCCTAGCCTACTCTACCTAGCTTGGCCTAGCCTAGCCGATTCTATCCTAGCCTACTCTACCTAGCTTACTGTACCTAGCCTAGCCTACTCTATTCTAACATAGCCTACAATAGCCTACTCTATGCTAAAATAAACTACCTAGCCTACTCTACCTATCATGGCCTACTCTACCTAGCCTACTATATCCCTTCTATTCTACCTAGTCAAGCCTACTCTATCCTATCCTATCCTAGCCTGCTCTATCCTAGCATAGCCTAGCCTCCTCTACCTAGCTTAGTCTACCAGCCTACTCTACCTATCCTACCCTACTCTATTATAGCCTAGCCTAGCCTATCCTACTCTATCCTAGAATACACTACATAGCATAGTCTACCTATCCTAGAATACTATATCCTAGCCTACTCTACCTGGACTATTCTACTTAGCCTAGCCTACTCTATCCTAACTTAGCATAGCCAAGCCTACACTATCCTAGCCCACTACACCTAACCTACTATATCCTAGCCTACTCTACCTAGCCAAGCCTACTCTATCCTATCCTAGCATACTCCACCTAGCCTAGCCTGCTCTATCCTATCATAGCCTAGCCTACTCTATCCTACCCTACTCTACCTAGCCTAACCTAACCTAGCCTACTCTATCCTAGCCTTCTCTACCTACCCTACTCTACCTAGCCTAGCCTACTCCACCTAAACTACTCTACCTAGCCTAGCCTAGCCTAGCTTAGCCTACTCAACCTTGCCTACTCTACTTATCCTAGCCTACTCTATTCTAGCATATCCTACTCTATCCTAGCCTAGCCTACTCTATCCTACCTGTTAGCACTAAAAAATGCACCGGTATTTTTGATGGAAAGATGGCTTATCTTGTAGGGAAATTTTTGATAGCTTCCCGAGCTCCAAATGCAGATCTGAAAGCACCATTGGAAATTTCAGGATTTGTATATGTCGATCGACTATTTAAACATGCAAAACGGACTTTTTATGACCAAGAAATTCGATTTTGAAAATCTGCCCACTTTCAACAGCGCAGA
>JZKD02S0988262.1:9843-21346 GCA_000966675.3 Picea glauca | reverse complement strand
GACTTCTAGTGGTACTGCTAAATCTGTCAGTGTCCTTGCCAGCAACATTACATACACTGCAACAGTCACTTCAGAGATTGCCCCAACTCTGTCTATGCCACGGCAGATGAGATGGAAAATGCAAATCCAAATTGCCACTGGTGCCAAGTTTATAGGGATGATTTTATGGCCCAAATCAAAGAAATCACAACAGTGAGAGACGTGGCCGCGTGGAAGATGAAGGAGACAAATTCCATATTTTTTGTAACAAATCAAATTATCTTTCACTCCAAAAATTTTGAGTCCAGCCTCTAAGCAAGCTCGAAAATTCTTGAAACTAATTTTATGGCAAACCGAGCATGACGGATGGGTAACTGTTTGAAAGAGATTGATTCCAGATTTCTAGCCATTAAAATCGTAGACAGAAGTTTCATATCCCGATACACACGGGATTTCGTTCGACAAAGTGAAGAGATGAATGCAATTGTAAGGCTGCATGCAGTTCTCCTTTGGCAGTTATGGATCGAAAGCTTGCTGCATTCAACAGTCGATCTGAGCAATTCCCCTTAGCTCTTCAAAGATTGCTCAAGCCTGTACAGAAAAGACATACTCCAACCTAACCTACTCTACCTAGCCTATCAAACTCTATCCTAGCCTACTCAACCTAACCTAGTCTACTCTATCCTAGCCTAGCCTACTCTATCCTAGCCTACTCTACCTAGCCTAGCCTACTCTATCCTAGCCTAGCCCAGCTAGGCCTACTCTATCCTAGCCTACTCCATCCTATCCTTATGTACCTATCCCAGCCTAGCCTAGCCTACTCTACCTAGCCTACTCTAGCCTAGCCTAGCCTACTCTATCCTAACCTACAGTACCTAGCCTAACCTACTCTATCCTAGCCTACTCTATCCTAGCCTAGCCTTGCCTAATCTAGTATATCCTAGTCTACTCTAGCTAGCCTAACCTACTCTATCCTAGCCTACAATACCTAGCCTAGCTTACACTATCATAGCCTAGCCTACTCTATCCTAGCCTACTCTATCTTAGCCTACTCTACCTAGTCTAGCCTAGCCTAGCCTACTCTACCTAGCCTACCTACTCTATCCTAGCCTATTCTACCTAGCCTAGCCTACTCTATCCTAGCCTAGCCTACTCTATTCTAGCCCTCTCTACCTAGACTGGCCTAGCCTAGCCTACTCTATCCTAGCCTACTCTATCTAGCTTACCCTACTCTATATTTACCTAGCCTAGCATAGCCTACTCTATCCTAGCATACTCTACCTAGCCTAGGCTAACCTAGCCTATGATATCCTAGCCTACCCTCCATAACCTAGCCTACTCTATCCTAGCTTAGCCTAGCCTAGCCTCCTCTATCTAGCCCACTCTACCTAGACTAGTCTACTCTATCTTAGCCTAGCCTACTCTATCCTAGCCTAGCATAGCCAAGCCTACTCTACTTCGCCTACTCTACTTATTCTAGCCTCGCCTAGCCTACTTTACCTAGCTTAGTCTACCTAGCCTAGCCTACTCTAGCCTAACCTAGCCTACTCTATCCTAGCCTAGACTAGCCTAGCCTAGCCTACTCTATCCTAACCTAGATTAGCCTAGCCTAGCCTAATCTATCCTAGTCTACTCTTCCTAGCCTAGCCTAGCCTAGCATACTCTATCCTAGCCTACTCTACCTAGCTTAGTTTACCTAGCCTAGCCTATCCTAGCCTACTCTATCTTAGAATACACTACCTAGCCTAGCCTACTCTATCCTAGAATACACTACCTAGCCTAGTCTACCTATCCTATAATACTCTATCCTAGCCTACTCTATTTAGCCTACTCTACTTATCCTAGCCTACTCTATCCTAGCTTAGCCTAGCGTAGCTCTATCCTAGCCCACTCTACCTAGCCTACTCTACCCAGCCAAACCTACTCTATCCTATCCTAGCCTACTCTACCTAGCCTAGCCTAGCCTACCCTACTCTATCCTAGCCTTCTCTACCTACCCTACTTTACCTAGGCTAGCCTACTCTACCTAGCCTAGCCCAGCCTAGCCTAACCTAATCTACCAAGCCCTCTCTACCTAGCCTAGCCTACTATATCCTAGCCTAGCCTCTTCTATTCTAGCCTATGCTACCTAGCCTAGCCCACTCTATCCTGGCCTAATCTACCTAGCCTAGCATAGTTTTTCCTAGTCTAGCCTAGTCTAGCCTACTCTATCCTAGCATACTCTACCTAGCCTAGCCTAGCCTACTCTATCATAGCATACTCTACCTATCCTAGCCTAGCCTAGCCTACTCTACCTATCCTGCTCTACTTAGCCTAGTCTGCTCTACTTAGCCTAACCTAGCCCAGCCAAGCCTAGCCTACTCGATCCTAACCTACACTACCTAACCTAGACTACGCTATCCTAGCCTAGCCTAGCCTACTCTATCCTAGCCTTGCCTACTCTACCTAGCCTAGCCTAGCCTAGCCTACTCTACCCTATCCAAGCCTAGCCTAGTCTACTCCATCCTAGMCTTCTCTACCTAGCCTATCCTAGCCTAGCCTAGTCTACCCTATCCAAGTCTAGCCTAGCCTACTCCATCCTAGCCTTCTCTACCTAGCCTGTCCTAGCCTAGCCTACTCTACTTTGCCTACTCTACCTAGCCTAGATTAGCTTACTCTATCCTTACCTACACTACCTAGCTTAGTCTACTCTAACCTAGCCTAGCCTACTCTATCCTAGCCTACTCTACCTAGACTAGCCTACTCTATTGTAGCCTACTCTACTTAGCCTACTCTACTCTATCCTAGCCTACTTTATCCTAGTTTTCTCTATCTTAGCCTACTCTACCTAGCCTAGCCTAGCCTACTTTATCCTAACCTTCACTACCTAGCCTAGCATACTCTATCCTAGCCTAGCCTAGCATAGCCTACTCTATTTTAGCTCTACTCTACCTAGCCTACTCTACTTAGCCTAGTCTACTCTATCCTAGCCTAGCCTACTCTACCTAGCCCAACCTACTCTATCCTAGCCTAGCATTGCCTAGCCTAGCCTACTCTACTTAGCCTACTCTACCTAGCCTAGCCTAGCCTACTCTACTTAGCTTAGCATACTTTATCCAAGCCCAGCCTATTGTACCTATCCTAGCCTACTCTATCCTAGCCTAGCTTAGCTTAGCCTACCCTACTCTATCCTAGCCTAGCATAGCCTAGCCTACTCTACCTAGCCTAGCCTAGCCTACTCTACCTAGCCTAGTCTAGCCTAGCCTACTCTATCCCAGGCTACTCTACCTAGCCTAGCTTAGTCATCCTCGACTACTCTACCTAAACTACTCTAGTGTAGCCTAGCCTACTCTACCTAGCCTAGCCTAGCCTACTCTATCCTAGCCTACTCTACCTATCCTGGCCTACTCTATCTTAGCCTACCCTACTCTATCCTAGCCTAGCCTAGCCTAGCCTACTATATTCTAGCTCTACTCTATCTGAGCCTCCTCTACCTAGCTTTGCCTACTCTATCCTAGCCTACTCTACCTAGCCTAGACTACTTAGCCTAGCCTACTCCATCCTAGCCTACTCAATATTAGCCTACTCTATCCTAGCCTACTTAATATTAGGCAAAGTTGGGCAAAGCTATGTTAGGCTAGGCTATGCTATGCTAGGTAGAGTAGGCTAGGCTAGGCTAGGCTAGGAAGAGTAGGCTATTTAGAGTAGGAGGGAGTAGGTTAGGCTAGGCAGAGTAGGCTAGGCCAAGCTAGGATAGGATAAAGTAGGCTAGGTAGAGTAGGTTAGGCTATGCTAGGGTAGGTAGAGTAGGCTAGAGTAGGCTACGCTAGGCTACGTAGAGGAGGCTAGGCTAGGATAGGATATGATAGAGTAAGCTAGGCTAAGCTAGGCTAGGCTAGGTAGAGTAGGCTAGAGTAGGGTAGGCTAGGTAGAGTAGGCTCAGCTAAGCTAGGCTAGGCTAATCTAGGCTAAGCTAGGCTAGACTAAGCTAAGCTAAGCAAGGCAAAGCTAGGCTAAGAAAAGCTAGGCTAAGTTTGGCAAATCTAGACTAAGCAAAGCTAGGCCAAGCTAGGTTAAGCTAAGCTAAGCTAGGCTAGGATAGGCTAGGATAGGATAGAGTAGGCTAGGTTAGGCTAGAATAGAGTAGGCTAGGCTAGGTAGAGTGGGCTAGGTTAGGCTAGGCTATAATAGAGTAGGATAAGCTAAGTAGAGTAGGCTAGGCTAATCTAGGCTAGGCTAGGTAGAATAATCTAGGTTAGGATAGGCTACGTAGAGTAGGCCATGATAGGTAGAGTAGGCTATATTAGGCTAGGTTAGGATAGAATAGGATAGAGTAGGCTAGGCCAGGTAGAGTAGGCTAGGCTAGGTAGAGTAGGATAGAGTAGGCTAGGCTAGAATAGAATAGAGTAGGCTAGGTAGAATAGGCGAGGCTAGGCTAGGCTAGGTAGAGTAGGCTAGGCAAGGCTAGGTTAGGTAGAGTAGGCTAGGTAGAGTTGGCTAGAGTAGGCTAGGCTAGGCTAGGATAGGATAGAGTAGGCTAGGTAGAGTAGGCTAGGCTAGGCTAAGTGAAGCAACACTAAGCTTAGCTAGGCTAGGCTAAGTTAGGCTAAGCTAAGCTAATTTAAGCTAGGCTAAGCTAGGGTGAGCTAGGCTAAGCTGGGTTGAGCTAGTCTAAGCTAGGTAGAGTAGGCTAGACTAGGCTAGAATAGAGTATGCTTGGCTAGGTAGAGTAGGCTAGAATAGGCTATGCTAGTATAGATTAGGCTAGGCTAAGCAGAGTAGGCTTGGCTAGTCTAGGCTAGGCTAGGATATAGTAGTCTAGGTTAGTTAGAGTAGGCTAGGATAGAGTAGGCTAGGCTAGGCTAGGCTATGTAGAATAGGCTTGGTAGAATAGTCTAGGTTACGTAGAGTAGGCTAGGTAGATTAGGATAGGTAGAGTAGGCTAGGCTAGGCTAAGCGAAGCAAAGCTAGGCAAAGCTAGGCTAAGCTAGCCTAAGCTAAACTAAGCTAAACTAGGCTAAGCTAGGCTAAGCAAGGCTAGGCTAGGCTAAGCTAAGCTAAGCTAGGCTAGGCTAGGCTAGGCTAAGCTAAGCTAAGCTAGGCCAGAATAAGCTAGGCTAAGCTAAGCGAGGTAAATCTAGGCTAAGCTAAGCGAAGCTAAGCTAGGATATGCTAGGCTAAGCTAAGCGAGGTAAAGCTAGGCTAAGCTAAGCGAAGCTAAGCTATGATATGCTAGGCTAAGCTAAGCTAGGATATGCTAGGCTAAGCTAAGCTAGCTAGGTAGAGTAGGCTAGGTTAGGATAGAGTAGACTAGGCTAAGTAGAGTAGGCAAGGCTAGTCCAGGCTAGGCTACGATACAGTGATCTAGGCTAGTTAGAGTAGGTTAGAATAGAGTAGGCTAGGCTAGGCTAAACTAGGTAGAGTAGTCTAGGCTATGTAGAGTAGGCTAGGTAGAGTAGACTAGGTAGAGTAGGATAGGTAGAGTAGGCTAGGCTAGGCTAAGCGAAGCAAAGCTAGGTTAAGCAAAGCTAGGCTAAGCTAAGGCTAAGCTAAGCCAGACTAAGCTAAGCTAAGCTAAGCTAGGCTGGGCTAGGCTAAGCTAGGCTAACCTAAGCTACGATAGGCTAGGTAAAGCAAGGCTAAGCAAAGCTAGGCTAGGCTAGGTTAGGCTAAGCTAAGCTAATCTAAGCTAGGCTAAGCTGGGCTGAGCTAGGCTAAGCTAGGTAGAATTGGCTAAGCTAGGCTAGGCTAGGATAGAGTACACTATGCTAGGTAGAGTAGGCTAGAATAGGCTAGGCTACGATAGAGTAGGCTAGGCTAAGTAGACTAGGCTAGGCTAGTATAGGCTAGGCTAGGATATAGTATTTTAGGCTAGTTAGAATAGGCTAGGATAGAGTAGGCTAGGCTAGGCTAGGCTAGGTAGAGTAGGATAGGTAGAGTAGTCTAAGTTACGTAGAATAGACTAGGTAGATTAGGATAGGTACAGTAGGCTAGGCTAGGCTAAGCAAATCAAAGCAAAGCTAAGCTAGGCTAAGTGAAGCAAAGCTAGGCTAAGCTAAGCTAGCCTAGGCTAGGCTAGGCTAAGCTAGGCTAGGCTAGGCTAAGCTAGGCTAAGCAAGGCTATGCTAGGCTAAGATAAGCTAGGCCAGGCTAAGCTAGGCTAAGCTAAGTGAGACAAAGCTAGGCTAAGCTAAGCGAAGCTAAGCTAGGATAAGTTAGGCTAAGCTAAGCTAGCTAGGTAGAGTAGGCTAGGATAGGATAGAGTAGACTAGGCTAAGTAGAGTAGGCAAGGCTAGTCTAGGCTAGGCTAGGATATAGTAGTCTAGGCTAGTTAGAGTAGGCTAGGATATAGTAGGCTAGGCTAGGCTAGGCTAGGTAGATTAGGCTAGGTAGAGTAGTCTAGGCTATGTAGAGTAGGCTAGGTAGAGTAGGCTAGGTAGAGTAGGATAGATAGAGTATGCTAGGCTAGGCTAAGCGAAGCAAAGCTAGTTTAAGCTAGGCTAAGCTAAGATAGACTAAGCTAATATAAGCTAAGCTAGGCTAGTCTAGGCTAAGCTATGCTAAGAAAGGCTAGGATAAGCTAGGCTAGGCTAAGCTAGGCCAAGCTTGGCTAGGCTAGGCTAGGCTAAGCTAAGCTAGGCTAGGCTAGGCTATGTTAGGGTAAGCTAAGCTAGTATAAGCTAGGCTAAGCTAAGCTAGGCTAGGCTAGGCTAAGTGAGGCTAGGCTAGGCTAAGTTAGGCTAAGCTAGGCTAAGATAGGCTAGGTTAAGCTAGGCTAAGCTAAGCTAGGCAAAGCTAGGCTAGGCAAAACTAGGCTAAGCTAAGCGAAGCAAAGCTAGGTTAGGCTAAGCTAAGCTAAGCTTAGCTAGGTAGAGGTAGGTTGAGCTACGTAGAGTAGGCTAGACTAAGCTAGGATAGAGTAAGCTAAGCTAGGTAGAGCAGGCTAGGCTTGCCTAGGCTAGGACAAAGTAGGCTAGGCTAGGCCAGGTTATGTAGGCTAGACTAAGCAAGGCTAGGGTAAGTAGAGTAGGCTAGGCTAGTCTAGGCTAGGCTAGGTAGAGTAGGCTAGGCTAGGCTAGGCTAGGTAGAGTATGGTAGGCTAAGTAGAGTAGGCTAGGATAGAGTAAGCTAGGCTAAGTAGAGTAGGCTAAGCTAGTCTAGGCTACGCTAGGTAGAGTAGGCTAGGCTAAGCTAGGCTAGGTAGAGTATGCTAGGTAGAGTAGGCTAGGTTAGGCTAGGCTAAGTAGAGTAGGCTAGGCTAGGCTAGGCTTGGCAGAGTAAGCTAGGTAGAGTAGGGTAGAGTAGGCTAGAGTAGGCTAGGCTAGGTAGAGTAGTATAGGCTAGGATAGGATAGAGTAGGCTAGGATAGGCTAGGCTAGGTAGAGTAGGCTAAGTTAGGCTTGGTAGAGTAGGATAGAGTAGGCTGGGATAGGTAGAGTAGGCTAGTCTAGGCTAGGATATGATAGAGTAGGCTAGACTAGGCTAGGCTACGTAGAGTAGGCTAGGCTAGGTAGAGTAGGCTAGAGTAGGCTAGGATAAAATAGATTAGGCTAGGTATAGTAGGCTATGCTAGGTAGAATAGGCTACGCTAGGCTAGGCTAGGTAGAGTAGGCTAGGTAGATTAGGCTAGAGTAGGCTAGGTAGATTAGACTAGAGTAGGCTAGGCTAAATAGATTAGGCTAGGTTCGGCTAGGTTAGGTTAGGATATAGTAGGTTAGGCTAGGCTAGGCTTGGTAGAGTAGGCTAGGCTAGGGAAGGCTAGGTAGAGTAAGCTAGGTAGAGTTGGCTAGAGTAGGCTAGGCTAGGCTAGGCTAAACTAAGCTAGGTTTAGCTAGGCTACCCTAGGCT
Organism: Picea glauca; assembly: GCA_000966675.3. Lineage (NCBI taxonomy): Eukaryota > Viridiplantae > Streptophyta > Pinopsida > Pinales > Pinaceae > Picea > Picea glauca. Next base: position 13,540 of record JZKD02S0988262.1, on the reverse strand, counting down.
AAGCTAAGCTAAGCTAAGTTAGGCTAGGCTAGGCGCGACAAAGATAGGCATAGCTAGGCAAAGCTAACCTAGGCTATGCTAAGCTAGGCTAGGCTAGGCCAGGCTAGGCTAAGCTAAGCTAGGAAAAGCTGGGCTAGGCAAAGCTAGGCTAAGCTAAGTAAAGCAAAGCTAGGCTAAGCTAAGCTAGGCTAAGCTAAGCTAAACTAAGCTAAGCTAAGCCATGCTAAGCTAGGCGGAGCTACGCTGAGATAGGCTAAGCTAGATAGAGTAGGCTAGGATAGAATAGGCTAGGCTAGGCTAAGATAGAGTAGGCTGGGCTAGGTAGAGTAGGCTAGGATAAGTAGAGTAGGCTAGGCTAGTCTAGGCTAGGCTAGGTAGAGTAGGCTAGGCTAGGTTAGGTAGAGTAGGCTAGGCTAGGGTAGGATAGAGTAGGCTAGGTAGAGTAGGCTAGGCTAGGATAGGCTAGGTAGAGTAGACTAGGCTAGGCTAGGGTAGGATAGAGTAGGCTAGGCTAGGATAGGCTAGGTAGAGTAGACTAGGCTAGGCTAGGATAGGATAGAGTAGGCTAGGTAGAGTAGGCTAGGCTAGGTTAGGCTAGGTAGAGTAGACTTGGCTAGGTAGAGTATGCTAGGATAGGATAGAGTAGGCTAGGTAGAGTAAGCTAGGCTAGGATAGAGTAGGCTAGGATAGAGTAGAGTAGGCTAGGCTAGGATAGAGTAGGCTAGGTAGAGTAGGCTAGACTAGGTTAGGATAGAGTAGGCTAGGCTAGGTAGAGTAGGCTAGGATAGAGTAGGTTATGCTAAGCTAAGCAAAGCTAAGCTAGGGTAAGCTAGGCTAAGCTAGGGTAAGCTAGGCTAGGCTAGGCATAGCTAGGCTAAGCTAAGCGAAGCAATGCTAGGCTAGGCTAGGCTAGGTTAAGCTAAGCTAAGCTAAGCTAGGCTGAGCTAGGCTGAGCTACGCCAAGCTAGGCTAGGCTAGAGTAGGCTAAGCTACATTAGGATAGGCTATGCTAGGCTAGAGTAGGCTAGGGTATGTAAGAGTAAGTTAGGCTATGCAAGACATGCTAGGTTATGATAGGTAGTTCTAGGCTAGCCTAGGCTAGAGTATGCTAGGCTAGGCTAGGCTAGGCTAGGATAAAGTAGGCTAGTCTAGAGTAGGCAAGGTTAGTCTAGGTTGGTGTAGATAGAGTAGGCTAGGCTAGAGTAGGCCATGTTAGGTTAGGCTAGAGTAAGTTAGGGTATAGTAGGTTAGGCTAGAGTAAGTAGGCTTAGCTAAGCGAGGTTAAGCTTGGCTAGACTAAGCTAGGCTAGGCTAGGCTAGGCTAAGCCAGACTAAGCTAAGCTAAGCTAAACAAGGCAAAGTTAAGCGAACCTAAGCTAGGATAAGCTAGGCTAAGCTATGCTAAGGTAAGCTACGCTAAGCTAGGCTAGGCTAAGCTAGGCTAAGCTAGGCTGGGCTAGGCTAGGCTGGGCTAGGCCAAGCTAAGCTAGGCTAGGCTAAGCTAAGCTAAGCTAGACTAAGCTAGGCTAGGCTAAGCTACGCTAGGCTAAGCTAAGCTATGCTACGCTAAGCTAGGCTAGGCTAGGCTAGAGTAGACTAAGCTAGGATAGGCTATAGTATGTTAGGCTAGACTAGGATAGGCTATGTTAGGCTAGAGTAGGCTAGGGTGGGTAAGAGTAAGCCAAGCTAGGTAGAGTAGGCTAGGATAGCATAGAATAGGCTAGGTAGAGTAGGCTAGGCTAGGTTAGGCTAGGTAGAGTAGGCTAGGCAAGGATAAGATAGAGCAGGCTAGGCTAGGTAGATTAGGCTAGTCTAGGGTAGGATAGGATAGAGTAGGCTAGGTAGAGTAAGCTAGGCTCTGCTAGGCTGGGTAGAGTAGGCTAGGCTAGGCTAGGTAGAGTAGGCAAGAGTAGGCTAGGCTAGGCTAGGATAGGATAGAGTAAGCTAGGTAGAGTAGGCTAGGCTAGGCTAGGCTAGGTAGAGTAGACTAGGTAGAGTTGGCTAGAGTAGGTTAGGCTAGGTAGAGTAGGCTACGCTAGGCTAGGATATGATAGAGTAGGCTAGGTTAGGCTAGGTTAGGTATAGTAGGCTAGGCTTGGTAGAGTAGGCTAGGCTAGGCTAGGATATGATAGAGTAGGTTAGGCTAGGCTAAGATAGGATAAAGTAGGCTAGGTATTGTATGCTAGGCTAAGCTAGGCTAGGCTAAGCTAGGCTAGGCTAAGTTAGGTGAAGCTAGGCTAGGCTAAGCTAGGCCAACCTAAGCTAGGATAGGCTAGGAAAAGTTAGGCTAAACAAAGCTAGGCTTGGCTAGGCTAGGCGAGGCTAGGCTAAGTGCAACAAAGCTAGGCTTAGCTAGGATAGGCTAAGTTAGGCTAAGCTAAGCTAATCTAAGCTGGGCTGAGCTAGGCTAAGCTGGGCTGAGCTAGGCTAAGCTCGGTAGAGTAGGCTAGGCTAGGCTAGGATAGAGTAAGCTAGGCTAGGTAGAGTAGGGTAGAATAGGCTAGGTAGAGTAGGCTAGAATAGGCTAGGCTAGGATAGAGTAGGCTAGGCTAAGTAGAGTAGGCTAGGATAGGCTATGCTAGGTAGAGTAGTCTAGGCTACGTAGAGTAGGCTAGGTAGAGTAGGCTAGGCTAGGCTAAGCGAAGCAAAGCTAAGCTAAGCTAGGCTAAACTAAGCTAGGGTAAGCTAGTCTAAGCTAAGCTAGGCTAGGCTAGACTAAGCTAGGCTAAGCTAGGCTAAGCAAGGCTAGGCCAAGCTAGGCTAGGATAGGCTAGGCTGATCTAGGCTAGGCTAAGCTAGGCTAGGCTAGGCTAAGCTAGGCTAGGCTAGGCTACCTAAGCTAAGCTAGGCCAGGCTCAGCTAGGCTAAGCTAAGCGAGGTAAAGCTAGGCTAAATTAAGCGAAGCTAAGCTAGGATAATCTAGGCTAAGTTAAGCTAGGCTAGGCTAAGTTAGACCAGGCTAGGCTGAGATAGGCTAGGTTAAGCTAGGCTAGGCTAAGCTAGGAAAAGCTAGGCTAGGCAAAGCTAGGCTAAGCTAAGCAAAGCAAAGTTACGTTAGGCTAAGCTACGCTAAGCTAGGCTAAGCTAAGCTAAGTTAGGCTAAGCTAAGCTAAGCTCAGCTAGGCTGAGCTAGGCTGAGCTAGGTAGAGTAGGCTAGGCTAGACTAGGATAGAGTAGGCTAGCCCACGTAGAGTAGGCTAGGCTAGGCTAGGCTAGGTAGTGTAGGCAAGACTAGGTTAGGCTAGGATAGAGTAGGCTAGGCTAGCTAGAGTATGCTAGGTAGAGTAGGCTAGCTTTGGCTAGGCTAGGTAGAGTAGGCTAGGCTAAGCTAGGCTCGGTATAGTAGGCTAGGTAGAGTAGGCTAGTCTAGGATAGGCTAGGCTAGGTAGAGTAGGCTAGACTAGGATAGGCTAGGCTGGGATAGACTAGGCTAGGATAGAGTAGGCTAGGCTAAGTAGAGTAGGCTAGGCTAGGATATAGTAGTCTAGGCTAGTTAGAGTAGGCTAGGATAGAGTAGGTTAGGCTAGGCTATGCTAGGTAGAGTAGGCTAGGTAGAGTAGTCTAGGCTACGTAGAGTAGGATAGGTAGAGTAGGCTAGGCTAGGCTAAGCGAAGCAAAGCTAAGCTAAGCTAGGGTAAGCTAGTCTAAGCTAAGCTAGGCTAAGCTATACTAAGCTAGGCTAAGCTAGGCTAAGCAA
>JZKD02S0988240.1:0-13592 GCA_000966675.3 Picea glauca | reverse complement strand
TCTCCACTAGCCTTACCCACCCTCCATGCTTGGAAAATCCGGCCTTGCTAGAGCAACTTGTCCTTCAAGAATTCACTTGTAAGATCAAGAGTACGTTCATTTTTTCCATACTCTCTCACACCTTTGATAATTATGTTTGCTTCCCTACCTTGTCTTTCCTTGTTTTCTCTACTTTGCATGTCATCCCCATGACTGTGTGTTTCTTTTTCCATATGATCAGAATTGCTAATGACTTGTACCCAAGTTTTAGAATTTTTTGTACAATCTATTTTCTCTTTATATTTTGCTTTCACTCCATGGATGTATGCTTGTTCACTTGTTTTCCCTTCAACTTTGGGTGTTTTAGAGTTCATCACCTCTCTAATTTCCATCGTGGAATCTTCCATGATTTGCCCAGCATCCTTCAAGCCTTTCTATTCAGCCTTTGCTTCCAAAAGGGTTTCTTGCAACATGGTCACTTGCTCTATTAAAACTTTATTGTTTTCTATTAAGTCTCGGTTTTCTACTGTCAATAATTAGATTTGAAGGTCTCTCTCATACCCTTTGACTTCCAAAACCTCCAGTCTCCTCTTGGCATTTAATAACTTTTGAACATACAGGTCAGATGACCATGTGAGAGGTGTAGATGTGGGACTGTACAATGCAAAATCACTGTTTTCTTTAGTTATGTTGTCGTTACACCTTTAAAAAGGGGGTTTGGTTGAAAGTTTATTACGAATTGCCCTTTTTTTCCTTGTCTGTTCCCATTTTAGACAAGTAGCTTTGCATTTTAAAATGCCCCGAAACTGTTTGGCATTGACCCAAACCCACTTCTCTTCTTTGTTTGAGGAGGCAATTTTCACTTGGCCTAAATGGTTTGTTTCACCCGAGACAGGTACCTCTTGCCCATTTTTTATGATTGTTGAGTGTATTGTCATTTCCATGTAGGAAAAAATAAAAAAAATAAACACAGAGTAAGGAACGGGATAATACCTGCCTGTCCCACCTAATCTTCTTGCTGTCCCACCTAATCCATTTGATGTAAAATCCATCCCATGGAAGCGACAAGAGACATGATAGCTCTAATAGAAGTATATCTGGCAACCGGAGAAAATGTTTTGTCATAGTCTTCTCCCTCCTTCTGGGAGAACCCTCTAGCTACGAACCTTGCCTTATATTTATCCATGCTTCCATCTGCTGCATATTTGATCTTATATACCCATTTTGAAGTTACTATTGATTTTTCTTTAGGTCTAGGCACAATTTCCCATACATCATTTTTCATGATGGATTGGTGTTCTTCTGTCATCGCTTATTTCCATTGTTTCTTCAGATCTACATCTTCAAATGTGGTAGGTTCTTCGTCTAGAATCTTTGTCATACATGCTGCATAGCTGGAGAATCTTTTGGGCTTCTTACTTTTTCTTAAGGTCCCACTTAGGGCCTTGAGTCTTTCTGCTTCTTGTAGGGTTGCTTCAAGCCAAGATGGTCGTTTCTTGGTCTTAGGTACAATGTCTGAATCAATGGTCTCACATGGTTGCATCAGGTGATCAAGTTGTTCCTTTTCTTCATTTTGGTTTTCTGGAAGACATCTGCCTTCTTAATTAGGCTCTTCATATTCTTCTTCTTCTATAGTTTCTTCTATGGATTTCTTGAAATACATCTTTTCATTGAAGGTCATGTCTCTGCTGACTTCAATCTTATGTTGTTTCGAGATATAGATTCTATAAGCCTTGGATGATTCACTATATCCCATGAATATGCCCTTCTTTCCTGAGGCTTCTAATTTATTCCTTTTGTCCTTGGGAATGTGAGAGCAAAACGAACATCCAAAGATTCTTAATTTTTCCACATTAGGTTTCTTACCTGAGAAGGCTTCTTCTGGAGTCATATCCTTCAATATGTAGTGAGGACTTCTGTTCTGAACATATATTGCTGCCATGGCTGCTTCTCCCCATAAAAACATAGATAAACCTTGATCGTTTAGTAATGACTTCATGGTTTTCTTCAATAGATCTGTTCTTTCTTTTTGCTACACCATTTTGTTGAGGATTATGAGGAACAATATTCTCCCTCCTAATGCATGTCGATTTGCAAAAGGCAATGAATTCCTTTGATGTGCATTCTCCTCCATTATTTGTTCTCAAGGTCTTGATTTTCTTGTTTGTGAGGTTCTCTATTTCTGCTTTGAATTCTCGAAACTTGCTAAATACTTCATCCTTTGTTTTTAGGAGATATAACCAAGTTTTTCTTGAGTAATCATCTATGAATATTACGTAGTAAAGAGAACCTCTTAGAGATATGATTGGCATCGGACCACAAAAATCTGAATGTATTAGATCTAGAATCTCCTCAGATCTATTGTTGCTACTTGGGAATGGCTTCTTGATATTCTTTCCAAGAGCACATCCTTTGCAAATTCCTTCATGTGTAGACTGTAATTTTGGTATTCCTTCAACCATATTTGAGAAAAGGCAATGCTTTATAGTTGATATGAACGTACCTTTTGTGCGAAAGTTCATTGGGATTGACTTCATCATGTACAAGAGCTTCTTCATTTTGTTCTAGTAGTCTATATAGATTTCCTTCACGGGTTCCAATAACCCTAGCATTCTTTATGTTGGAGTCTTTCTGTCAAGATAATACTTTTCCATCTACGAAAGACATTTTGTTTCCTTTGTCTTCTAGGCAAGATATGGTTACAAGATTCTTTTCTAAACTAGGTACATATAAGGGAGTTGAGAAATCCATTGTATAATTGGTAAGATTAGGAGGCTCCTCTCACACTGGAGTTAATCATGAGGTTGTGCGAAGTTGGTTGAAAGGATATCCCTCAGATATTCACCTAGCGTCAAAGACATTTATGTGGATTTATTTGTATTTTGGGATCTTGCTAGTGCCCATACCTCAGTGAGAGGTGGTGCTTTCAAGGTTTAGGGCTTTATTACCTTGCCCATACGGTGATCCAGAATTATGACTGCTTTCATGTGCATCAGTTATGTAGCCTTCCTAATACACACTTGCAAACGTGAGCTAAGGCCTGCTCACTTAGTGTGTCCTTGGAGGCACAATGCCTAGGTTCAAAGCCCACGTTATCACTTTGAATTGAACCTCTTCCGTCTAGGCTTACTTCTAGGGAAGCCAAGGGGGGTAGACCCTAGTTACTATGTGAATTATTAGATGAATTCTAGGAGTTAATTTTAGTTTGTTAAAGGTGAGGGGAAACTAGCCTATATGGCAAACAACAATGCAAATGAAAATCTTTCAATGAGAGTCAAACCTTTCCCTAAGTCAACTATGACTAGTGCCTAAGGTTGGGCAAGGGGTCAATAAATTATACAAGAATTAAATACAACTAAACAAAATATAATCAATGCTATAAGATACAACAAGATATTACATTACAATTGAGATATACAAATTGAAATACAAGAAAGTTTACAATGAACAAGATGAACTAGTTAATTACACAATATACATGAAAGAGAGAGTTAGATAAATGAAACATTCAACTCACAAAATGAAATGATGAAATATATCATACATAAAATTTTAGGAAAAAGAATAAGCACATTAGATGATATTACAAATATACAAAGGAAATTAGATTATACACCAATCACATGAGATAACACAATAAATATATTACCTTGAAATGTGAATTGCTCGAAATACCGAAATGTATGAAAAGTGAATTGCCTTAAAGTGTGATTGTAAAACTTGAAATGAATGCTTGCTTGAAAATAAATTACACCACCATAAGATTTCTTTCAAAATTAAATTGAGATGCCATGTTGTGAGATTGCCTTGAAACATGTATCGCAAGTGTTGTGAATGTAATGTGTAGCTTAATTTTAATATATTTTAGATGTCACCTTGATTGGGGGATTAAGTTTGATATATTGAGTCCTAGACTATATGACTACCCCAAAACCATTATTTTTTTGACAACAATTATGGCAACAAGGCCTACCTTAGCTCCACAGGTCAAATCCAAAGTTTCAAGGTACTACACCTAGAGGACGCTGAGCGTTGTGAGATCGTCCCCGACCTAGCACCCCAAGCTTCTTTCCAAGTCTTTGATTTTATGGTGCAAAAACAATAATTGGTTGTGGATGCCTAATTACTACCTCCAACCTTTGCCCTTTCTTGTTACCTAGGATCCAACTAAGTGGCAAGGGGAGAAAATATAGGACAAATGTTGGGAACACAAAAATTACTTGAGCAATGATTTTAAATTAAAACAAGCATTCTTTTGTTGCAAGGATGGCTTATGCCAATTTGCAAGATGGGGAAAAATAAATGTATGTGAAATGTTTTATTAGTTTGCCTTTAAACAATAATGAAATTAGTCTATTGCTTTACAAAACAAGTGAATTTATGGTTGCCTCACAGTTCTGGTCATGTGGAGGCAAAATGCCAACCATTTGACCAATGTGGGTATAACTAAAGAACAAAAATTAAATTTCTTGAAAGAATGAAAAGACTTGAAAGAAAAAATACTCCAACAATGGCACTTGTGGAGGCACAATGCCTACCGTATTGGCCAAGTTGGATATTATGTAAAAAATAGAAGACTTTTGAAAATGAAAATGAAAACCCCACAACTATGGCACAAGTCGAGGCACAATGCCTACCGTTTTGGCCAAGTATGGGCGTAAAAATGAAAAGCAATAATGAGAAATCCTAACTATTACAATATCAGATTTTTAAAGTAACTCTGGAAGAAGGCACACCCAAGAGACTCTCAAGGGTGGCTTACAATCACTTTAGAAGGGTATAAGGAGGGTGGACTTGATGTCCAACTTGAAGATGCCCTTTGGGGCTAAATAGCTTGTAGCAAATCTCCCTTTATGCTAAAAATCTGCAAGAAATAATGTTAAATGATACCCTTCAAAATGCTACAAAACCATACAATTTGTTGGATAGATTAGCCCAAATAAACAATAAATTTAAATAGAAAATTTGATATTTTTATGAAACTTCTAGCATCTATTCTATGTCATAACAATATATTAGAAAGATGAAGAGGAAAAGGAAACAATAGTTAGATAATTATTAAAACTTTGGAAAGTTAAAGAGAGTYGGCTCTCCACTCTAGAGCCAATCCTTCAACCCTTAGTCACTTCCAAGTAAGCTTGTCCTTTGCTACACAAGAAGAAATGAAGGTKAGAGTATCCAAAGAAGCTTGCAAAATACTTTCCAAATTAACTAAGAAACTACCACAAAACCAATAGCAAAACTACTATCAATAATATTCAAGCAAAATACTTTGCTTAAATCTCCACATACAAACTAGTGAAAGCAAAACATGAAACTAAATGGAAAGATATCACCTCAATAACACACAATGGCACACCAAGAAGACTCCCAATGCACCAAAATTTCTCCAAAGATTTCTTTATTATCCACCAAAATCTCACCACAAATACTTGTGACAAAATTTACACATGAGAGAGCACATAAGAGCACATGAAAGAGAGGGAGAAGATGGAAATTTTGGCATAATAGACTTTCTATGAGAATAGATGATAAAATGAGTGGAGGAGGCCTCAATTTATAGGAAAGGAGGAAGAGGGAGCCCACTTGGATGGGCTCCAAGTGTCACCCATCCAAAGGAGGAGGGTCCCATCAAAGAAAGCAAGTGGGAGGATGAGGGGTGAGTTGGGAAGAGGGAAACTCCTTTCCCTATTATATAAAAGTCAAGTGGGGAACTTTCCTAAAGTTTTAGGGGTTCCCATGGTGTATTTCATTTTTTATGAAATATGAGCAAGAGGGGGGCACCCCTCTTCTAGGAGAATGATGAATGTGGGTTGTGGGTTAGGCTAAAGGGGTTTTTATAAGTTAGAAAATGTTTTCCCAACATAGGAAAGGATATTGGGACACTTTTCCCACACTCTCTCATGACTTTCATGACTTTTACAAAATTCGACGATTTTAATTAAGCCAATTACATGTTTTTTTACTGACTTTGACTCCTCATGGACAAAGACCGAGCAAAACTTTTCCAAATGAGCTAAGACTTGGTCCAAGGGTGTAAGGGTGTATGAGCCATTTGATTTGAGTACTCATATCCCTATACAAAATGCCCAAGGACTACTTTTTTACATTTTACATCGAAAATAATAAAAAATCTTCAGTTTGCGGGAATTTTAATTATTAAAAAACTCCTATCAAAACTTAATGGAATTCCGAGAGACTCTACGACATGTATAACCTGGTCATTTACAACATTCCTATACCTTAGTTACATAGGTCTCGTCCATTAGAATGCCTTTCACTACTTTGGAGAAATTATTGTGGGGGGTGAAAAACTCAAGGGAAATTAATAAGGCTGAAAAGCCCAATTAATAACCCGAGGATAAAAAATACCCAGTGAAAGGAACTCTCCTAATGAAGAAGTCCTAATGCAACTGATTTAAACTATGATCCATGTAGACCTATTACATTATTATCCCACACAGGGGAGCGAAAATTCCAATTACAACAAAATGCTGAGGGCCACAACTGCCTTGTAGAACCAACAAGTCTTCAACTTGGTAGTACCATCAGGTGCATATATTCATGTTACATGGAGTTGACCCCCTATTTGAATAGGTGGTCAACATATAGCTACACATGGGGACGTGTGTTTGATCTTCACTTGGGAATTAGAGCATACGAGAACTTCATAATCTACAAAACCAAACATGCTCACCAATAACCAACATAAACATACATATATATACAATGACTAAATAAAATGCTATATAACAATAATTACATAATGAATAACCATTGTACAACATCTATACTTACAAAATGAAACTATGATATAACAAAAATATCTAGGTACACAATTTCATAATGAATGAAATAATACACAACTGAAATACGAGAAGGGTTAGAGATACGTTACAGAGGCTGTCCCTTTGGACACCAAGTTTAACATCATCTGAAGAAGAGTTTGAGTTGTTTCGCATTCCTTAGAATGTTAATGGGCTCACCATCCAAATGGTTGAGATGGAAAGAATTAGGACCTGCTATTTCCTGGATCACATATGGACCCAACCATAAACTGTCAAATTTGCCATGTTTTCCTATTTTTTCTCTGCCTTTATCCCATAATAAAACGGTATCACCAACTATGAAGTCCCTATGCCTGGATGATTTATCAAAAGCCTTTTTAACTTTACTCTGATTTTTTCAATTCTGGTTATATGCATTTCTCCTGCTTTCATCTGACTCTATTATCTGATTAACCCTGTTCTGAACTGCATCATGTTCTGTAGAAAAATCTTGTACTGAACCATAAGTAGGAAGTTTAAGGTGTACTGGAAACCTAGCTTCCAAACCATACACTAACTCAAAAGGACTTTTCCCTGTTGCTGATTTCTTAGTAATCCTGTCAGCCCATAATGCATGCTTAATTTTACTATCCCAAGATCTTTTGTTTTCACCAACTATTTTCTTAACTATGGTCATTAAGTTTTTATTACTTGATTCTGCTTGACCATTTTCTTGGGGATAGTAATCTGATGCATGCGACAAAATAATACCATACTTGAAACAAAAGGAAGACATTTCTGCTGAACAAAAATCCTTAGCATTATCTGTCACTATTTTTGAAGGCACCCCAAATCTAGTAATAATCCTATCTTCAAGGAAATCCATGACAACCTTTTCAGTTTCCGACTTTGTGGGAATGGTTTCAACCCATTTGGTGAAGTAATCTGTAGCTGTGATAACCCATGAATACCCATTACTTGAATTATCTTTGAACTTTCCTATGAAGTCCAAACTCCATTGCTGAAAAGGTGCTTCAACCACAACTGGTTGTAAGGGGAGGGCAACTAACTTTTTTTTTCCTCTGAAAATATGACAAGGCTCACATTTTCTCACAAACTGATGCACATATGAAAATATTGTGGACCAATAATATCCTTCTCTAAGGATTTTGTGTGTAGTGGTTTTGGCTGCAAAGTGTCCACCACAAAATCCAACATGGATTTCATCCACTAGTTTCTTTGATTCAACATCATCCACACATCTAAGGATAACTCCATCATGATTTTTCCATCCTAATCCATCTCTAGTGAGGACAAACTTAGAAGATTTTAACCTCAAATCCCTTTTCTTATGACCCACAAGATGACTTGGACAAGTAAGATTTTTAAGATAGAATATAATATCTGCATACCACTCGACTTGTTCAAGATTTAATAAATTAGGGGAGATTTCTTGATCATTATTTTGGCAAACCATACCCAAGGCCTTTTCATTCCCTTCAGTTAACATCTTAGCTAAACCTTGACCTCTAACCAACTTGGTGGGTGTGATTTCCAAATCATACTCTTGGATTTTTGCAATCCATCTACCTCTTGTACCTAATCTCTCTGACTGAGATAAAACAACTTTAACTTCTGAATTAGGCACATAACCAATCACCTTGGAATACCCAATGAAGACTCTAAAATTTTTAAGTGACTTCACCAAGGTATATGCTTGTTTTTCAAACATAGGATACTTTAGTTCCGCATTTTGCAAGGCCCTACTCATATATGCAATGGGTTGCTCATGGCCTTGATCATTTTTCTGAAGTAATACACTAGCAATAGTATCTTTAGAAGCAAAAGAGAAAATCTGAAAGTCCTTAGAATAATCTGGACTAATAAGGACGGGAGCTTCAGATATGGCAGTTTTAATATCTTGGAATGCTTTTTTACTTTCATCATTCCATTAAAACTTAACATCCTTCTTAAGCAACTTATATATGGGTTTCACAATTTTAGCATAATTAGGAATGAACCTATGAACAAAACTGGTTTGTCCTAAGAAGGATTGGAGAGATTTCTTTGAAATAGGTAAGGGCACTTTTCCAATTGCTTCAACTTTCTCTGGGTCTAACTTGACCCCATCTTTTGAAATAATATGGCCCAAGAGTTTACCTTCTGTTACCCCCAAAATTGATTTAGCAGGATTTAAGGAAATCCCAAACTCTCTACACTTTTCAAAAACCTGTTTAAGATGACTAATATGAATCTTTCCATCCTTAGAAAAAATAGTCAAGTCATCTTGATATATTTCTATTAATTTTCCAATTAACCCCCTAAAAGCATAATCCATAGCTCTTTGAAAAGTAGCTCCAGCATTTGATAAACCAAATGGCATTCTTAAATATTCAAAGGTACCCCATGGAGTAGTAAAAGTAGTCTTATGTCTATCTTCTTCCTTAAGTCCGATTTGATGATATCCTGAAAAACCATCAAGCATGGAAATCATTCCTGATCCTATTACCCTTTGTAGCAAAGTTTCCATCTTGGGAAGGGGATAATTGTCTTTTGTGCATGCAATATTTAAATTTCTGAAATCAATACATAGCCTTATTTTTCCATTCTTCCTAGCAACAACCAAGTTTGAACACCATGAAGAATGTCTAGTTTGGGCTATAATTCCTGCTGCTAACATTTTCTGTAACTCTTGTTGAACCAAAGGAGATAATTTGGGTTAATCTGCCTCAACTTCTATTTAAAGGGTTTAGTATTTTCCTTTAAAGGAATCACATGTTGAATCACATCTTCCCTATAGACCTTGAGTTCATCATAAGTGAAAGCCAAAACATCCCTATATTCCATTAACAATTTGACAATTTGATTTATTTCTTCTATAGGGGTAGTTTTGCCTACTTTCACCATTCTAGGCTCTTTGTCACTTCCTATGTTGACTTCCAAGTGGTCATATGGTTTTTCATTTGACTCTTCTTTATGCTTGTGTCCATTTTGTCTATAAAAAATCTTTTCTAGAGAAACAAGGCCCCCAAGAACTAGATTAGCCTTATTGTCATTGTCTGTATAGTTACAACCCTCCTCTTTATCATTGATATGAAATTCAGAAAATTCTTGTATTTGAGTTAAGAATCTAATGGCTTGTTTATCATCATCAAATATTTGCCAATGATCCATATTATCTGGAACTTAGGGTCTAAATATTACTTCCACCGAAACATTTTCTTTAATCAATTCATGGGAAAGTTGAAGTGTGGAAGCAACTACTACAAGTTCATCAGCATCATAATTTTGTTCCCTAGGAATAACAATAAGATTCAAAGCATCAAGATCTTCCATAGAGTCCTATATTGCATTCCTATATTTCCTTAACCTTTCTGACTTGCAAGCAAAAATATTCTTAAGTTGTTGAATGACCAAATCTAAGTCTCCCTTAATATTCAAACATTTGACACCCATGTTTTTGAAAACCTCTAAACCAAGCAACAAAGCTTCATATTTAGCCACATTATTAGTAGCATCAAACTCCAATCTATAAGAAAACTTAAATTTTTGACCATTTGGAGATTGAATGACTATTCTTGCACCTTTTCCCAATCTAGAAAAAACACCATAAAAATTCATATACCAAACTTCATCAACTCTATCATCTTTAATCTCCTCTTCTAAAGGCACAATAGAGTTAGACAAAACAACATAATTACCAAGATCATCCTCTCTATATTTTAACTCATCCTTAGGATTCCTTGTGTCTTCAACATGATACTTCCTATACAATTCCCTATTTAACTTAAAAGTATTTCCATTTTGGGTAGGGATGGTAGCATAGGTTAAATCCATTTGTACATTACCCCCCAAATATACATTTGCCTTTCTATTAAGAAACATTCCCCAAACCTCAGGAACATCAATCACAACAATATCCATTTCAAACATGATGTCTGGGAAATCTGCCAAGTGTACTTGTAAACCTTTGATTAATACATGCACTTCAATTGTTCTACTGTCCATGGCACAAAAGTTATGATAAGGTCTAGATATACTTAAGTTTAATTGTTCCATTACCTTCTTAGTCATAACATTTGAACTAGCCCCTGAATCTAGCATGCAATTATGTAGCACTTTACTGTTTACAAGCAAGGAAAGGTAGAAAGGTCGATTCTTCTCATTCCCCCTATCCCAATTCTACAAAATTATTGGTGCATCTTGGTAAGCCACACTTGGTTGTCTATCAACAATATTTTGAGGAGGAACTTCTATGGATTTAAGTAATTTTTCCCTTTGTGAAGGGATCTTCATGATTTCTGAAACTGGAACCAACATCTTTGCATTATTTAACCAACCACCTAAGTCAATATTCAAATCTGAGTTAGCATGCACAGTTGAATTAGAAGGAGTTGGAGCTACCTTGGGAATATTAGCTCGATTTTTATCTTGATTCCTATTTCCATTCCTTTGGTAGGTAATGCCTCTATACTTAGCCATTTCTGAAACTTGTTGGAGTGTAGGCTTAGGCCCAAACTTTTTCGTTGCCTTATCAACAACATTATTCATGTAAATTGCACTATTCTCATGTTCGGCAAATTCCATCCAATCATACATTCCAACATGGTATTTCCTACCACACATGTTAATTTGTTCATTTCCTTGATCACCATAATCATCTTCATGACAACCCTCAAGAAAAATGGGGCAAGTTGTTTCCTCATGAAACTCACCACAAGGCCTACAATAAGGTATAGCTTGATGCTTTACCAAGTTGGTGGACTCAAAAGGATTAGGTGGCCTTTGATCATGTGGAGGAGGTCTCTTTGGCCATTTTTCATTTGGCTTATGATGAGATCGATTATGTTGAGATCTCTCTATAGTGATCAACCTATTTTGCAAAGCATTAATATGATTGGCATGGTTAACTTCCATTTGTTTGATCAATTGAGTCAACTCCTTAATACCATCATTAGATGACTCATGACCTTCTACTTTCTTCTTCTTTTCTTCATTACTTTTAGAAGAAGATCCTCTAGTAAAACCAGGAATGCTGGACTTTCTAGCATCTTGCATATTCTTATCTATTCTTACTGCATACTTTTGTGCATCCACAAGACTTTGTGGCTCCTTATCCCTTAATTGATATCTCATTTCTCCCTCAAAAGATTCCATGTAGTGAATCAAGATGGAATCTGGAGGAGGTTTTATATCTTGATGGAGACTTTTAATCAAGTCATTAAATTTTTTGTTGAATTCTTCCATGGTTTCATTTTCCTTTTTCTAACTTGTACTAAGGGCAGCTAGTAAGTATTTGTTTTCTTTCTGATCACCCCATATTTTCATAAACCTAGTTATTATACTATCTAGGGTGTTAAACTTGTTTGGATCAAATTCAGAAAACCATTCTGCATCATCTCCTTCTAAAGAATACACAAATAAAGTCATTTTCACATCTTCCTCATCATGACCACGACACCATTTCCCAATACATAAGTTAAAATTTAAGATGTGGGATTTGGCACTAATATCATTATTTCCATGAAAAGTAGGCAACTTATCAATAGCTTTGTCATGAATGATGTGAGGGGAACCTTGAATGGATGCAAAATTCAAGAGCGCTAGAAAATCACCCATGGTTAAATTAGGATTAGTTGTTATAGTATTAACAATTGGTTGATTATTATTAGTTGAAAACAAGTGATGTATATCAGAGATTGCTTCTTCTCCAAGACTATCAAGAAACCTACGAGGAACTAATCTGTTTGCTCTCCTCCTATACACCCTTTTAGGTTCAGTAAGAGCATAAACCAACCCTTGCGGGTTACTCCTAGTAGGATACCTTATAGAATTATTCAATGGAGTCGCCGCTTGGAAATTAAGCAATAACGAATAACACACCCAAGTTTTAAAAATTTAGGGAGGAAATTATTACTTTGTTATTTAAAGAATAAATTAAAGTTAAGTCATTTTGACCAAGGATAAAAGACTTGTCCCTGACAACGGCGCCAAAGATGTTGTCATCCTAATACACACTTGCAAACGTGAGCTAAGTCTTGCTCACTTAGTGTGTCCTTGGAGGCATAATGCCTAGGTTCAAAGCCCACGCTGTCACTTTGAATTGAACCTCTTCCGTCTAGACTTACTCCTAGGGAAGCCAAGGGGGGTAGACCCTAGTTACTATGTGTATTATTAGATGAATTCTAGGAGTTAATTTTAGTTTGTTAAAGGTGGGGGGAAACTAGCCTATATGGCAAGCAACAATGCAAATGCAAATCTTTCACTGAGAGTCAAACCTTTCCCTAAGTCAACTATAACTAATATCTAAGGTTGGGCAAGCGGTCAATATATTATACAAGAATTAAATACAACTAAACAAAATATAATCAATGCTATAGGATACAACAAGATATTACGTTACAATTGAGATATACAAATTGAAATACAAGATAGTTTACAATGAACAAGATGAACTAGTTAATTACACAATATACATGAAAGAGAGAGTTAGATAAATGAAACATTCAACTCACAAAATGAAATGATGAAATATATCATACATTAAACTTTAGGAAAAAGAATAATCACATTAGATGATATTACAAATATACAAAGGAAATTAGATTATACACCAATCACATGAGATAACACAATAAAGATATTACTTTGAAATGTGAATTGCTCGAAATACCGAAATGTATGAAAAGTGAATTGCCTTAAAGTGTGATTGTAAAACTTGCAATGAATGTTTGCTTGAAAATAAATTACACCACCATAAGATTGCTTGCAAAATTAAATTGAGATGCCATGTTGTGAGATTGCCTTGAAACATGTATTGCAAGTGTTGTGAATGTAATGTGTAGC
>JZKD02S0988196.1:0-13592 GCA_000966675.3 Picea glauca | reverse complement strand
GGAGTTTGTGTTGGTTTAATATCTGATACCTCCTAAAAATACTGCAACAACTCAGGGGGAGCATGTGTTCTTTGACATTGATGTCAAAGGGGGAGAAAAGAGTCTGGGTGCCTTTATTTCCATCAATGCCAAAGGGGGATATTGTTGGCATGTTTTACAAGCAGTGTATTCTTTTCATTGATGGAAAGTACAACTATGATGATGGCTTAAGTACAAGAAGAATGTGCCAGGCGGGCACCAAAAATATTTTGGGAAGACACAATAGAGAAAGCTTGATAAGATCAGAAGAGATAGTGCAGCGTATGCATGTTTGTCATTGATGGAAAAGATCACGACCAACAGTGCATGGATAATGGCATGGAATTGGCAAGTTCAACAAGTGATCATTGGATCCCATTCAAAAGCATAAACTCCAGGAGTCAAGGAAGCAACTCATGGAAAAAAATCACGAAATGCGAAACCATGACTTAATCTCCATTTTAGAGTTTCGGATACTGAGAGTTGGAGGTGTCAAGGAAACTCATGACAAGAATGATGAAATTGCAAAATGAAAAACCACAACGTTTTAGAGTTTTGGATACCGAGAGTTGGAGGAGTCAAGGAAGCAACTCATAGCAGGAACTCGCGATATGTGAAATCATGAAAATATCTGGACCGTCGAATCGTCAAGATTGTGGACCATTGATCTGACTTCATTTTGGAGTTCTGGATACCAAGAGTTGGAGGAGTCAAGAATCGAGACTCTTCATAATAGGATTCCCGAAGTTGCGAAATGCGAAACGTCGAAATAGGCACATCAACAAACCACGTCAGCTAAGGACACATGGCACAATCATGCAATGACAAGTGTCAAGATGATTCAACATTTCAGGCACATGTAAGTCACGAATCAGAGTGACACATGGCAGCTATTCGACACATGTCAATCCACATGTGACGTCAGCAGGTTTATGTCACATCGGAACTTTCTATTTCAGGTTTTTACATAGCAAGAAGAAACTCCACCATCATGAAGTCTCGAAATCTGAAATGCCGAAAGGGACTATTGTGAGTCTCGAAAACTTGAAAGGGAAAACTCTGAAATCCTATCAACCCTCCATCTTAGTGGGTTATGTGAACCGTCCGATCACTTCAGAGATTTTGTGATCATGAATTTTATAATATTGGAGTCACGATGACTCGAAGGGAAAAATGTCGAAATCCCATCAACCGTTCGATTAAGAAAAGAAGGGATCAGATTATGAAGTCTTGTGGACCGTTGATCTGGCTCCATTTTGGGGATTGCGACTTGGAGTGTCGAGACACTTCTTCACAGGAATGCAAAAATTCTGAAATGCCGAAATGCGAAAACACCTTTTGGTGTAGGCTGTGGTCACTGTCAGTGGTCATGTGAGAGGGAGGAGCTAGCACCAAGTTAAGCTCCTTTTCAGTGATCCTAACATGAAGAGTTGAGACTCTTCACCACAGGAATGCTGAAATACCGAAATACGAAATGGAAAAATCAACGCGAGACCTTGTGCTTGTAATCCAATGGTGTTGTATACTTGGAAATATGATCAAAGGGCTACTGTTGCTCTTCACAGTTAATTGATCAGTTACGATTCAGTTAGCAGAACTGAATCATGACTCTTGGACGGTTGGTGATTCAGTTGCTGATGTGTTTTCTTAGAGGTTCACAGTGTAACTGCTAGAAACGACTGATGGTTTATGCCAGAGGACTTGAAGAGACTTCAGGGTGATCGCCAAAGAAGATGAAGTGTCTCGAGGCATCTTCTAGTGGCATGAAGACTGTTCATAGAGGCTATTGACAGATGTAAGACCGCTGGAGCCTGGAACTGCAATAGAGGGAATGAGCTCGACTGTGACAGAGAAGACGAAGAGTCTCGACTACTGGAGAGGCTAAGGAATATCGAAATAACACCCAGTGATGATGGACACATGGGTTTAACACCCAGAGAAGCTGAAGAGTTGCAATGATGATCAGGTAGAGCACTTGACATGAGGAGAACATGCAGAACAAAGAGAGTGTGTTGATGCTCGAGGTAGTGAAGCGGTGGCAATGTGGAGTGGCAATGTATATCTTGATGTGAAGAACAATGGCGTGGGGGAGAGTGTTAGCATCGGAAGTCACTCCTGGATTTCTTGTAGGAGAAGAGCCCGACACCCATCAGTTTAATGTACGATTTGTTTCTAAAGGGATGATCAAATGGAAAGAAACTCAGAACAATATCGTCTCAACTTTGAAACTAAACCAGGCATGCATGGGCAGATGAGGTATTAGATAAACTTCAAACAATGGGCTGTAATAAGGGTGAGCAGGGGGAATACTTGTATGAGAAGAGTGCAAAGGTCTGTCATAAACATCAGGTTTCTAATAGAATGGAGAAAAGAGAGTCCAAACACAAGATCCTCTTACACTCAAACACAGAGGACCAGAGAATACAATAATGTAACAACAAATCCTTTATCATAACATAACTGCAATAATTCATGCGAATCATTCGATCATGAACTCTTTGGTATGAGACAAAAACATAGACGGAGTAAGAAAACTGTTTTTCATAAAACAAGAAATCTCAGATATAGATGCACAACCAAGAAACTAGAATGATTGTTAAAACTTTACCGTCGGGAGCTTGGCTCTACCATTGATAGATACAAAAATGGCGAAACGCCTACATATACTCGAAACAAAAACAACAACAAAATCGAGACGCTGAATTAAAACTTTGCATCTACATGGCTTCTGACAATCTGCACCTGCAGTCTCTGAATGATCGTGCACTTATGGCAGACGCAATCAGACTCCTGACGGTTCCGTGGGTGAATTGACATGTCTTTAATTCATCGTCGGACTTTCCCATTATGGTGGAGTCGATGTCTAACCACCACCAACTGCCTCAATAACTTCTTCATTGGGATTGAGGATGGCCCAGCCAACTCGACACTTTCGCGCCGTGGAAGACCTTTTGCGCTGCCACATGGATTAGTTGAACGGCCTGATGAATAGGTGTGGAGGCCAACGCGAAGGATGGGGCGCATAACGGGAGTGGTAACACCAAAACTATGAGGGTGTGAGAGAGGTTACAGGAGAAGACACATGGGGGCGGGAGATGAGATATAATGGACACACTTTAGTGGGAGGCTGATGTGGAAGAGAGCGGGACACATGGCAGGTGGTGAGTGGATGATGAGATG
The DNA here is from genome assembly GCA_000966675.3 of Picea glauca. Lineage (NCBI taxonomy): Eukaryota > Viridiplantae > Streptophyta > Pinopsida > Pinales > Pinaceae > Picea > Picea glauca. Next base: position 10,394 of record JZKD02S0988196.1, on the reverse strand, counting down.
GAAAAGCGATCGTGTGGTTAGGTGGAGAACAGATGGCAGGATGGCACAACAAAGGGGGGCCCCATGTTGATTAAACACAGAACAACAGTGGATGTCTGGGTGGCCTGGGCGCTGTTGATCTGGGTGCTCGAATTGCAGCCATCGGAGAGATGCGTCATCGATTCCAGACCCCCCCCTCCACTTAAAGGTAGAAATGAGGGAGGGGTCCGTAATCACGCTGCGTTCCATTGATCCGGGTGCTTCGATCGTAGCTGTTGAAGAGGTGCGCCCTCGATTCCAGACCCCCCCCCCCTCCACTTAAAGCTAGAAAGGCGGGGGGGCTCCAGAATTCCATGTGCGCCATTGATCTGGGCACTCGAATCTTTGCCATCCAGATTTGGTTTTCATTTAAACACGGACACATTGGCATCCCAACCTTAGGATAAGTGGGTTTTTAACCCATTCCTTCGCATTTTAACCCTTTTACAAGAAATATCGCTAACATTTGGCTCCATGGAGGATAGAGTCGTCCCTGTGATGCTCTAAGGACCCTTTTGCAGATTTAGTGCCTTGTTGTTGGGATATGGAGTCATTTATTAAGCTAAAAACAAAAACAATATTTACAAAAACAAAAGAGCCGACTTCGGTTCACAAAAAAACATTTTTTCAAGAAATGCCCATTTACTAGGCCATTCAAAACTTCTTCGCCTTCCATATCCTGCAACCTGTAAGTGTTGTTCGAAAATACTTCAAGGATATTGAAAGACCCAAACCAGAGGGCATCAAACTTACTGTGCTTACCCCTGTTCTACCTGGGTGCATCCCATTTGAGTACCAGATCACCCTGCTCGAATTCTTTCTTTTTCCTCTTCTTGTCAAAAGCCTGCTTGATCTTCTGCTGGTGATTATAGGCCCTGTCCATGACCTATTCTTTGATCTGCTGCACTTCCACCATCTAATGAATCCTTCTAACCACATGGTTAGGTTCTCCTTCAAATTCCAGGAGGAAATTCACGACAGATAAGGCGAGCTGAGTAGGGAAAACAACCTCTATTCCATAAACAAGTTGGAAAGGTGAGATGCCTAGGGATTTCTTTGTTGTCACCCGATCAGCCCAAAGAGCAAATTTGAGATTTGAGTCCCAGGCCCTTTTATTTTCCTCCAGTAGCTTCTTGATAAGATTGATCAGACTTTTATTGGAGGACTCGGCCAGTCCGTTTCCTTGAGGATAATAGGGAGTAGAGTGAATCAGTGAAATCTCAAACTGTTCACGGAACTTGACTGGAGGCTCAGACCTGAAGGGGGCGGTATTGTCTGTGACAATTTTGCTAGGGCAGCCAAATCTAGCTATGATATCTTCCAGGAAGATGATAATCACTTTGTGAGAAGTGCTCCTGGTTGGGATAGCTTCTATCCATTTGGTGNGATAAGTGGGTTTTTAACCCATTCCTTCGCATTTTAACCCTTTTACAAGAAATATCGCTAACATTTGGCTCCATGGAGGATAGAGTCGTCCCTGTGATGCTCTAAGGACCCTTTTGCAGATTTAGTGCCTTGTTGTTGGGATATGGAGTCATTTATTAAGCTAAAAACAAAAACAATATTTACAAAAACAAAAGAGCCGACTTCGGTTCACAAAAAAACATTTTTTCAAGAAATGCCCATTTACTAGGCCATTCAAAACTTCTTCGCCTTCCATATCCTGCAACCTGTAAGTGTTGTTCGAAAATACTTCAAGGATATTGAAAGACCCAAACCAGAGGGCATCAAACTTACTGTGCTTACCCCTGTTCTACCTGGGTGCATCCCATTTGAGTACCAGATCACCCTGCTCGAATTCTTTCTTTTTCCTCTTCTTGTCAAAAGCCTGCTTGATCTTTTGCTGGTGATTATAGGCCCTGTCCATGACCTGTTCTCTGATCTGCTGCACTTCCACCATCTAATGAATCCTTCTAACCACATGGTTAGGTTCTCCTTCAAATTCCTGGAGGAAATTCACGATAGATAAGGCGAGCTGAGTAGGGAAAAAAACCTCTATTCCATAAACAAGTTGGAAAGGTGAGATGCCCAGGGATTTCTTTGTTGTCACCTTATCAGCCCAAAGAGCAAATTTTAGATTTGAGTCCCAGGCCCTTTTATTTTCCTCCAGTAGCTTCTTGATAAGCTTGATCAGACTTTTATTGGAGGACTCAGCCAGTCCGTTTCCTTGAGGATAATAGGGAGTAGAGTGAATCAGTGAAATCTCAAACTTTTCACAGAACTTGACTGGAGGCTCAGACCTGAAGGGGGCGGCGTTGTCTGTGACAATTTTGCTAGGGCAGCCAAATCTAGCTATGATATCTTCCAGGAAGCTGATAATCACTTTGTGAGAAGTGCTCCTGGTTGGGACAGCTTCTATCCATTTGGTGAAATAGTCGGTCCCAGTCAGAATCCATCTATTCTGGCCACTTGAGGGAGGATGAATTTCTCCGATGAAGTCCAATCCCCACTGCTGAAAGGGTGCTGAAACTACCACATGATTTAATGGCATGGATTTGAGCTGCTTCTTTCCTGAGAACTTCTGGCATTTGATGCAAGCTCTGATTTCTCTGCAGACATCAGGAAATAAGGTGGGCCAGTAATACCCAACCGAGAGGATCTTGTGAGCTGTGGTCTTCCAGAAATGATGACCTCCGCAGAGACTGCTATGGAAATCGAACATAACCTTCTGGGCTTGCTGCGGGTCCAGACACCTTAGTAATACCCCCAGAGGGTCTTTCCAATACAAGGCTTGGTCAATGAGGCAATATCTGACCGCTTTGAGCTTTAAGGCTTTGGCCTTACCTTTTCCCAATCCATCAGGGGGCTTTAATTCTTGCAGAAAATACAAGATGTCCTTGTACCAGGGGCATGATGCTAGTGATAGGGCACCCTGGAAATGCTTGTTGGATGGCTCAGCTTGTTGATTGATGAAGTTAATTCCCAAGGCTTTGCAATTGGACTGAGCCAACAACTTGGCCAAACCCTGCCCTTTTATCAACTTGGTGGGCTTAATCTCTAGATCAAACTCTAGGATCTTGGCTATCCATTTACCTCTCCTCCCATCTATGTCAGGTTGTATAAGAATGTACTTCACAGAGGTTGAAGGGACATATGCAGTGATCTTTGAGTGCAAGACATAGACTCTGAAAGCTTTAAGAGCCTTCACTAGGGCATAGGCCTACTTCTCCATGATCTCGTACCGGAGTTCTGCATCTCTCAATGCCTTATTGTAGAAAGAAATAGGTTTCTCTCGCCCTTGATCATTTTTTTGTAACAAAGCTGCCGCTACTGTATCACATGAAGCAAAAGCAAAAATAAGAAAATCTTTGGAATAATCAGGACTGATTAGCACAGGTGCCTCAGTCAACGCCTTCTTTATTTGGACAAAATATTCCCTGGGTTCAGTGGTCCATTTTACTTCATTTCCCTTCCTGAGCATGGTTGTGATGTGTTTCAGCAGCTCAGAAAAATTTGAGATGAATCTCCTCAGAAAATTAATCTTTCCCAAAAATGCCTGAACCTCTTTTTTAGATCTGGGAAGTGACAGGGTCTGAATTGCTTCCACCCTGCTAGGATCAATTCTCACCCCCTCTGCTGATACTATATGGCCTAATAACTTCCCCTCCTACATATCAAACAATGATTTCTTGGGTTTTAAGGATAGGCCATACCTCCGACACTTCAGGAAAACCTTCTTTAAGTGGCAGCAGTGCTCCTTGTCTGTCCTGGAGAAGACTGTGATATCATCCAAATAGATCACTACAAACTGATCCCTCTCCCAAATGAAGGCGATATCCATAACTCGCTGAAATGTTGCTCCTCCATTCATCAATCCGAAAGGCATTTTGGCGTACATGAATGTGCCCCAAGGAGTGGTGAAGGTTGTCTTTTCTCTGTCCTTAGGCATGACTGATATCTGATTGTAACCAGAGAAACCATCAATCATGGATATCCTAGATGCACCGGTTACCCTCTGCAGTATGTGTTCCATGTTGGGCAAGGGATAATTATCTTTCGTTGAGCTCCTGTTTAGGTTCCTGAAGTCGACACAAAGCCCGACTTCTCCACTTTTCTTGCTTACCGGGACTAAATTGGCCACCCATTTGGAATATCTTAAGGGGATGATGATGTGGGCCTCTAACAACTTCTTCACTTCTTTCTCCATGACAGGCAACAACATGGGATTTATTTTTCTTAGTTTCTACCTAAACGGCTTGGCTTCCTCCTTTAGTGGAATCTTGTGTTCGATGACTGATGTGTCATATGTCTTGAGGTCTTCGTAGGTCCATGAAAACACATCAACAAACTCTCTCAGCAACTCAGTATATTCACTCCTCTGTTCCCTGGTCAAACTTCTTGACAACTTGACAAACTTGGGCTCCTCTGGTGTGCCAATGTTGCACTCGGCTGTGTCAGCATCATCACCTGAAATTCTACCCTTCACTGCCACATCATTCTCATCGAACAATATTTCTAACAAGACTAGCCCTCTCAGGATGTAATTGCTCGGTAGTTGAATAATCTGATGATTAGCAATTTTATTTAAAAACACCCCAGGGTGGGGGTCCCCTTCCATATCAGGATCTTCGTCAATATGCAATGCAGAAAAATCATCAACAGATTGGAGAAATTTTTCGATTTCCAAATCATCTTCGAATACCTTCCAATGCTTGACATTGTCTGGTACAGAAGGTCTGTATTTTATTTCAACATCAGATCTGACCATAGGCTACGAAGGAACTTCGAGAAAACTAGCTGTGACAGCTAAAAAGTCGGTTGAAGCATTTTATTCCCTCGGAATGAAAGAAATGTTAAAAGCTAAGAAGNTACAAGGCTTGGTCAATGAGGCAATATCTGACCGCTTTGAGCTTTAAGGCTTTGGCCTTACCTTTTCCCAATCCATCAGGGGGCTTTAATTCTTGCAGAAAATACAAGATGTCCTTGTACCAGGGGCATGATGCTAGTGATAGGGCACCCTGGAAATGCTTGTTGGATGGCTCAGCTTGTTGATTGATGAAGTTAATTCCCAAGGCTTTGCAATTGGACTGAGCCAACAACTTGGCCAAACCCTGCCCTTTTATCAACTTGGTGGGCTTAATCTCTAGATCAAACTCTAGGATCTTGGCTATCCATTTACCTCTCCTCCCATCTATGTCAGGTTGTATAAGAATGTACTTCACAGAGGTTGAAGGGACATATGCAGTGATCTTTGAGTGCAAGACATAGACTCTGAAAGCTTTAAGAGCCTTCACTAGGGCATAGGCCTACTTCTCCATGATCTCGTACCGGAGTTCTGCATCTCTCAATGCCTTATTGTAGAAAGAAATAGGTTTCTCTCGCCCTTGATCATTTTTTTGTAACAAAGCTGCCGCTACTGTATCACATGAAGCAAAAGCAAAAATAAGAAAATCTTTGGAATAATCAGGACTGATTAGCACAGGTGCCTCAGTCAACGCCTTCTTTATTTGGACAAAATATTCCCTGGGTTCAGTGGTCCATTTTACTTCATTTCCCTTCCTGAGCATGGTTGTGATGTGTTTCAGCAGCTCAGAAAAATTTGAGATGAATCTCCTCAGAAAATTAATCTTTCCCAAAAATGCCTGAACCTCTTTTTTAGATCTGGGAAGTGACAGGGTCTGAATTGCTTCCACCCTGCTAGGATCAATTCTCACCCCCTCTACTGATACTATATGGCCTAATAGCTTCCCCTCCTTCATATCAAACAATGATTTCTTGGGTTTTAAGGATAGGCCATACCTCCGACACTTCAGGAAAACCTTCTTCAAGTGGCAGCAGTGCTCCTTGTCTATCCTGGAGAAGACTGTGATATCATCCAAATAGATCACTACAAACTGACCCCTCTCCCAAATGAAGGCGATATCCATAACTCGCTGAAATGTTGCTCCTCCATTCATTAATCCGAAAGGCATTTTGGCGTACATGAATGTGCCCCAAGGAGTGGTGAAGGCTGTCTTTTCTCTCTCCTTAGGCATGACTGATATCTGATTGTAACCAGAGAAACCATCAATCATGGATATCCTAGATGCACCGGTTACCCTCTGCAGTATGTGTTCCATGTTGGGCAGGGGATAATTATCTTTCGTTGAGCTCCTGTTCAGGTTCCTGAAGTCGACACAAAGCCCGACTTCTCCACTTTTCTTTCTTACCGGGACTAAATTGGCCACCCATTTGGAATATCTTAAGGGGATGATGATGTGGGCCTCTAACAACTTCTTCACTTCTTTCTCCATGACAGGCAACAACATGGGATTTATTTTTCTTAGTTTCTACCTAAATGGCTTGGCTTCCTCCTTTAGTGGAATCTTGTGTTCGATGACTGATGTGTCATATGTCTTGAGGTCTTCGTAGGTCCATGAAAACACATCAAAAAACTCTCTCAGCAACTCAGTATATTCACTCCTCTATTCCCTGGTCAAAATTCTTGACAAATTGACAAACTTGGGCTCCTCTGGTGTGCCAATGTTGCACTCGACTGTGTCAGCATCATCACCTGAAATTCTACCCTTCACTGCCACATCATTCTCATCGAACAATATTTCTAACAGGACTAGCCCTCTCAGGATGTAATTGCTCGGTAGTTGAATAATCTGATGATTAGCAATTTTATTTAAAAACACCCCAGGGTGGGGGTCCCCTTCCATATCAGGATCTTCGTCAATATGCAATGCAGAAAAATCATCAACAGATTGGAGAAATTTTTCGATTTCCAAATCATCTTCGAATACCTTCCAATGCTTGACATTGTCCGGTACAGAAGGTCTGTATTTTATTTCAACATCAGATCTGACCATAGGCTGCGAAGGAACTTCGAGAAAACTAGCTGTGACAGCTAAAAAGTCGGCTGAAGCATTTTCTTCCCTCGGAATGAAAGAAATGTTAAAAGCTAAGAAGAAATTATCCACTAGGTCCCATACCTCGTTCCTGTAATTCTTGAGCCGAGGATGCTTGGCCTGATAAACATTTTTGACCTGCTGGATGATTAATTCTGCATCTCCAAACACAACCATCTCCTTTATTCCCATTTATTTCGCAGCCCTCATACCCAGAACAAGAGCTTCATACTCTGCCACATTGTTGGTGATTTCGAACTCCAGCTTCTATGATAGGGATATGGTTTCTTGACAGGGTGATATGAATACCACTCTGACACCTGCACCTACACTAGAGGAAGCTCCATCAAAGAACATCTTCCAAACATAGGTGGTTGGAGGAGGCATCTCCTGATTAAGAATGGGCTATTTTATGATCTGTAAAGGGGCCTCAGGAATCTCGGTGACCTGTAACAAACTAGACCCTAAGCCAGTGTCAAGTGCAAAGATGGGGTGATTAGTGGGGTTCGCTTCATCACTGAATATGTAGGCTAGCTGGGCTTCTCTGTACAATCTCCTGTGTTCCCCTCCAAAAACTAGAATGGTGGCATAGGTGAGATCCATCTGTAACGTTCCTCCAAGTCTCTTAATCCAAGACCTTGACAACATCATGCTGAACTTGGGGGGAACATCAACTGCCACAATATCCATGTGTTGGCAACCAATTCATCTTTTTATTTCTCTAAAAAAAGCTGCCTACACCCCTTGTCTTGTTACAGAGAAATCATCGTCACATTGTGCTACTAGACATTTGTTTCATTTTTTGCGACAATTGCAATTTGGTTTCGATTCAATTTTCACAACTGAAAGTGTGAAAATACCTCTTTCATCGTTTGACCTGTCGTTGCCTTTTATTGATTTTTCCAAAAGATGCTTGACCATTGGTTTATCACATGACTACAAAAGATTTTTCAAACTTATGTCCTTTAGCATACTCTTACCTTGATTGGGCATTTGGATCTATTTGATTACCAAGCTGTCGAGCATGAAGATTTACTGGTTACATTTGATTCTATAAAGGTCATGATTGATTTTGGTCTCATATGCTTTCATCCTTATTGCTATGAGCTCTTCACTCATTGATTATACAAGATTTTTGGTTGCAATGTTTTAAAAAAAAACTTTGAAATATAAACATTTGAATGTGCAAACAAATGCATTGGTAATATTATAAGGTCAATTTAAGAAATGACAATGGTTTGAGTTTCACAAAGGCGCGTTGATTAATCATTTTGGATTTCAATTGTATAATCGATGTTCGGTGCATTGTTTTGCGAGTTGATATTACATTGAACGATCAATAGTTTCGAACTATGCATTGGCATGATTGAATTAACCTTGGTATAAAATGATTGATTGATACGATGGATCGTTGTTTAATGTTGGTTATCGTGTTGGATTGAACTGAACACTTGGTGCATGAGCATAACGTATGGTGCTAGTTCTGTTTCGGATGAATGGCACGTTGATATGATTGTACACCTATTTTGTTGGCTGATACACATGGTTTAAATGATTATGATTATAACAACACTGTACTCATTCATTAATACAATGCATGGCGGTGGTAATCCCACCACCTTCGCATGCATGCAGTTAATTCCGGTCTCTTCGAGCGCTGAAGCTGTCAAACCCTATCGTGTTTGACTCTGTGCATTGTTTCGTTCAGTTCAAACTCTACCATGTACAAAAGCCATGGCTCCTGTCGTAAGGGCCGAGACCAACGAGTGCCAAGCATTGTTGACGTTTGATGGTGCATATAGCGACCTGGAGAATCACGGGTGGCTCGCTTTCATAAGGGACTTCGATGGTTATAACTTCACTGTGGCTCGACAATTTGCGTTATCTTTTGATGGATTCCAAGCCAAAGTTGGAGATGTCCATCTTGAAATCACTTAATAGTTTCTCAGCTCGGCAACCAGCCTGCCTGTCAAGGGACAAAAATTGTCGAAAAGTTGCAAGGTAGATGATGTCCCGTGGACATTACTATTCCAATCTCGCACGGTGAAATCATGCGACAGAGGTTTGCCTGCAAAGATGTTGAAACCCTGCTGGTATGATCTCTTGATGATTATCAAGCAATTCGTTACTTGTGAAGGAAGGTACAGGTTCATTTTCTTGTTTCACCTGCGTTTATTAATGGTTTTTATGGGTTTCGAACTTAGTATGCCGCACTATCTACACCGAAGTTTGTTCAAAATGGATAAAAGGTACAAGCGTAGCTAGGCTGACACCAGCCTCTTCCATTTGGTGTTGATTAAAATGATTTTGGTTTCTGAATTGGGGTTACGTCGTGATTCTTGGCATGATTTGCTCAGTCGTAATGTCTTTGAAGAATCAAATCCTCCACAGGTGGATAAGCCCATGGTGATCGAGAGCAAGCCTACCCCTGTGCCTTATAGTGTTTTGTTACCCAAACCTGAACCCGACTCACCTTTGAATTCGCCTATGGCTGTGACTAAACAGGTTGAAATTGATAAACCCACCACCAAACGGCCTAAAACTAAGACTGGTGCTAATGCTAAAGGCAAGAAAAATGCAAGGTTAATCTCTCGCATGGCGAGGAATAGATCCAAACCCCCTGCCAAATCAGAACCTATCATGGTCTGCGAAGACTCTAATTCAGACATTGAACGATTTCTCGTCGAAGAGTATCCTTACTCCGAGGGCTTGTGTGGCAAACCTCCTTATGATTTCGTCAAGAAATTACCTCCTTGTCTGCGGGATAACCTTGATTTTCCTGGTATTGGACCACCCCATGAAACCCTCGGGGAATCATCAAAACTTCCTTCTGTTCAAACTGTTGCTCCACCTTGCGATCAATGTGGGTTGTGGTTGGAGAGATACTACTTGGATGTCCCAATATTGCAATCCAAAATTCACGATTTGGAAAACCAAGTGGCAAAGCTCACTCGTCAGAATGCAAAAGAACAACCCAATGACAAGAAGCAATGAACTACGGGTTCGATCCTGTTCAAAAATGTCGAGTCTTCTACAACAATTGTCAATTCAAAATTGACATAATCTCAGCATCTGTGATGGTATAATTTTCACTCATTTATATTACACTCTGTGTACATATTTCACCTGCTCTGTTACATAAGCATGCTTCGTTGTATATAATTTTGGTTTTGATGAATCATTTTTGTTATAGTTTAAGATTCGATTGGATTTGGTTTTAATTTAATGGATCATCGAATAGATATGATTGCTCAAATTTAGCTCGATGCTCTGTTAATATGACAAGTTGTTATATTTTTAAAAATAGACTGTTGTTAGTATTTCAATTTTCGAATACAGTCAATGGTATGATTTGAATTAGTTATGAGTAAAAATGATTGATGAATCGGTTAGCTATATTTGTTTTTCAACCAAATCGGATACTTTTCCCGTTGATACATAACCAATTGCAACTTATTCGATTCTCATTATTGTGTGAATTGGATTCTGTTCAGGATTTCGATATTGTTTCTATAATTAACTCAGTAAAGATTTGTGTTGATT
>JZKD02S0988185.1:0-13592 GCA_000966675.3 Picea glauca | reverse complement strand
TTTTAAAATATCTTAAACCACTTTGACTACTTTGACCTTTTGGGGCTTCTAGATGACATATGAGATTCCTCCAACTTCGTAAGGCCATAACTCTCAAACCGTGAGGAGTTATGTGGCGTTCTACATACCACCAAAAATGTCATGACATGTACTATCCATATAGAATAGTATTATATGAAAATATATCATAACTCATTCTGTTACCCATCAAACAAACTTTGGTCCATTACCCAAATCTGGGGTCTCCAACTTCTCATGGACATAACTCTCTAACCGTGAGGAATTATGTGACGTTCCACATACCACAGGAAATGACATGACAATCAATATCCATCTAAGATATTTTCCCTCACAATTTCACTTTCCTTCATCTCATTATTCTACAATTAAGAATGGGTTTTCTTACTCCACAAAGCATCTTCCCGTGAGGGATTTCACCATAAGGGAACCACTTTGGAGTTCATCCATATTTACTTCTTATCAACCATGAAAAAACAATAATGAGTCATAGTTACATCAAACAATATTGGATCCATTACCCAAACCTTTGTGCTATGGGGATTTCTTCAAAGGTTGACATCAATGACAACCAACCTTAATCAACAATCTCCCCCTTTGGAATTGATGGCAACACTCTGATGAAATACTGAAATCATATCACTCATGCTCCCCCTGGAACCATTCCTGTGTCCTCTGCATCTGATAAATCTGCTCCCCTTAGAACCATGCCTCTATCCTCTGCATATGATAAATCTACTCCCCCTGGAACAATGCCTCTGTCCTCTGCATCTGATAAATCTCTCCCCCTTTGTCATCAATGGCAAAGCTATCTTTCCATATGGAGCTGCTCCCCCTGATAGAATGTCCTCTTATGGTGCTTCCTCGTGTACATCTAAGACATATAAGATAAGCATTCGAAAATCATTCATTTTTGGAGTAGATATAACTCTAAGTCTTTGGCGAACATAATCAAAGGATTCTCGTGGAAGTGGTTTTGTAAAGATGTCTGCCACTTGTTCTTTTGTGCCCACATACTCAACTCTAATGTTCTTTTCTGCAACTTGTTCCCGTAGAAAGTGATACTTGATTGGAATGTGCTTCATCTTAGAGTGCATCACCAAGTTTTTTGAGATATTGATGGCACTTGTATTATCACAATATATTAGAATGGACTCATCATACTCAACCTGTATATCTGTCAAAGTTTGTTTCATCCAAAGAACCTATGTACAACATGTTGCTTCTACAATATACTCTGCCTCGGCTGTAGATAGAGATATCGATGATTGTTTCTTGCTTAACCATGATACCAAACACTCACCTAAGTAGAAATATGCTCCACTAGTGCTTTGTCAGTCATCAATACAACCTGCCCAATCTACATCTATGTAGGCAATAAGTGATAGATCTTTTCCTTTTGGATACCATAATCCAAACTCTTCTGTTCCTTTGAGATATCTGAAGATCCTNTCAAGGGTCCTAATGAGGCGATTTTTCCTTTTGAGTTGGTTTTTTAAGAGCCCAACTGAAAATTGATTCCCCGAGGCATACGCTCCTAGTGTCCCTGCTATTTCAGTGGTGAATTTCTCATTATTTTTGTCCTTTCCCTCAGTTATAACTTTATACTTCTTGGCAATTGACTCTCCTTCCTGGTAGAATTCTCTTTTTACTACTTCCTTTCTCTTCTTATCGAAGAAAAATTCATTCGGAGGGAGTTCTTCCACCCTTATGGGCCTCAATTCTTCATTGAATATCCATCCTGCATCAATATTTCCCTACGTCTACTACAAGGGGGTAACTGATGTGATAGGTTCCTCGATATGCTTCACAGATTTTCCCGGAGTAGCAATCGGACTCTTCTTCTTTGGCGGGTCGGGAGTCTTTATCTCTGCTTCCAGACTCTACTTCTTTGATGGGTCTGGAGTCTTTTTCTCTACTTCCAGACTCTTCATTTGTTCCCCCTCATCCTGGTGTTTTCCTTGGTCGGGAGTTGCATCCCTAGAACCTTCGGCATCCTTATGTTTCATCTCCGAAATACCTAGACCCTCACCTCGCAACACTGTAGGAAGACAGCTACGTCGATGTTCCTGGAACTTCAGAACATTGGATGTTTCCTCGAGTGCCAAGGATTTTATCCGAGCTAGAATCTCCGCATAGGACCTTGCTCCTCAGAAAATGTCATTCGAGGGTGAATTCTCATGCTCAAATCTCTTGAGCCCGTAATTGGCCAAATGATTGCTCATGAAATTTTGTGGATCGTGCTTCTTGTATTCAATGGAGACCAAATTTAGGTCTTCCAAGGCCACGGCCTTGGCTTTGGCATGCCCAAAATCTAATAAAGAATAAGAATTCAAATGAACAGGAAAAGAGGGCCATACCTTCTTCGAGTACCCTTTAAGTTTTTTGCTTACACCACCAATTATTGTTTGTCGGGCAACCTCGCAACAAGCCAGCTTGTCGGGAATGAACAATGGCAGCGCATGTGGGGGAACAGAATCCCCAAAAACTCTGAGGTATGAAAATTCTTCTTCTACATACCAGTCTGTTATGCTTCTCAGATTTGTTACTATGATGCCGGAGATCTGGGGTGGCAGGTGACCAAAAATGGCGACATGCAGGGGCACCATCACCCAGTTAAAAATTTCATATGCAAAAGTTTCTGCTTTGTTTTCCCATAATTTTTCATGATATACATGTATGGGTTCATCTTTGGCTAGAGTCCAAATCCAGCTCATTAATGGAAATGGTGTCATAGAACAAATTGCATCCATAATGTACGCGGACATGAAGAATGAATATGCCTTCCCATTCTCTTTCTGTGCCCGATACTCTGTGACCCGACTGGTCAAGATATCGGAAAACATCTTTGCCCAGTCAAATGAACTGCCTTCGACAACCCGAAACATTAAAGGCACCCACGAAAGGAAAAAAATGTGAGGTGTCCTCTTTCCCATATAGTTGGCATGTCATCATGGCCACATATTTTTACTGCGGTTCTAACGAAGCTATTGAATATATGCCGTGGGTATCAGCTCTGAACTTCGCGGTGTTTGAAATCCAATTCTTTATCAAACTGGACATGGTTTTATCATATTGTACACATTCCTTCTCCTTGAACTCATCCAAGAACTCAACGCCATATGTGTAGTCGGATGTCATGGGCAGCTTATACATGGTTTGTAGATGCTCTGGCCTGAAAGTCCCGATGGTGCCTCTCTACTCATTCAGGATAGTCCTGGTCGGTATGTCCACATGATCCAACGCCCATCGGACCATGTCATAATATGGAAGCAACCGCGGCCTGGCTGGCCTGGCTACTACTCTGTGCATTCCAGATTGGATGACTATTTTGTACTTGGTGGTTATATCATATTTTTCGTTGTTGTTGGAGTCGTCGAAATAATCCACCAATTTTGCTTGTAGAACATCTGAAATGTATGACCAATTCGGGACCGAGTTGATACTTCAAGGCAAAGTATCATAAACATTGTCTAAGCCTTGTCCCGAAACCTCAACATTCACCTTTGATGCTTTTCACGGAGCCATGGCTGAAGCTTTTGTTTTAGCNTTTATTGAGCTTGCAACCAACCACCATAGGTGTGCTAAAAGGAGAGGAATCCTCCATCTGAAATTTCTTCAACATCTCTTTCAAATATTTTTCTTGAGAGATAAATATTCCTGTAGAACTCTGATTTACTTGTAAACCAAGAAAATATGGCAGTTCTCCTATCATGGAGATCTCAAATTATGTTTGCATAGAGTTAGAAAACCACTAGATAGATGATTCATTAGTGCATCCAAAAATAATATCATCTACATAAACCAAAACAACTAGTAAATTATCACCTTCAGACTTAACGTAGAGATTGTTGTCAATAGTACCTTTCTTGAACGCTTTGTCTTGTAAAAATTTGTCCAGTCTATAATACCAAGCTTGTGGTGCTTGTTTCAGTCCATATAAGGCCTTCTTTAGCTTGCAAACATAATTAGGATTATCTTTCAATGAGAATCCTTCAGGTTGTTCCATATATACTTCTTCCTCTAGATCTCCATTAAGAAATGTTGACTTAACATCCATCTGATAAACTTTAAAGTTCTTATGACATCAATAAGAAAGAAACATTCTAATAGCTTCCAATCTTGCCACTGGTGAAAATGTTTCATCAAAGTCCTGACCTTCAACTTTTGCATACCCTTTACAGACCAATCTGGCTTTATTTCTAACAACTTGTCCTTTTTCATTCATTTTATTCTTGAAGACCCATTTGGAACCTATTACATTGTTATCTTCAGGTCTAGGGACAAGCTCCCAAGTATTGTTCATCTCAATCTGATCAAGCTCTTCATTCATAGCTATAATCCAATCATCATGCTGGTTGGCTTCATAAAAAAATTTAGGTTCAGTCATAGATAAAAAAGAAACATGAGATTGTTCTGAGTCTTTAATCAATTTATTTCTTGTCTAAACTCCTTTATTTATATCTATAATTATCTGATTTTTAGGATGATTCTTTCTAACAATTCTGAGAGGTGATTTTACTTCTTTTTGTTGATTTGTGTCAGTCGGAGTATTTGTATCTTCATTTGATTCAGATTCTTCTCTTTCTGATCCTTGGACCTATTCATCTTCATATTCAACTATATCTTTTGTGCTTGGATTAGCACTACTTACATTTCTGACTGGGATTTCTTCATCAACTTTTATGTCTATACAATCAACCAGTTTATGCAGTCTCTTATTGTAACATTTGTTCCCTTTATTGTTTGTAGCATAACCCAAGAAGATACCTTCATCAACCATGTCATCATATTTGCCAATATTTTCATCATTGTTCATGATATAACGTTTACTCCCAAAAACCTTAAAACGCTTGATTGAAGAAGGTCTTCCAAACCATAGTTCATAAGGAATCTTGTCACTATGTGGTCTGAGATGTGCTTTGTTAAGGATATGAACAGATGTATGAATTTATTCTACCCAATATGTATGAGGTATGTTCCTTTCATTCATCATTGATCTTGCCATTTGTTGTATTGATCTATTCTACCTCTCAACAACTCCATTTTGTTGTGGAGTTCTTGGAATAGTGTATTCTTGTTTGATCCTATGTTTATCACATAACTCTTTGAAGTTCCATGAACTAAACTCTCCTCCTCTATCAGACCTTACTGCCTTCAATATTTTTCCTGTTTGATTCTCAGTCAGAGCTTTAAACACTTTGAATTTTTCAAATGCTTAAGATTTTTCCTTCAAAAAGGCAACCCATGTTAGTCTAGAATAATCATCAATAATCAACATAAAATAGTTTTCTTTTCCTGTACCTTCTTTTATTGATGGTCCACATAAATCCATATGTACTAACTGGAGAGGTTTTTCTGTTGAAGGAAAGTTTTTAGATTTGAACTGAGTGTGAGTAAGCTCTCCTATCTGGCAAGGTTTACAAACAGAGTCGTATGGCTTTGATATCTTCGAAAGATCTTTTACCACCCCATTGTTTCTGAGCTTGATTATATGATCAAAATTTAGGTGTCCAAGTCTCCTATGCCATAGCCAACTTTCATCATATTTTCTTAAGTGGCATTCTTCTTTTTCTTCTTTTAACACATATACATTGTTTTCTGTTCTTGTCCCTTTTGCAACCAGTTGTCTTGAATTCAAAGACTTTATTTTACAATCTTTAGAAGTAAAAACAACTTCACATCCTTTGTCACAAACTTGACTGAGACTTAGTAGATTATGTTTCGGACCATCTACAAACAACACATCTTGAGATTTTCCTTTGCCATTACTCAGGCTTACCATTCCTTTACCTTTTATTTTTCCTAGTGCATCGTTTCCAAAAGTTACATTTCCTGATTTGTTTTCACTTAGAGTTAGAAACTTACTTTTGTCTCCAGTCATATGTTTGGAACATCCACTGTCAATATACCAGGGATTCTTTTGTCTTTGGGATGATAACACTAATATGAACTGGTCATCTTCTTTCTTCTTCCAAACCTTGAAATTTTCAGCAGCATGATTCAGATCTGGCTTATAGTTTCTTAAGCGACAGTCTGCAGCTTTATGTCCATAATTATGGTAGTTGTAACATTCTGGTTCACTGAATAACAGATCATAATGATTCTTATGCTCATAATTGTTGTTGTGTTTCACCTGTGTCCTTCTCCCAGTCATCACATGATTTATAGTCTGTGATTGTTTGTTGCTTGGCTATCTCAATCTTTGTGGTGGCGGATAATTATTCCTTGAAAACTTGATTGCTCATATCTAAATCTTAAAGAACAATTTATAGCTTTGTGACCAAAGTTAGAATAGAAAAAAAAATATCCATAGAAAAATCCTTTGTACCTGGAAGAAGATTGTCTTCTTTGAGTGAGTCGATTTCTTCCATGTTGATAGTTTCTCTGATCTACAGATTCAGTTCTGCTTTTTCTTTCATTCCTTCTTGGTGGTTGATTTTATTTCTTTCTTTTTGCAGAGTGGTTGTTTTCAATGATTGTAGATTTGACAAACTTGATGGGTTCTGTATTACTTGGATGATTACTACTTCATCCTTCTTCATAGCCCAAGCCAACTTTCAAATTTGGATTCCTTTGTTGATTTAAAATGGAAGTTAATTCTTCTGAGGCTTTAATACTTGACATATTTTGGTGATACAATGCCTTAAACTTCTCCATTTCTTTTCTGGTTTTTACTATCTCTTCTTCTAAGGCTTCACACTTTGATTTCTTCTCTGATAACTGTTGTTTCAGAACGTCTTCTATTTTCTTTGCCTCTTCTAACTCCACTTTTAGTAGAGAAAAGTCTTCATCAGGTTTTTTATCATTCATTTTAAACTGCATCAACAACCATTTTTGTTTTCTCTTCTTACATCTGAGTCTGTCAATTTCTTCCAAGGCATTGATTAATTCAACTTCCATATCCACCACAACTTATTCATCATTCATTTCACCTCCTAATTGTTCATTATAAAGATATCCCATGGCCATAAGCACAAAATCATTCACTTTGTCTTCAGAGGATGAATCACTATCTGTTTCTTCTGAGGAGTCATCATTGTTTGCACACAAAATTTTCTTTTCACTATATTTCTTAAATTTGTATTTATTTTCATCATCAAAGTTCTGGTCCTTTTTCTGATGATGACACTTAGATGCAAAATGACCTATCTTACCATAGTTAAAACATTTGAAGGGGAGCTTGCCTTGATATTTTCCTGATCCTTTTTTTAACCTTCTCACAAATTTTTCCTCAACATCATCTAGTTATGAATCAATATTCTTATCTGATTTAAAAGAAGCCTCTCTAGTAATGGATTTATCTTTGCTAATTCTCATTTCATATGCAGTTAAAGTTCCTAGAAGTTGATCAATGGACAGAGTTTTAAGATCATTTAGTTCTTCTATTGCAGAGACTTTTGGATTAAATTTATCAAGCAGAGATCTTAAAATATTCTGAACTAAGAATGATTCTTCAAACTTCTAACCAAGACCCTTCATGGAATTTACAAGTTATTCAACTCTTAAAAAATACTTGTTAATTGTTTCATCTTCATTCATCTTTAGTTGTTCAAATTTCAATCTGTATGTTTGAAGTTTGGCATCTTTTACTTTCTCATTTCCTTCATAACTGCTAATAATTTTATCCCACATTGCTTTGGCAATTTCAAGATGCATCACATTTACAAACTCAGCTTTAGCAAGTCCATTCAAGATAGCATTCATTCCCTTAGCATTAAAAATAAACTTTAACTTATCATCCTTGGAGGCTAGCACAACAGGATTTGTATATCCAGTCTCTAGTACATCCCAAACATCAACACCTAAGGCCATTAAGTATGTTCTCATTCTAATCTTCCAGACGGCAAAATTTGTTCCATCAAATAGAGGGTGCTTAGTGGTTTAATTCCCTTCATTACTTGTCATGTTTAAGATTATAGATCTACCTTTAAATAAAAGGAACCCGCTTTGATACCAATTGTTGAAATTACTAAGACAACTGAGAGGGGGGGGGGTGAATCAGTTGTTACTGTTCTTAAACAATTTTAAGTCAATTAAGACATTTATAATCTTTCTCCAAGTGACCATCAATATTATACAACATATGAACAACATAAATAATGAGAATCACTCACACATAAGATATACACAGAGAAATATTTTCACGAGGAAACCCATAAAGGGAGAAAACCTCTTCTTCTTCGAAAATGATAGGCAGTCTTTTAAGTTATGTACATCATCTATAATTGAGCACCAACTCAATGTGACACTACTACCTCTATTTTACAAGATCCAACTTGTTTGAGAGAACCAACTCTCTAGTTTCTCTAGCACCCATTAGAAGGAAGCACCAACTCCCTTAATGTTCTAGAACCAACTGGATGGAAGCACCAACTTCCAGTTACACAGGCTCCAACCTGTATAACAGAGAACACTTGTTCTCCCTTGCACCACCTTGCCACCCTGGTTTTTCTGGCTACAACCAGATGGAAGATACAACTCCCTGTGTTCAAGCACCCACTTGAACCTCTAAGGAAAACAATCCTCCCTAGCACCTCCCTACCACCCTAATTACAAATAAATGATTGAATAACCAACAACACATATAAATCAATTCTTACCACTTCTTCATTGTTCTGCAACTCTTCTCTTCTACTCTATTCTTCTGCTCTGTTCATACTTGGCTTGACTTGTTGTCTCTTTCTATCTATTCTTTTTCTATCCTTATCATGCTCTTTGATATGTGCACATTCTTCTCTCTTCACCTTTTCTCCTCTGTTCATCTTTTGTTCCTTATCTTTGAGCTTTCTTCACACTGCACATACTATAATTTTACCTTTCTACAGTTCAACTCATTTTTCAGTCAGAACAACCAACTTTGCACAGTCGTCTCATATCTCCTTTTATTTTCACACGCCTCAGCAACTGAATTGCCAACTTTCCAAAAACCATGATTCCATTATGCTAACTGAATCATAACTGAACAGTTAATCATGAAGAGAAACAATAACCCTTCGATCATATTCCTAATAAACCTGCACCGTTGGATTATAAATGATGGGTCTCGCGCTTACTCCATATGCCCACTGGATGTGATCATGGGCCTAATCAAAATGCCTTTCGCATTTTGGAATTTCAGCAATTCTTGCGATGAGATATCTTGACGCTCCATGTCACGATCCCCAAAACTCTGAAAAAGGAGCTTAGTTGGACTAGCTTCGATCATTTCAGCATTTCGCATTTCGGCATTTCACGATTTCGCATGTCGCAAATTCCTGTTGCGAGGCATCTCGACTCTCCAAGTCACGATCTCCGAAATGGAGTTTAGTTGTTAGAGCCTTTCGCAATTTAGCATTTCGGCATGTCATGAATTCCTATTGCGAGGCATCTCGACTCTCCAAGTCACGATCTCCGAAATGGAGTTTAGTTGTTAGCACCTTTCATGATTTCATATTTCGGCATTTCACGATTTCGCATGTCGCAAATTCCTGTTGCGAGGCATCTCGACTCTCCAAGTCATGATCTCCAAAATGGAGTTTATTTGTTAGCACCTTTCGCAATTTCGCATTTCGACATTTCACGATTTCGCATGTCGCGAATTCGAGAGGTTACGAAACCCTGTTCCTTTGACTTTCCAGTCAGCGAAATGATGATCTTTCACCACGTGTACTATGGACCCAATGGTCCAGATCTTATCGTGATTTTGAAATTTCACGGGCCTTCGTCGTGTCTGATCAACGGTCCAGATCAATCCTCGATCTGACGGCTAGGATTATTTCACAATTTCTCATATCGCGAGTTAGAGAGGTTAGAGTAATCCTTCATTTGACCTATCAGTCAGCGAAATGTTGATCTGTAACCACGTGTCCTTCCCGAAGATGGACAGTCCTCCTACTTTCAGGATTTTGTAAGCCTGCTTCACCTTGCACTTTAAAGAATGTGCAGGTTCTCCTAGATCCAGCGTCTGTCAGACCTTGGGCTTAGATTTGACGCATGAGATATGTTCTCTTCTACTGCTCACTCCTCCTATCTGAATTCAAATCTAACGATCATCAGGAAATCTAAATGGGATCCAATGATCACTATTGCTCTTCATTGTTGAACTTTCCATTGCCATGCCATTATCCCTGTGTTGTTGGTCGTGATCTTTTCCATCAATGACAAACGCACATACTCTGCCTCTGTCTGAAAACATGCCAACATGTATTTTTCTTTCATCATGTGCTTAGTATGCTTAGTAGTTTACTTTTGCTTACTGTCATTAACTAGTTTTCTTTACATAGAGTTTTCATTCACTTTCTTAGGAACTATCCATCAGTCCTTGGCCCAAAAGTACTTAGGTTACCTAGTTTCAATTTTCTTAGTAGGTTTTGTTCATTAGATAGGTTTGCTTCAGTAGATTAGCCCTAGATAGTTTCTTTCCTTAGTTAGTCTACACTCCTACCAACCTTTTTACATTTGGCATATATTTTTCCACAGATCTAAGTTTACCTACCCCAGGTTGACAATTCAATTGAGGGTAGTTTAGTGTCTTTTTTAGTACATATAAATCACCTAACATTTTGGCGTTGTTGTCGGGAGTTGTCTCAAGGTAAGAAGTAATTAGGAATTAGACCATTTCTAGACCTTAACATTAGTTTGGTGGCGGGGGGACTTTAAGGCAAGAGGTAAGAACCTGCGCATCTGCTATAGCAGGTTCCCCCAAACCCAATAGTAGTTTTTCTTCTTTTTTTGCTTTCATGAATAGACCTAGGAATCAAATGGTAGTTTTTTCTTTTTGTTTTTTCTTTATTTCATGAATAGGCCTAGAGACCCACAAGGTAGATACATTAAATCAAAATCATACCTTTCAACCAAGGTTCCTTTCGATCTCTTTGGGGGAAGGAACGTTCTGCTCATAAAATCCGCAGACCGATATCGAAAAACAAGAGCTAGCTCAACCCAAAGAGCTAAAATAGTCTCTAAAGGGACTAACACAGGGAGCACTATAGAACAAGAAATTGAAGCATCAATCATACTAGGACAAGAGGCAAGACCACTCGAGTCTTCCACAAAACCAAACAATACAACCTTTGTTTTTAAACCACCACCAGGGGACTCTAATTTTAAAGATATCATAGACCCTGAATAGGTGAATCTTTTGTTTGGTATCTCATCCAATGTAATTATCTCTCAAATTGACACAAAAACTTTGGCACCAATAATCTTAACCGGATCAAGTAGAGTCCCAGACATCCAATCAGTAAGAATACCTTTTCATCAAAGAGAAACCTTGTTCTCTTCAAAGATAAAACCACTTAGGTACTCTCTTTTTGGAAACCAAGCCAATATGGATGGTAAGGAGGACCATAACAATGTAAGACATGGAGAGGAAGAAGAAATTGGAAACCAAACTGGAACTACCTTCGAATTTCCAATTTTAGACACCACTCTGAATGTCAACATGAATAATATTCCTCTCTCAGCACTGCCTATGATTCAGGTGGATATTGGTGGCCACCCACCTATTCCACTTGGACCCCCACCATTGCTTCTTTCAGTTTTTCAGTTTCCGCACAGTTTACTATTTTTAGCAGTTTTTCGGGTCCTAAACTTTCGGAGTCGTTTTGAGGCCTTAAATGACGTTTTTTTGGGAAAACGGGGAGAAACATGGTTTGTAGATCATGTTTCTCACCCAAAAGTTGTATTCCTCAGATATATCTTTCTAACAAGGTATGGAATGTGTCAAACGAAGATCGTATGCCAAAGTTACGTCCCCGGGAAGTTGATATACCAACTTACCCAAACGGGGCCCATAGTCTTGGTATTTCATCTCCTAGGGTTAGGTCTATGGATGTTTAGGGTTTTCCATTATTTCTCAATAAGAATAGGCCTTCGAGCCTCATTGTAACACAGTTTAGAGGGAAGTAGCTACCACATCTCTTCTTAGAGATAAGCTACCAGCACCCTAGCTAGTTTATTTCCATTCTGTCTGTAAGCATATTTCAGTCATTTGTTATTAATGAAATGAAATCTTATTTCTGCTGCATATATGTGTTTATGTGTATTTATATATTTCATTGTGTTCCTACATAAATTCGAATCAATGGTATCAAAGCAGTCTTCTCATTCTCGATCCTTCTTTGCATGTCCCCAATGAGGTCGGGGTATAAGGAGTTGGGGCTCGATCTGGTTGAACCTTTGCAAGATCAGCCTCACAAACCCCGAAAACTGCCCATGGGGGAAGAAAAAAAAGATGAGGGAGTAGGAGATCCTATCAAAATGTTGCTCAAGGAGGCCCTCGAGAAACAAAGGAATGTGATGATGGACAACTTTGCCTAGATTCTTCAACGAATTCCCACTAGCAGTGCATCGACATACAACAACCACTCTGGAGGCACCACTCCTTTTAAGGTACAAGTAAAATTTGAAATTTCCATATTTGAGGGCCAAATAGATGCAGATGACATAGATAGATGGTTGAATCTGTTAGAAGGATATTTCTCGGTTCATGACTTTTTCGACCGAGAAAATATTATTTTTGCACTCCTCAATGTTGCCCCCATGTCAAGGACTGGTGGGAAACCTACTCAAAGAAACAGGACGAGGGAGCACCCTCTCTGTTCTCGGATGAACCCACTTTGAATTATTTTCAAGATTCCATCAAGGAATAATATTATCCTGTGGGGAGCTATGAGGACAAATACATACAAAGGACTACGTTGTGGCAGTAAAGGGACCAAGATGTGCATGAGATGACAAATCTGTTTCATACCCTACACACAAAGTTGGGTATCAAAGATTCCTAGAAACATTTCATGTTAAAACACCATAGTTGTCTGCACAGATACATTTAGGAGGAAATGGAGTTCCTTGACATCTCCTCGCTTGGTGTGGCATACCAATATGTTGTCAAGATTGAGCAGAAGTTCAAACAGAAGAGGCGATACTTTGGGTCTGCAAATCAGAAGCAAGGGAAAGGTACCCCCAAACTACAAAACAAAGGACCAAGCCAAGGCGGGGAAGCCCATGACAACCCACCAAAGCCACAAGCAAAGAACAACACCACGAAGCCAAAAAAGGACACGGGGAAGTGGTGTGAGTTCCATAAGAGCTCCACTCACAACACAAGTGAGTGTCGGGCCAAGAAGTCACTGGTAGTCGGGTTTAAGGCTTCTGAATCAGATGCATGCTCCGACTCTGAATCAGAACCTGATGAGGGGAATGACAGAGGGAAGTAGATTATTGATGTGGAGCCCAATGCCACTGTTTCCACCACGAAGATCCAGAAGGAGGAACCAGAAGATCCATAGGAGGCAGAGCATCTCTTCCATTCCAAGATGTGGGTAAAGGGTTCCCCGTTGCAGTTCATTTTCGACAGAAGGATCCAGAAGAACCTCATCTCGGTAGAGGTCATGAAGCAGCTGGGCTTGCCAACCACAGAACACCCACAACCATACACCATCGAGTGGTTGCACCAAGGATGGGACCTTCGCATCAGTCAACAATGTCGCCTTCCCTACAACATCAAGCCCATCACGGATGAGGTATTATGTGACATTGCTCCTCTTGATGTTTCTGATGTATTATTAGGCCAACCATACTTGTGGAAG
>JZKD02S0988174.1:0-13592 GCA_000966675.3 Picea glauca | reverse complement strand
CAGGATAAATGTTGTGTCTCTTGTGATTGTGTATTTCTCAGTGATCTTGGATTATGCTATTGTTATCTAATGAAATGCAAACATCTATAATAATGGCTTAAACATTAACACCATTTTCTATGTGGTCCCATCCGCCTCTTTTCGTGTTCCCTCGTCATCACCCATACCCGTAGCCAAGACTTGGAAGCCCGCTTCAATACCTTGCACTCTAATTTCACAGAAACCCAACAAGAAGTGCAATAGTTCAGTGCCAATATTGTCTCCATCAATCAAAAAAATGCTTTCCTCCATCGTTGCTTCAATCGTTGCCTCAATCGCAGAACTCCAACAAGAGCTCAAACAAGACATTACTACCCAGCTTGAATCTGTCGCTACGACGATCTGCGCCAAGCTGCATATCCCTGCAGATCTTTCCTTATCTGACCCACCTTTGCATACCGAAGTTGAAACTTCCTCTCATTCCCATAATTTTCAGCCCCATCACTTTCAGCGTGACCTACGCCTTCCGCACGTGCATGTGACCAAATTTAATGGATTGGATCCCACTAGCTGGGTAACTCAAATAGAACATTATTTCTCTTTGTATGGCATTATGGATGAATTGGAAAAACTCTAGTATGGTGTTCTCCATCTAGATCAAGAACGTTGGCAATGGTGGCAATGGAGAAAAAATGCCCGCCAAGGGTATGTGGCTTGTACACACTTTGTGGCAGAGCTTTATGAACACTTTGACACTGACAACAACCATTTAGGCCCTTTGACAAAGTTGAAACAATCTGGCACAGTGGAAGACTTTATAGCTACTTTTGAGTGACTGGCCTTTCGTACAGAGGGCATGTCTGATGCATTTTTCCGAGAATGTTTTATCAGTGGCCTCAAGGATGAGATTCGTGCTCATGTCCTCATGGCTCGGCCTCAAAGTTGGGTGGACGCTACTAAAAGAGCTAAGGAAGCACAACAGGTTGTCTCTTCTCAAAACCGCAAACCCTCCTTTATTCCTCGCACTAAACCAGTAACTCCCACTCCTCCTACTCCACTAAAGATCCAGAAATTGACCAGGGCCGAAATGGTTGAACGCCAACTCAAAGGACTTTGTTATAATTGTGATGACAAATATTTTCCGGGACACAAGTGTAAGAAACAAAAGTTTTTTATGGCCATCTCGGAGGATGTTGAGGCTCCCCTTGTGTTTGTGTCACCTAAACCCACTGACATAACCCCTCCCTCAGACCCTCCCGAAGTAGAACCGGTCATTTCCCTAAATGCTCTCACTGGCTTCTCTGCTCCCCAAACCCTCAAGCTAATTGGTTACATCAAGCATAGGAAGGTCATCATTCTTGTTGATAGTGGAAGCACCCATAATTTTATTCATCGCCGCATTGCCCAAGAAACTAATTGCTATATCCGTGCAGTCAATAATTTCCAAATCATGATTGTCAATGGTGGGTTCATGAAATGTGGAGGGCGTTGTGAAAATGTGTCTCCAAATTGGTGAATACCATCTGAAATCTCATATGTTTGTTATCGACATGGGCGGTTGTGACATTGTGTTGGGTGCAAAATGGCTAAGGACTTTGGGTCCCATTCTCATGGATTTTAAAAAATTAACCATGCAATTCGACTAAACTTGATCTTCGTTCGCGCTACCACCAGATCCGTATGAAAGAGGCAGACATTCCTAAGACTGCCTTTAGAACTCATGAGGGCCATTATGAGTTTTTGGACATGCCCTTTGGCTTGTGTAATGCTCCCTCCACTTTCCAAAGCCTCATGAATCATGTCTTACGTCCTTTTCTCTGTCATTTTGTGTTAGTTTTCTTTGATGATATCCTCATCTATAGCAAAACTTGGACAGACCATCTTGCTCATGTGGATCAAGTTCTCCATCTACTCTCTCAGCACCAACTTTTCCTCAAACAATCTAAATGTGCTTTTGGTGCCTGGGAAATCGAGTACCTGGGTTATCTTGTGGGCAAGGTCGGCGTCAAGGTGGATCCTAAAAAGATTGAAGCTATGCAAGATTGGCCTCACCCAAAGACTCTCAAAAGCTTGCGGGGATTTCTGGGTTTAACAGGTTATTATCGCAAGTTTGTTGAGAATTATGGAAAGATTGCGGCACCTCTCACTACACTCCTTAAAAAGAATTCTTTCACTTGGACTCCAATAGTTGCTCAAGCTTTTCAAACATTGAAGATGGCCTTGTGCACCACTCCAATCCTGGCCATTCATGATTTCACAAAGACCTTTGTCCTGGAATGTGATGCTTCCAGGAAAGGAATTGGTGTTGTCCTTATGCAAGAGGGTTGGCCTTTGGCCTTTACCAGCAAACAACTGTCTGAGAGAAATTTGGGCAAATCAATCTATGAAAAGGAAATGTTGGCTATTCTGCATGCTGTGGATCTTTGGCGCCCTTATCTATTGGAGAAACGCTTCCAAATTAAAACCGATCATCAAAGCCTTAAGTATTTTCTGGAACAACTCCTTTCCTCCCCCAAGCAACAAAAATGGGTGACTAAGCTCTTTGGATGTGATTATGAGATCATTTACAAGAAAGGCAAAGACAATGTAGTTGTTGATGCACTTTCCTGAAAATATGAAGATGAAGGGTCCCTTTTTTCTCTCTCCTTCATTGTAACAGATTGGCTCCAAGTTGTTTGCCAGGAATGGCTACATGATCCCAAAAGTTCGCATCTGATACAACAATTGCAGTCCAATTCTTCAGTTTCCCCAAGGTACTCTTGGCTCAATGAGGAGCTTCGATACAAAGGCCGTTTGTATTTAAGTAAATAGTCAAAACTTAAATCCACGGTACTTTCTGAACTTCATGCTATACCCACAACTAGGCACTCCGGGTTTACCAAAATCTATGACCGGGTCAAACGTTCTTTTTTTTTGGGATGGTATGAAATAGGACGTTCGTAATTTTGTGGCTGACTATGATGTGTGTCAACGCAACAAGGGCGAAATAGTCAAATCTCCGGGCACACTACAACCGCTTCTGATTCCACCTGCTATTTGGTAGGATGTCTCTATGGATTTTATTGTAGGCTTACCTAAATCAAGCAATAAATCAGTCATTATGGTGGTAGTTGATCGTCTTTCCAAGTATGCTCATTTATGTGCTCTTCAACACCCATTTACAGCATCCATTGTGGCTCAACTTTTCATAGATCAGGTCTTCAAGCTT
This sequence comes from Picea glauca, assembly GCA_000966675.3. Lineage (NCBI taxonomy): Eukaryota > Viridiplantae > Streptophyta > Pinopsida > Pinales > Pinaceae > Picea > Picea glauca. The sequence continues at coordinate 10,405 of JZKD02S0988174.1, read as the reverse complement.
CATGGCATGCCGCATTCTATTGTTTATGATCGCGACCCAACTTTCACCAGCAATTTTTGGCATGAACTATTCAAGCTACAAGGCACCCAATTGCATCTCAGCGCATCTTATCATCCCCAGACTGATGGTCAAACTGAAGTTGTCAACAAATGTTTGGAAACATATTTGAGGTGTTTTGCATCGAAAAGGCAGCATCAGTGGGCTCAATGGTTACCACTAGTTGAATGGTGGTACAACACTTCATACCATACAGCTACCCGCATGACTCCTTTTGAAGTCGTATATGGACAAAAGCCACCTTCAGTTCTCTCATATTTGTCAGGTGTCTCGAAGGTCTAGGCAGTAGACCAAATGCTTATTGTTCAAGAGGCTATTCTCCGTACCCTCAAAGAAAATTTGCTCATGGCCCAAAATCGCATGAAGCAACAAGTAGATCAAGGTCGCTTTGAACGTCAATTTGCAGAAGGGGATTAGGTGTTTCTTCAACTACAGCCTTACAAGCAAAATTCCCTCAAGGCTGACCATTGTCAAAAACTGGCGCCCAAATTTTATGGTCCTTATACGATTCTCAAGTGTGTGGGACATGTGGCCTATCAGTTAGCTTTGCCCAGTCATTCTAAAATCCATCATGTTTTTCATGTTTCCTGCTTAAAGAAGGTGATTGGAACTAAGTGCCAAACCCAAACCACCCTTCCCGAGTTGGACGAAGAAGGCTCCATTTGGCTACAGCCACAAGCAGTTTTGGACCAGCGTGAGCGTTGTCTGCGTCAGCGAACCATCAAGGAAGTGTTAGTCCAGTGGAAAGATACAACTCCAGTAGATGCCACTTGGGAACCAACTACCATTCTGCAGCAATTTCCCCATCTCAAGCCTTGAGGACAAGGTTGGTTTTATGGGGGAGGGCATGTTAGGGACCTAACCCCTCACGTAGGTAGAATAATATATTTCCATGTAATAAAGGTCAACATTAATAAGGCCTAACAATAAGGAAGAATAAGTCCAATGTAAGAATACCTAATAGAAGCTTCTACTTCTAGAAGGATCTTCCTCTAAATGATTCTTTTGATAGACATATTTAGTATAAATAGGAATCAAGGGTATGAGAACTTTTGTCTTGGATATTATTGTAACAAAGCTCTACTCAACTGGAGGTTGCCCCCTCGAAGAGGCAAGTGAACATTGCTCTCAGTAATCAAAGTGTTCTTTCTGGTATTATTCTGGCATCATTCTAGTATTATTGTGGTGTTATTCTGGTTATATTGTTGTTCATCTGCCATTTCTAGCTATTTATTTATGTTCTCCATACTTTTGTTATCTGGAATATTACAATTTGTACTACACATGTTTGGATCCTAATGGAAGACTAGAGGTATATCATTTATCCGGATTATTTTGAGAATGAAATGAGATACGAACAAAACTATAGCAAAGAACACATAAATACAATGAAACCCAACTACTATTGATGAATAAAATAACAGAATATTGTAGAACACAAGTTGGCTAGATTAGTGATAGCTTATCTCTGAAGAGAAAGAGATGTCGGCTATGCTCAATCGCAACAAGCATTACATCACACTCCATTGCATGCTCAAAGGACCTCCTTCACCTCGATTATATATGAGAGAGTGAGAGGAGAATAATTCCCATGATGCATGTGGGATAAATTGGTCTAAGTTTACAAAATGCCATAGGCATGTAAAACACTAGGACTTCCCAGGAGGTCACCCATCCCAATACTACTCTAGCCCAAGCGCAATTAACTGCAAAGTTTTGATGGGATCTGATGCATTAACGTTGTAGGAATGTACATAAGACCACTCGGAAATCATTACATGATGCTTGTGTTGAATGTGTTGTCATTGATGTCAAAGTCAGTTATCGGTGATCAACGTGAAGAAGCCTATGGGTTTACTTGAAGGAGTCTCCAAAGTGGTCCCCTTATGGCGCAACTTTAAGCATGGCCCTCACGGGAAGACGCTTTGAAGAAGCCCACAAGAAGCCCTGGAGGTATGATCAAGAATCCCTTACAGTCAAGTGAAGAAGCCTACTGATGTCCAAGATCAAGATTGCAAGATGGAGATTGTTGAAAGTATTATTTGTGGTCAATTTCGATACCCTATCTTTGAGCGCATTTTTACACTATATAAATAATTCAAATGGAAGCACAAGTTACATGGTTGGAAAGCTTATTCCGAGACCTTTCCAACAGTATATGGAAGTCACTCTAACTCCCTAGGAATGAAGAGATATGAATTTTTTCGTCCAACAACCCAGCCAGAAAATTGAGGTCGGCTCAACTAATTTTTGAGGACAGAATTACTATAAATACAAGATAGAATTTCGCATTTTTTGAGCAACCAAGCAAGAGATCAAGTCTAAGGTGTGCACAAGGTGTTTGGGGTGTCTTCTAGTGTGAAAGAGAAGTCTAAGGGATCCTCTTAAGGTCTTTCTTATTCTCAAGGTATGCTATAAGGTTGTGATGTTGTTGTATGCTCTGCTATGATGTTGTGATGTTGTCGTGATGTTGTTGTGAGGTTGTTGGGGTTTATATGTGGACCCATGTGGACCTAGGATCTCTATGTCAACCCAGTTTGTGAGGCTCATATTTTGAATATTTTGGCACATGATTGGCACAGGTTTTTATGTGGTTGTTGGGTTTTATATGTGGACCCATGTGGACCTACGATCTCTATGTGGACCCAGTTTGATGATGATGATGATGTATCAAAAATAGTGACAGAGACAGTGACAGTGACAGGTTGATTCTTTTATATACATATTTGAGGGTGGAAGGAAGGGGCAAGGAAAGGGGGTTGGAGCCTCCTTCCAGTTGGAACTGGAGAATCTAGGGAGTTGTAGCTTCCTTCAAGTTGGTGCCTGTAAATCAAGGGGTTAGTGCCTCCTTCCAGTTGGAGCTAGAGAATATTGGAAATTGTGGCTTCCTATTAATGTAATCTTGTTATTATATAAGAAAAGCATTATGTGGTTTCTTCCATTTGGATTTCCACGTAAATCTATTGTGCACTGTGTATTTGTTCTTTTGTTCTTTACTGTATATTGGGATGCATTTATTTGATTGAAAATGTAAAGTTTTAAAAGGTGCTAAATTATAATTGATATTGATTCACCTCCCCTCTCAGTATCAACAATTGGTATCAGAGCGGGTTACCTTCAAAACAGTCTAATCACTGGAAGGAAGATTGTGAGCAAAAATTGAAGGCCACATTCCAAATGGGATTCCACCATTTGATGGAAACAATTATGCATACTGGAGCAACATAATGCAAACTTACTTGACAACTTTAAGAGTGGATATCTGGCTCTCAGTTGTCAATGGCTATAAAGTTCCAAAAAATACTCCAACTAATCCAAATGAGAAGAAATTAATGAGTTGTAATTCAAAGGCTAAGCATGTTATCATAAGTGGATTTACACCAACTATTTCTAGCAAGGTGATGTGTTGCAACACAGCTAAAGAGGTTTGGGATAAACTTCAAAATATTTATGAAGACAATCTGAAAGTTAAGCAGGTCAAGCTTCAACGACACAGAGCACAGTTTGAAAATCTGAAAATGAGCGAAAAAGAAAATATTGCAACCTATTTACTCAGAGTGGATGAAGTTGTCAAAGAATCCTTGGTTGTACAGAAAGTGTTGAGATCACTTCCTTTGAGATATGATGCCAAGGTCTCGACCATTGAAGAAACTAGGTATTTGACCAAAATGACAATGGATGAACTACATGGGACCCTCACAGCATATGAAATGAGAACAGATACAGAAAACGGACAGCCAGACAGAGAAGTAGCTTTTAAAGCCACAAATAAAACAAGGAACAAAGAACACAGGGTAGAAGAAAAAACCAGGCGATGAATCAAATGAAGAAGAAGCGTAATTCATAAGGAGGCTCGAGAGGGGAACCGGCAAATACAAAGGTAAGTTACCTTTTAAATGCTTTAATTTTGGTAGAATAGGACACTATGCTAAGAAATGTCCTTTTGAAGAAAATAAAAGTGTCCACAAGAAAAAGAGTCTTTACTCCAAGGAGGAAAGCAGTTCTTCAAATGAAAGCGATGGAGAAGTAAGGGAAGTTCTCTTCATAACTCAAGAAACTCAAAATGATGACCACAAAATTCTGAAACAGATGAAATCAATTCTGAAGAAGAGTTTGATGTAGAGACAGAAGAAACAAACATAGAATCTTCTTAGGGAAGCAAAGACATCACAGAAAGTGAACAAGAAGATGAAGAAAATATTGAAAAACTGAAGCATGTTGAAGAATAAAATATCAAGCTCAGAAACAAAAAAAGAGAGTTAAAAAACGAATTGAAAAATTATGAAGAAGAGAATCATGAGCTTGAAAAGACAATTGACAACTTGAAGGAGTAGTTAGATAAAGCCAAGAAGACTGAAGATTATGCTAAATTAAAAGCAAAATTGGATCACACAAGAAAAGAGTTGATGTTGACAATGGAAAAGTTGAATTACTACAAGAAATTTGAAAGAAGTACTGAAAAGTTAGATGAAATTCTTAGCAAACAGAGATCACCTACTCATAAGACAGGACTTGGATATCACAACAGTATGAAGACAACATACAGATAAAACAAACAGGGAAGATGAACGAAATTCTAAAAACTATGCAAATGCCTTAAGAAGTGGAATCAGCAAACAAAAGGGACTTGAAGAATAGCGGGAACATGACACCTCCAGCTGGAACAAAAGATCAGAATTCAGAAGAGGTGAGACACCAAGAAGGCCCTTTGCTACCAGGTATGAGAGTATTTTTCTTGGTCACTGTCATGCTTGCAGAAACTTTGGACACAAAGCAATTCACTGTAAAATCAATGCAAGAAACAACTATATGAAAAATATGAATGATTATTGATATCCAAAGGGCAATCATGTAAATAGTAGATCTAGAAATGCGCATGGATTTGTCAACAGAAATCACAATCCATTGGATCCACTAATGGATCAGAACATTGTATGTTACAAATGCAATAATCTTGGTCACAAAGCACGAGATTGCAGAAATATGAAAGAAGATGTTCCTATCATAAAACAACTATATGAGAAACATAAATGATTATGGATATCCAAAGAGCAATCATGTAAATAGTAGATCTGGAAATGCTCATGGATTTGTCAACAGAAATTACAATCCATTTGATCCACTAATCGATCAAAACATTGTATGTTACAAATGCAATAATCTTGGTCACAAAGCACAAGATTGCATAAATATGAAAGAAGATGCTCCTATCATAAAACTAGCTACAGTATGGGAAAGGAAAGAGCATCCAAACAAGGAAGATTGTCGATTAGCACTATTTGTTGAAAATAAAGAAGACGAATGGTACATAGATAGTGGGTGCTCAACACACATGACTGGGGACCAAAACAAATTCATCAGCTAAAAGAAAGGAAAAAGTGGCAGTGTTGCATTTGGAAATGACTCCTCTGTCAAAATACTTGGAAAAGGTGTAGTGAGCCTTGGAAGTGAAAATGTAAAAGTAGCAAATGTCTTATGGTTGAAGATTTGAAACATAATCTCCTTAGTGTCAGTAAAATATGTGATCAAGGATACAATCTTAAGTTTGATTCACGAAGATATGAAATCAGAGAAGACTCGGGAAGATTGGTTGCAACAGCAACAAGAAGATTAAATAACATATACATCCTAGACAAAGAGGAGAGAAAGAGGCTCCAAGTCACACAAAAGAGCTCCAAGGACTATAACAAGGAAGGAAAGGATAAGAAGACAGAAAAGGAAAGTGAAATACTTTTGAGCGCCATGAGCTCAGGGGGGGCAACCCCAAAGAGAAGAGTTACCCTTTGTCATTGATGTCAAAGGGGGAGAGAAAGATCAGGAGCATGATGACAAGGGGAGTATGAGTGTTTCCATCAATGACAAAGGGGGAGATTGTTGAATGGTGTTGTCATTGATGTCAAAGTGAGTCATTGGTGATCACCATGAAGAAGCCTATGGGTTTACTTGAAGGAATCTCCAAAGTGCTCCCCTTATAGCGTAGCTTTAAGTATGGCCCTCATGGGTGTTAGAAAGTAATGGATGTGCCTGTTTAACCATAGACAATATAGCAATATTGTCATCCAACCATAGGTTGAAGCCACCCCCGAGCACCTTAACCTTGACAGAGAATGATTCTGAAAGCAAACCAATAGCCAACCAAGGCAAATGCATAAGGATAACCAAGACTGATCAAAAGGTCCAACCATAACCAACAGAAAGTCCGAGCCTAAACCAGGAAACCAGATTGCGGCAGCTGCTCCCCAGACTTGCGCACTAGCCCAGCTCCTCCAGTGCGCACTTCTTCCCAGTTGCAATTCTAAGCAGTGTGTACAAAATGAGGTCTGGCTACTTGTATTTATACTGTTTCCTGAGCTGTATGGGCCGACTTCTCATTCTGGAGACTAAATACTTAATATTAATTATTTCCTTGAGTCGACTTGTCTTCTAGGGTTATGTTCAACGCTTTAGGGTTACTTCTTGCTTCCCGGAATATTCTATTCTCGTCAGGGTTACACGTGGAGGTAAATACCTCCCGCGGCTACCATAATATCAACACTCCCTCCTAGCTAGAGAGGTATTGAAGGCAATGATCTTGAGCACAAACATACCATTGAACTAGTAGCATCATCATAGTCGTATAAACTATCTCATGATTAGATCACGAGAACCATCATCACCATCAGTGTCATCTGACAATATCAACCGCATCATCTCTCGAAACCATACTCCATTTGAGTAATCAGACATAATGTTGAATAAGTCACTCACTCCAAGGAGTGATACAAGGACCATTCTTCTAATCTGGACATACGTCCTAGAAGAATGACTATCCCAACAGATGTAAAAAGTTGCGCCATGGACTACAGAGACCATTCCTATAGAAATGTCAATCTAGGACTATTTTCTAATCAAGTCATAGAGATCCGTCTCAACTTAAATGCCTTAAAAAATATCAGTCCTGAACCATTTTCCTAATCGGCCCACAATCTGTGTCTTAGGAAAAATATCGGTCCATGTCATGTCAACAAAATGTCACCCTGGATTATTCTCTTCAGAGAGAATACCTTTCCGCCGGCAATCTGTTTTATCTGGACCATTCTCTTCCTGGAGAATGTCTGGCCACAAGCACACTGACTATTCATCTGGCTAATAATCATTTTCAACACTACTGATGATCTACATGGCAATCAGAACAATGTCATTCAATAGAACAACTGTGTCTATCCATAGTAGTACACAACTACAATCTAGTGGTACACTACCACACCAAGTAGCACATAGCTACTTAATCAATGACACATAGTCACAACCAGTGGAACACATCCACCACAGTAGCATACATCTACTGTCCAGAGACATACAGTCTCCATAGCAATCATATCATCTGATATCAACCTGCACAGCAAAACAATGTCATGATATAAACTGAATCATCTGGGCCATTCTTCCACTCACATCTGTGAGATCTAGAAAAGCATCTGCCCTCAGAAGGTAAAACATCAGTCATGAGCTACTGGACTATTCTTCTCAAGCATAGAAGAATAATTGTCTTGATTTCTGAGCTTGGACCATTCACCTATCTGGGCCATTCCTCCAGCACTAAACAAAGTGCAACCTGGAGAGAATGAGTTTGCCCTAGGGAATGTTTATCCTTGATTGCTGAACCTGGACCATTCGCCTATCTGGGCCATTCCTCCGGCACTAAACAAAGTGCAACCTGGAGAGAATGAATCCGCCCTAGAGAATGACTGTCCAGACCATTTCCTAAGGAAATGATTGTCCTGCACCAACCTCCAAAACAGACCATTCTTCGAAACTGCTCACAACTGTGAGCTTCGAAAGAATGACTGTCCGTCAAGGCGAACCAGTCTTCTTGACCACTACTGAGAGTGACTACAAAGAAGAGAGACTGTCCTAGACCATTCCCCCACACTAACCACAAGGGGAATCGTTGTCTATGGTACATCAACAATCCATCAAACCATTTTCATTACGAAAATGACCATTCGATCTGGACCATTTTCCGAACTGGAAAATGCCTGTCCGTCAGAATTCTCAAACCACTTTTCGAACCGGAAAGGAACTACTCATCCTGGACTATTTTTTGAACTTGAAAAATGACTGTCCATAAATCAATAGCACATCAGTGCTCCCTCCCGACCTGGGAGTCATCTCTTCCCTTTTAATAAGGAAGTCATCTCCACGAGCTCCAGCTTGTTTCTTGAGTATGCAAACTCTTTCATCTTGAACAGAGGCTTTACCAAAATGTCTACTATCTGCTCATCTGTGGAGATAGATATTGGAGAATCACTTTTCTTTTCTGGACTTCATCATGGAGAATGTAATGCTCGATTTCAATGTACTTTGGTCTTTCTGGAACACTGGTTTTCTCTGAAGGCTTCATATAACTCTGATCATTATAGTATATCATAGTTGGATTCAACTCTTTTGTTTCCTGCTAGCTCATAATATTGTGGCAAGGCTCAAACTGGAACATATCCAAGTGGTACTTATTCTGTCATCATGAGAGTTTGTCATGGATTAGAAAACCATCATCGTGGACTTTTGAGTAACCATTCTGATACGATATCTCTGTTATAGAAAGTTTTCACCACGCTTCTGTTGTGCTTTGGAGGCTCTGCACCAAGTTGTTTGAATCCATACAAGATCTTCTTCCATCTACATACAAGAGTCTCTTTCTGGTATACCTCAAAACCTTGAGGTTGCTCTACATACGCTTCTTGTTCAATTACTCTGTTGAGGAGAACGTTCCTTACATTCATCTGATGTAAACTCCAACCCATGGATATTGCAGAAGATATAATGGCTCATGTAGAGGTATGTCTGGTTTACTGGAACAAGCAATCATCATAGTCTTCTCCCTCCATCTGGGAGAACCTCTAGTTCTGAATCTCGCAATGCTTCTATTCATAAGTCTTTCATACACTGTTCTTCATCACAACTTTTGTTTCTTCTGCATGATTGCTTCTAGTGGGTTCAAACCAAGCTAGTAGTCTTGTGATTCTTGATATAATGACTGGTTGTTCTAACTTTTTCTTTCTCTCTTAGAATCTTCATGTTCTTCCTCATGTTTCTCTTTAGCTCTTGGGTCCTGTTGACCACCTCTCCAACACAGGTGGTCAACTCATGTGCCATGAAGAGATACATCATCAGATGCAGTTTTCTCGAAGACTTTTGGTCCTACAAGGTAGTGTTTGACCCCAGCACTTCTTTTTGTAATTAGAATTTCCGCACCCCTACGTGGGTTAATAATGTAATAGGTCTGCATGAGTCATGTCTAGGTCAGTTACCTTGGGATCAGTTCACTGGGAGAGTTCCTTTCACCGAGGGTTTTTTANAAAAAGTTGCTTTCATAAAATGACAAAGCTTGATATGCCACATCATCATTTTCCATTGGGATTTGTGCCATCCCAAATTCTCTTTGATTGCTGCCATGTTTTGCAGCTGTAGGTGATGTGTTTTAGGACAATATCCAGCCATCCATGGCTGTCGGATTCACCGGAATGAAGGCCCAAGGTGTGGGGAATTGCTGAGCTGCTTTGGAGGGAAAGGGGACTTCGGGCTTTGGTCACTATAAGTAAGTAAATGCCCGCTTTTCAGGCACTTTTCAGATCTGATTATTCCCCCCCTTTGCTGCCTATAAGTTTCCCTGTGAGTTGGCTAACACATGGCTTTGATTTAGGCTTGTTTTGGTAAGAGGACCCCTTGGACTTGAACTTGGTAGGCTCTTCCTCTATACCAAATAGTTCCAAATCTATTCTTTAATTTGTCGATGTTGTATATCTTCCCGCTACCTTTCCACTGCCTTTCGTTTGGCCCAAATCTGACTCCAGATGAGTGAAATATGGCCCCGAGAAGGTATGTCAATGGAGCCGGCCAATAGACTGATCAGGGAAAGAATTTGAAATTGGGGTGAAATTCTGGGTTGAACACCAGAATTGATAGGTTGCTACAGGCCTGCATACCTGTAGCTGAGGTGGGTTTCTCTTACCGGGCCCAATTTGACCTCGGAGGCCCCCAATTAGGCCTCTTTCTGATGCATGCTTGTAGGGCCAAACTGAATACCAGTTGCTCTAGGACATGTCACTGAAAATATGGGCAGAATTTGCTGAGGTAAATGGCATTGGTGTATTCTAGACTTCGCCCCGGTTATTTTGACTATTTACGGGTGAAAATCCGCCTCCGTACCGGGAAGTTATGCAATTAACAAGAAGGCCAATGACTGTTAGGGGGGGAATTTCATTTTACTATATAGTTTAAGCTTATGTAAATAAAATTTATTAATAATTTAATAAATTTATTATAAATTTTTAATATTAATTTTATTAAATATATATATATATATATA
>JZKD02S0988151.1:81133-99559 GCA_000966675.3 Picea glauca | reverse complement strand
GTTTCCTAGACTAGCCAAGTCAGGAACATTACAATGCACCTAGTTCTTGATTTCTATCAAAGAAGTCGAGTTCATTTCCTCTCCTTACAGCTCCTCAGGATGAGATCTATGGCTTAATAGAGTCCAAATTTTAGCTCCTAAAATGCTTTTTGTTAGTCCCTCGTACAAATGAAGTTTTCCTTGGCTCCTCCATTTTTTGTCTGATTTAGGGGCCAAACAATGTAGGAGAACGCCAATACAAACATACAGTAGAAATTGGTGAAGCCAATGAAGTCGTGAAGCTCCAAAACACTAAACACTAGAAATTGGTGAAGCCAATGAAGTTGTGAAGCTCCAAAACACTAATGTGTTTTGGGGGCTAACCAATCCCAAATCACTTGGATCTTTATTGGATCCATGAGCACTCCATCCTTATCCATGATGTATATAAGGTATTAGGTGTTATACATACGAGATAAGTACTTCTCCAAGTTAGCATATAGTTTGTCTCACTAATGAGTTTTGGGGGTTAACCAATCCCGAATCACTTGGATCTTGGTTGGATCCATGAGCACTCCATCCTTATCCATGATGTATATAAGGTATTAGGTGTTATGCATACCAGATAAGTACTTCTCCAAGTTAGCATATAGTTTGTCTCAGTTTGTCACTGTAGAGTGCCTTGCTCAAGATGTAGTTCCCATACTATGTGGAAGATAGGGATGTTGTTTAGATAGACAACCACAAAAGAATTTGTGGTTGGTCACAAGATGCCATCCATCATATTCATGAGCATTTCAATTGCAATAGTAAGCCCAAGTGGAATGACTAGCCATTCTAAGAGGCCTTCCTTATATTTGAATGCTACCTTCCACATATGCTCAATCAATACATAGTGGTAGCTTGACTTGAGATTGGTCTTGCTAAAATTATTAGCACCTTTGACCCATTCTAGTTGGTCACCACTTTGGGGATTGGGTACCATCCTTTACTATGATTTTATCAAATATTTATAGTAAATATAAAGTTTCATGTTTCATCTTTCTTTTATACCAATACAACCATGCTCCTACAAGGTGAGGCACTTGGTTAGATGTGGCCTTTTTGTATTAGATCTTAAGCCTTTCACTCGATCTCATCATTCTCCATAATAGAGAATTTGTACACTTGATTATAGCTCCTTCTATATTGTACACTTTATTTCATAATGCATATGTACTCACGTGGGTGAGGTAAATATGTTTTTGTATTCTTCCACCCTTTGATCTACTAATCTTTGTTGCATCATGAGAAAAATTGTAAAAGCCTTGATGATTGTAGTGATTTTCATTTATCCTTGGGACCTAACCACAAAGAGAATAACCCTACTATTTTGAGATATTATCTTCCTACACTTCTTAAAATTGACCAAACATACCATGGTTGGAGGGGCTACATGTGGTATATTATAGATTTGATCTCCTAGGATAATAATGACACTACAAGTTCTAGACTAACAAACAATGTGGCACCTTCACATATAATGCTAACCAAGTAAGATATCACAAATAGTACCTCATCTTTGAAGGGCTTGGTGTCATATGAAAGGTGGCATTGTCTAGTGATACATAGGTCTCATCCCTGGTTCAACCAAGCAATGGTGTATGGTTGAGGGTGAGGCATCAATGACAACTTCAGTTTTTTGAAAACTTATGTTGAGAGTATGTTCTTTTCACTGCAACCATCAACAATGAAATGCAAAGCCATTGACTTCACCTACAACTATGAATGGACGAGGCACTTGCCATCATCTGGTTCCTCTAGCTCCTTTAGTTGTATTTGTGCAATGGAAATGGTAGCTCTTGGTTATACATTAATGATTTGTTTTCCTCTAGACCAAATTCAAAGGGTTGCCTCTCAACCAAAAATGGTTGTATGGCATGCCATTCATCTTTGTTGTAGTCACACCACTTGTGTGTGTAGGATTTCTTGAAATTTCCATCCTATCTTACATGAGTCTTTGGTACAATCCAAACCAAATTTAGAGGGTTGCATCTCAACCAAAAATGGTTGTATGTCATGTCATTCATCTTTTCTATACCATTTATTGTTGTTGTAGTCACACCACTTGTGTCTATAGGCTTTCTTGAAACTCCCATCCATCTTACATGAGGCTTTGGTTGGTTAATCTAAGGTTTTGTATATTTTCCCTACCATTTATCATGAGATTTAGGGTTTCTTTGACCCTTCTTTTAATGTCGTCGATTCCTTATGCCAAATTCTTTCTTACCCTTATGTCACAAAATTTCCCCAATCTCAACTGCATAAAAGTCACACTTCTCCCAGTAATGAGATGTCTAATAATTCAATTTGTGTTTGGATATATTTGTGTAGGCCAATATGGTGTTTTCAAACTTTGTTTTACTCAAGGTATATGATACCTAGGTTTGTAAACAGGGTATGGAAGGCATTATGTACTCGTGCATATAATAGTTTAGAGCATAGTGCAAGGTTGTCCATCTCATATACTAGGCATCATAGTTTATTGCAAGAAAACAATTTTACTTGAGGGAATCCACAAATCCCCCAAGCAGGTCCTTCCATTCCTTCGAGCATTTCAAAGTTGTTTCTCATTGGCTGATTGTAGGCTTCCCACTAGTGCTTGACATGGGGGTGAGAGTTCAAGAGTGACATAGTAAGAATTTCATTGTTGGAAAAGTTTTTGACAAAAATATATATGCTAACTAATCTAACCATTTTTCCAAAGCTTTTATCTCTATTTTACCTTCAAAATATAAAGTAAAATCGAAGTTAACTTATCCCTTATAGGGTGTCATTCCTATGAAAGTGTTTCTTATGGAAGGTGCACTGCTCATGGTTAGGATTCACTAAGGATTTGGATGAACCGAACTATCATCTCATTCCTTTGACACTCAAGGGCTTCCTGGAGAAATAACTTGATAGGATCTCATGCTCCATCACCATTCTTGTCTATTGTCTAAGATTGTTAGGACTGAAAAAGAAGGTGGAGGTCTATTTCCTTTATCCTAACCTCATTAGAGGAGAAAGGTATTACAAACATAATTCTATAATACCATTGATATAGATTTGAATGAGAGGAGGAAAAGATGTACACAAATAGTAATGAAAAATAGAGTGTTATATTGAAAACCAATTTTTATTAACCAAGGAGTGGTGAAAAGTATTGTATATACACAATGGTTAAGAATGGTAGTAATAATCTCTAAGAAGAGATATGCGACTACACTCATTTTCATAAATCCCCACAACAAGAGTTGAAAACCTCATATGTTAAAATATGCAACGAAAAACCTCATATATTAAAATATTAACAAAAAAATTATATAGTTTGGGTGTAACTAAAACGGGAGGCATCGTTGGTGATGAGTTTAGATGTCGTATGGGTAGGCCTTGGCCGTATGGGCAGATGAGTTTTTAGTATTGCCGTTTCTTTAATTACCAACAAAGTAAAAGATAAATGAACAGCGTTAAAAAATCCTTTCCGTTGCCGGGACTTGAACCCGGGTCTCTCGGGTGAGAGCCGAGTATCCTAACCAACTAGACTACAACGGAATTGCTGACAGAAAATTATTACATAGTTTTATCTAACTTAATGTGTATTATGTATTATCATCGTAGAGCAATTGTTCAAATCCAGGCAATCCAGCGCAGAGTATTTGCTTGTGTTTAGATATAACATAAACCTCAAACTGCGAACAAGCTTGGCCAGGGACAGTGGATGGATTTATTTTACAGCTGATGGGTGATACCTAGATGTTTCGGCTCTCTATGTGCAACATAAATAGAGTAGTTAGATTATAAATACCCTCTCTATGTGATACACGTATGGCATTAGTTAGATTATAAATACCCTATCATGAAATTGTAAACGTTAACGGGTTGAATAATTGATTACTTGGTTGGAAAAGGTTAAAAACATATTTTAGAGTAAGTTCATCTATACAACCTTATTTAAATAATGAGAATTTGGATTTCAATTTGTTGTTTAATATTGTCACAACAATGTTGAATTTTATTTTATGAATTAGTTAATTAATTATGTTAAGTTAAACACTATGTATGTTAAGTGAATTTTATTGAAGGTTTTTTTCTTATATTTTTTATAATTATTGTCTGAAGGAACCATTTTAAATGAATAAAGTTTTTTCAAATAAACAGATTAGATAATAATAGTTAAGCCATTTAATGTGATTAAAATACGAAACAATAAAAAATTATAAATATGAAAAAAATTGTGTTCAAATTTTAACTTAAAATCATTGAATGTCTTCTATACCAAAACACATGGTAAAACTTTTAGAGAGGAAAACATCTACGGAGCAATGGAAAATATGTATTACTTATGAAAACAAATTTGCATCTAGTACAACACTATCTACCATCTCTTCATCTATTGGGTAAGTGACCCTCCATGATCTTTAAATAGAAATCATATATCAATGATATGAAAGAACATAGATCAATTATCAAACAACTTACTTGTAGACTAAAAATGGGTCTAGGCTAATTTACAACTATCCATATGAATTTTGTGAAGGAGATCAAGGGTATACTTAGGCTAAGAAAGGAAAATATCTTCTTTTGTTTGCAAAAATTAAAGGACAAGGAAATATTGCAAATCCCAAGTCTGTCATCTCAAACCAATTCCTAAGATTAAACTTCACTTGGATGATCAAATAAGGATTACTACCATTGAGAATGAGATCATCAACATACAAAACCAGAATAAGAAACTTATCACCCACCACTTTGTGTGAACAATTGGGGCAAACTGACATCTAGAAAATCCTAAAACAAGCAAAAATCACTTCATCTCCTCATACCAAGACCATGGTGCCATGGTACTTGCTTGATTCTATAGAGAGATTTTTTCAGCTAACAAACAAAATTAAAATCACCCTAGAAAAACCCGAGAGTTCTTTTTGGTATAAACTTCTTCATGAAAATCCCCATGCAAGAAGGCGGACTTGACATCCATCTTATTGATCTCCCATCTCTGTGAAGTTGTAAGTGAAAATGCAAGGTGAATGGAATCCATCTCAACAATTGGACAAAATGTTTAATAATAGTCAAGGCCTTTAACATGATGACAACCTTTGGCTACTAAGGAGGCATTATACTTATACACTCCATCCACTACATACTTGGTTCTATAAAGCCACTTACATTTCACAACTTTTCTCCCTTGAAGGAGAGGGCTAAATTCAAGTAGCATTCTCCAACAAAGAATGGTATCTTCATCTGTTGCTTCATCCTACTCTTGACAAAAAGCTTCTTTAAAGGTTTCTGGATTTGGATTTTTTGAATCTCAACCTATGAGAGTCAGATAGGTGTGTGATAGCTAAGAACGAATCTAGCAAGGAACATCAAGATTACTAGCTAAAGAACCAACAACTTCTTGACTCTATTGGACCTATCTAGGAAGTGGTTGAACTACACTGAAGGATCTATAGACTCAACTATAGGAGGAGAGGAAGCATGCTGACACAGAAGGTTTCTCCACATCGTCTTCGGAAAAAAGAGAACTAATGTCCAATACATAAGCATACTCATGAGAATAGAAGAAGAAGAAATCGACAAAGAAGTAAAAGTAGAAATTAGATTGAACACAAAATATAGCACAAGCGTAGAGCAAGCCTCACAATTTAAGAAACATTCATCAAATTGAACATCTCTACCAAGAATAACCTCAAAGTGGTTCATAAAGGTGATAACCATTTACATCTTCAAAAAACTGACAAAATAACATTGTTTACTCTTGGGTTGCAAAGCTTATGTTTCTTATCTAGAATGTGAGCCCTAGTGTCGTGGTAGAACACTCAGAAGTTGATAACATCTTGCTTGTATTTTCTCCATGCTTCTTCTAGTGCTACATTTTGCACAACCTTTGTAGGAGTGCAGTTGAATATGCAATTTACATAGTTAATGACGTTATCCTAAAACTTAGGGGTTAGATTCTTGGACCTAATCATCCAATTTTCCATATCTTTTAGGGTTCGGTTCTTTCTCTCGACCACATTGTTCTATTGCGGAATATAAGGTGCAATGTACTACAACTAAGTTCCCTTTAATGAACAAAAAACAAGGAATTGATTGTTAACATAATTGCCTCCATTATCATATTGAAGTCTATGAATGTGAGGACCATTTGTTTTAGCAAGGGCCTTGTAGGCAAAACAATTATTCAATACTTCACTCTTTCAAGTAAGAAAAATAAATCAAACTACACCTAGAAAAATTATAAATAAAGGCCACGAAATACTTGGACCCATTAAAGGAGACAATGGGTAAAGGATCATATAAATCATTATGAACAAGTTGCAAAGGAGTTGTTGCATGCCAAGAGTCACCTTAAACTATCTCAATGATGCTTTTTCAAAACACACCCTAGACAAACACCATCCTCACAAGAAACGAGAGGAAGGCCCTGCACCAATTCTTACTCACATAATTGTTGAAGTGAGTAGTAATTTGAGTGCTTGAACAACCAGAACATAAGTGACAATGACTCGAAACTGATATACTTCTACAATCTAAAAAAATCATCGAAATTACGCATTAATGATCCTCAACATCTTTGATTAGAATGGTATGAGGAAAAAAATATACACCTTTGACTACACCAGAATGAGTAAGATGATAGATAGATAGAAGATTGCAAGAAATATTAGGAACACACTTTACAATGTTAAAAACACCACCATTTAACTAAATAATTCTTGACCTACAACTCAGAAGTACATATTATCACCAACATAAATATGCCTATTGTTACAAACATCAGGTACAAAAAATGTGGCTTTACACTTTTCCATTTGGTGGTTGGCCCTTGAATCTAATATCCACTCGTCTACATAAGAATTTTTTACATTGAAGTTGTAGGCAAAAATAGAAAGGGTGTGGCCTTTAGAAAAAGGCGGAGGATCAATCTTGATGTTGTATTGCTTCATGGTTTCCTCCAAAGATTTTGTCTTCTTTCAAAAATGTGATTCTAGGTGGCCATCTCATCCAAAAAAGGTACAATGTTTGTTAGACTTCTTTCCCCTAGACTTTACTCCTTGTTAAGTGTTTGGAGCAAGGGAGGGTTCATTAGGTTTGGGACCCTTGTTCCTTTTGTTATTCTTGGACTGCTTCTTATTTAGACATTGTTTTCGTTGTACCACTAAGGTTTTGTTCTTGGCGTGTGTATAAATGGCACCAATGTGCAAGATCTTTCCCTACTCTCACGTTTATTGTTCACAAAATGACTCAAAACTAGGCATTTTAAAAACATTTCCAAAAGCTTCTTTAGTGGAATAAAAGGAAAAAATAAACAAATAGTAAATTCACCAAGTTTAAAAAGTATGGATGGTGTCATTCGATCATCAGGGTTCTTCATACCACGATATGCAAGCAAAAGTCTGAAGGTATTGAACCTTGATATATAATCTTCAATGTGATCAAAATTATCATGATACACAGAAATAGACTCCTTTTATAACTTATCAACTCTAATCTTGTTATGTTTATTGAACAATTGCTCAAATTTGATCCATGTTGCATCTAGTTTGTTAATCCCTTCAAGATGAAACTTGAGATCCACAAAAATTGACATGCCAATGACTCCACAAGCTTCATCATTTTTATTGTCCTGCTTGTATTTTTTAAAGGGATCCAAAGGTGCATTTTTTGTTTCCAATGTGATCCTAAACAATGCCTTCTCAATCATTCTTCCATGTAGGATTTCCATGAGAAATAGTCAGTACTAGTTCGGTAAATCTCATTCAGATTGGTCATAGTGATAAATTGAAATTAGATGCATATAAAAATGAAACTAACTACACCTCTACAAACTACACAAAAAATAACACACTTTAAAAAAAATGACACTCAGAAAGGTGCTCAGATCACCAAGACATGCACTTAAAAGTTACAAAAACGATGATTAAGCAAGAATTTTTTAGAAAAATGTGAATTAGACATTGGCATTTCCATAAACCAATTGCGCTAGTGCATATAGCACAAAACAATACACACTCTAAAAAACCATCGTTGAAAAGGAATGCAATTAAATGAGAAATGTATGCTCATTTGAAAATCAATTTCCAAAACTGAAACCACAATGGAGAGGGGTCAAAAAAATGTTAACTAGGTAGTCTTACATGGTAATGTTGTCATAGATATCGATGTGGTCAATGAAATTGAAAATTTTTGGCATGGAATAATGATGAATTAATAGTCCATGTAGTAGTGTGGTCATGACCAGGTGTTAACATGGCACTACAATGGTGTAGCACAAGGGTGACATGGTGGAAAGTTCACAAATCAATCCAATGATGTGGAAATGAATCCACTTTGCGAGGCCTTAGCTACTAGCAAGTGGCCGCATGGTCTCTAGTCAAAGTTTGTGTGTCTAACCCACATGGTGGATCATAGCATATCCCTTGGTACCATCTCCTAGCATAGCCACTAAGGCCATTACTAGTATCATAGGGTAGCAAAGGCTTATAATCAATTGTGTCAAGGACAATGAGAAAGTTGGAGACGACCATTTGGAAAGGTGGTCATTATAAAAAGGTGTGCCCACAGTAGGAGAAGGCATGTGGTTGGTGTGCGATCCAAGTAGGGGTAGCCCCCATTATGTGAGATTTTCAAAATGGAAAAGATTTGGGTGTGCATTGATTTACTTGGAAGAAGCACATCTTTTGGGCAGCTTGGATTGTGTGGAAGTCTTAATCCATGGCATGAGAATCCCATGAGCCAAGTCAGAAGGATTATGCTGACAAAAATCTCGACCTCCAATGAACCAACAACAAAAGGGGGCCTCGAGGATCACTCAACCACATAACGGATAAGGAAAAAAATAAATCCTATTAGCCATTGCGCAAACCTACATGATAAACAACAACAGAAAATTGCAAAAATTAGGACATTGAAAAAACCAAGAAACTCACCATAAATCTAAACTCACTAAACTATTATTTTTCCCCTTTTTAAAACGGATGTCCATGACTCATTAGAGGAAAATTTTTACATCTCAAGAAAATGAAGGCATTTCTGAGTGAAACGAAAGGGAAACATAGCTAAAACAAACATTTTTGATGTAATAGAATGATAAAAAATTATCCACAATGCGTATATTTAAGAGAAAAAGAACAACAAAATCAAATATTCAAGAGCCGATGATAAGAGCTTCACAAGTCCAATTTCAAATCTATAAGAATGGGTCTAGAACACTTTAAACACTCAAGACTACTACTGGGCTTGATCATGCAAATGAATAACAGATCTTCAACATGCACTAAAAAAACCATTGTATATGTTCTAAGATACCCCATTCTTGATAAAAAAAAAGGGTTAACCTCCCTAGTGCTTTGATATCATGTTATAAATCAACATGTTGGCAATTGGATGGTTGAACACCAAAGAGAAATAACTAACACAAATATCAAAGATCAATACACTATTATTTAGATGGTGAAACCCTCAGAGAATAAAACATAAACGAAGAAACTTGAAGGCTTTATTAATACTCAAAGAAGATCGCATCATATACATCACTATCTAGCATCTCTCTGACTCTCAGACAAGTGGCCCTCCATGATTTTTACATAGAGATAATGGACTAGTGATGTGAAAGAACACAAATTAAGTGTCAATAAAATTGAAAATAAGAGGATTGTTAGAACACTTGTGCACAACATAGAATAATGATTGTTGGGTAACTAAAGTACAAACCATGCTAAATAAACACATTAAAAGAACAAATGACTCATACATTAGACCAAGTTGTTCTTAAGCAATCCCCTATATCTTAATATCCTAATAATTTTTTCATTATTTTCAAAAGAAATATCAAAATTTGAAGAGCTAGTGATATATCTGAACAACCTCTTTATTGCATTCAAATGCCCCATATTGAGACAATAAAAAATCTTGATAACATACCAACTGCAAAATTTGTATTTGGTATGGATGTTGTAAGATAAATCAATCTTCCTACAAGTTAATAAACTTTTATATATTTTGGAAGTTTCTATCCTACCTCCATTGGTGTACAATTGACATTACAATTTTCCATCTAGAGTTTTTTAATTAACTCTAATACATATTTTGCTTGTGATATAAACATCTTGTCTTTTTATTAACAAAGTTCAATTCCTAAACAATAATGTAATAAACTTGTATTGGTCATATCAAATATTTATAAATGTTCGATAAAATAGGGTATTCCCACATAAGATGAACACCTTAAGAAATTGCTCACACAACAAATCAAAGATCATAACACCAATGTTTTTACATGGTTAAAACCCTCAAAGAGGGAAACAATCCATGGCCCCAACCAATGTGGCCACTTAAGGCAATATATTAATGCAAAAGAAAAAATATTTTACAAGAGATTTTCTCACAATCGATCATCAACAAATGATCCTCCATGTTCTTTAAATAGACATCATGGATCAATCGAGTGTTACGTCATGGATCAATATAGCCATTAAGATTGAGGATAATATGAGTCGTAGGATCACTCTATGTCTAAAACATATCATGACCGTTGGATTACATAACTAAAAATATACTAATACATACTAAAGAAACATAATTTTACCTAAAGACATATTAGACCATGTTGATCTTAACTAACTCCTAAGTGTCTAAATATCCTAACATCCCCCCTAGAACAACTTGGGATATGATTGTTCAAATTATTTATAAAGGTGACACAATAGGATAAGGAGTGAGACATTAGAGCCTATCCCCCCTTAATGACAAATTCCTAAAATCTTAACATAGATCAAAGTTTGGAAAACTTTGCTTATGTAAGAGACTTTGTGAAAATGTCTGCAACTTGATCATCTGTAATGCAAAATAACACTTCAAGAACAAAATCATGAATGAGCTTTCTGATGAAGTACATTTGTATATCAATGTTTTTGTTGCACTGATGTTGAACTGAATATTTGGAGAGCTTGGTGGCACTCTAATTGTCGCACAAGAGGGTGGTCAGATGTTTCTATTGGAATTCGAACTCTAAAAGGGTTTTTCAAACCCACACAGATTCTTGATTTGTATTAACTATTGCTCGATACTCTGCTTCTGTTGAAAAAAGAGAAATATCTTGTGGTTTCTTACAATCCCAAGTGACAGGTTCGAAACCAAGGATGAAAAAATAACCTACAATATACTTTTGATCATTCGGGTCGCCATCCCAATCTGAACCAGTGCAACCAACCAACAAAGGAGTCCCCCTTAAACTATGACGTATCCCAAACTGAACTTTACCCCAGATATACTAAAGTATCATTTTTGTTTCTTTCCAATGGATATCATGGGGTTTTTTCATATACCGGGAAATAAGACCAATAGAAAAGGAAATACCAGTATGAGTATGAGTCAAATACAAAAGGCTACCAACTAACCGATAATATAAGTGGCATCAACTTCAGGATTAGTACAGGTGGAAGCAATTTTGACTCTATATTGGAAGGGAGAAGGGGATTATAGCCCACTCACTTCACCAACATGGATCCTCTGAAAAAATTTGCTTATGATCTCTCTCTTAGTCTTGCACACGTTGCTCTATCTACATAAGAGCACTAGGCCTCTATTCCTCTACCTTGTACAAGAATCTCTATGTACTCATAGATGCTCTTTGTCCAAACCTTGCTCCTTATCAATTGGTTGGGTTCTTTATCTGTGTAACCTACACACAAGAACCTACAAACAATGTAATAACAAAATGTATCCCATTGTCTAGAATACCAATGGGATATTTGGAGTTTTAGCTTTTTTGTTTGATGCTACTCAGAGTGAAACTTCTCTTGGCTCACTATTACTCAAAAGTCATGCAAGGATGGATCTTCTTGAGGTTGTGTGCTCTGTTTTTAGGCTTTCTCTCCAGGGATGTTGTCTTGTACAACTCTAATTCATAACTAGAGAGATAAATGGGCATTCAATGGTTCAAAACCATCATTATTTGAAACTTGGAGGAAGAATGCAAGGCACAAAATATCAATCAAAGTGGTGCCAAATTAGAAAAGGGCCAATATTGATAATGACCTGCTCTTCATACTCAGCTGACTGTAGCTTTTGCACTTGGTTTTGGATACCTTCTTTCCAAGCTAGAAGAAGATCCCATGTTGGTCCAATTTCACACAACAATGGTGTATGCTTCCATGAACCGTATTCTAAATAGTCTGAACTCTAATTAGTGCATCTATCTTGGTGAAATTTGATGTTTCTTCTTAGCTTACCCACACCTATGGGTATATTGTCTTATTACACCTTTCATCGAACTGTACTCAAACACTCTGGTCAATGGAAAATTTCCTCATTGAAGAATATAAGTGGTAGATGAAATCTATGTCAAGTAAGCTATGCTAACTAATCCAAATTACACAATAGTTATGGAGATGAGATGTGAAATCTACTGCACGATTTAGAATCATCGCATCCCACTATCTACCATCTCATATTCAAAGGCTCATTCAATCATTATGTCAAGTCTTTGTAACCAAGGGAAAGGCTCAATGGGAATCTAAATGGTAGAACTACCTAATGATTAATGGAAAACATAGCAAGAATCATCCAAATAAATTGTGGCTCATCCAAGATAAAGAAGGTCGACTAGGTTGAGTGGAGGTTGACCAAAAATGAATCTGTCATCCAAACAATGAATCATCATCCAGGAGGGGACATTCGGCCCAGTGGAGGTGCAACTTATTAACCAACAATGACAATGACAACCTAGGGAGTGTGTATGGATATAGGTGATGTGTATTTCCTACCATATGGTTTATACCACTATGTGGGTTAGATAAAACATCTAATTGATAAAATTTAATCCAATTTGAGTTAAAAGCATCTAGGCTAAAGGTAAGTTTCCCAACAATGAGAAATCCAACCGGGGAAGAAAGAGGTAGCTCATAGAGATCATGTACGACCTGTAGGATTGTCTTATAGCTACATGGATGGAAGAGAATGAACCAAGGAGAAATCAATCCACCTTAGAGATGAAATAATATTATGGCAAAGGGGAATTCACCTAACAATGAAGAAATTGCTCAGAGAGAGAGAGAGAACAACTCCATGGAAAGAGAAAATTTCCTAAGGAAAAGGCCAATGGTGTGAGCAAGGAGAAAGATATTCTAATGGTTGAATATTAGGGACGGATTTAGAATTTTTAACCAAGTAGTTGCAACAGAAAAATATTAACAACCATCGATCTCAGACTTCAAAGGAATTGGATGGTGGAAATTATGGAGCTATTGGGTTCTTCATTTGTACACAGAGAATGAATTCACATGACATTAAATATCCAGACATCTATTTAACATAATTAAGAATATAATTAATCACAACAAACCATCAATGAACACAACAATTTTACCCTGGAAACCTAGAGGGGAAAACCAATATCTCATGGGGCTCAATCTTTTCATTTTGGCAATCTATGCTACGGTGATTTCATGGATCCCTTTGGTTCTTCTTGTCTAGGCCAAAAAAAAGTCCCATTGGGAATGAGATTGAAAGAGGAAATAGGGAAAGTTGGGGGGTAGGGGGAAGGACAACATCCATGCCCCTTCACTTCCTATTCACCATCCTTCTCTCCTATTTGTTTTCTTTTCATTTAATTATTTTATTTCGTCTCACTTTTTTCTCATTCATATTTATGTTTAATTGTTTTTACAATGTTTACTAAACATTCTTTATTTGTTGAATCACATTTTAGGTACTAAGTCTTACACCCATTCATCGATTCAGATCCATTTCAGATCATAGATGGAATTCATTTTGACTATGGGGGCAAAGGTTTCATTGTAGTCAAATACTTCAACTTGAGTGAATCCTTTGGAAACTAATTGGGCCTTATGTGTTTCAACACTTCCATATTATGCATACTTAATTCTATATACCCATTTACATTTGAGAAGTTTTTTTTTTTTTTTTTCTTTTTGGAATAGGTACAGTATCCCAAGTACCATTTGCCATTAAGGAATGTTATTCTTCATTCATTGTTGTGTCCCAATCTAGATAGACAAGAGATTATACAAATGTATCTAGATCACAAGTCTCTGAAAATTGAGCCAAAAGAGAGGAGGCTCACTGTAACTGTGAACATGTACGATGTTGATCTATAGGATCACCAACAAGATCACCATCTACTTCTCATGTTGAACAAACCCATCTAGGAAGCGGTGGTCCTAGTGCAGGTTCTTGTTCAATGGACTCATCTAAAGGAAGGTGAGTAGGCGAAGGTGGATTTTTTACCTCACTTTCATCATATGAAGAAGAAACCAGAACTAGACCAGAAGATGGAATAAATGTTGAAGATGGCACACATGTCGAATTAGGCTCTCATCCCAAGAGATTTTCATCAAATTTAACATCTCTTCTAATAATTATTTCATTGGAATGAGATTGAAGAAGTCTATAACCTTTTACATCTTTGAAATATCCAACAAAAATGCACTTCTCACTTTTAGGTTGTAATTCTTTCCTTTTTTCATCAGGGATATGAGTCCATGCTTCACTACCAAAGACACATAAGTGGCTTACATATAGATTACTTTTAGTCCATGCTTCTTCTAGTTTTAGATTTTAAAGCCTATGTGGGAGTGTGATTTACTATTTAATTTTCACAATTGATGGCTTCCACTCAATAACGATGACTTAATCCCTTAGATTGTGTTGGAGACGCCTTTTACAAGTGGTTGAAATATAATTCTTGCAATCAAAAGTTTACCCCAACATGCGAAGTGGCGATGGCCGTTATAGTCATAAGTCACTTTCGCCTAACCATTAAGCAAGTCTATCACTTTTATTACCTCGTTCTATCGCGCTTCGGGAGTTACAAGTCGCAAGGTTTCCAAACTCCGATATGTGAAGTCACGAAACGGTTTTAAAAGTTCACCCAGGTTAGTGTCAGGGGTAAGTCACTTTAAACCCTAGTTAAGCATTGTCGGGGTTTCGCGACTCAACGATCGCTCTCCCAAAAAACTATACCTTCGTAGCCCCGAGTCGCGAAGTCACGATTTTTATCAATTAAGCATGGGTTAATTAAGAACTTAAGTCAGATCACGATTTTTTTAACTAAATCGCATCATCACGATTTCGGGTTTTGGGGGCTCAAAGGGTAGGAGTGAAATCTTCCGATACGGCGAACGCCGAAAAAGGTGGATTAAAGTCTAAAAAAAACTTAATTAAAGGAGCCAGGCTGGATTAATCGATGCAAACTTTAACATGCACCATCTACGGAGTATATTTAAATGTTTTTGTTTGCGCTGATTCGTGTTATGACTCGTCAAACAATTATGACATTTATTTTCAACTACGATGAGGTGACAGATAGTAGGATCTTTCTTTTACTGCTAAATATTTCGTTAAATCGATTTTACCGTTCTGTTCACAAGGACACCAAGGGTTTAAATGACTAAGATAAATAGTTTTTTTCCCTTCATTTTTTCAATTCTCATTCCTGTTTATGCGTAGATCCATTTTACTAGGTTAACCATTGTTTGTGATTTTCAAATCTATTCGATAGGTGGTCCAGTTTCAGGTTTCATTCTCATGGCTCCATGAAAAATTCCCAAGTCAGCTGCGGAGAGTTTAGGTCAGGGTCTAGACATTGTTTCCGACACCTTGCCTCGAAGTATTAATTCTATGAAGACATGGTCATATGTTTCCAACATCCTACAATCCGAGTCGATAGATTGTTCAGATGATTCTAGCGATAACGAGAGGGACGGTTTATCAACCAAATACAAAATCGTTGCTCAAGCAGAGATGCACAAAATAGCGACAAGGCCCCAACTTCTTCCCTATTTGGATAGGTGGGCGCTGGACCATGTGGACATCCTGACCAGGACGATTATCAACGAACAAAAGGTGATGATTGGTACCTTTCAACCAGAACATTTGCGGGCAATGTATAAAATGTCACCCACGCTGAACCTTACTCACAACACCGAATTCCTAGAAGGCTTCAAGAAGAAGGAGTGTGACCAGTATGAAAAAAGCATGTCCGATCTGATCAAGGATTGGGTCTCACATCCCGCGAAATTCAGGGCTGACTCCAATGGGATCTATTCAATCTCTTCTTTGGAGCCACAGTTAAAATACATAGCCATGATGACCTACAGGTTGTATGGGAAGGAAGACACTACCCATTTCTTCCTCCCATGGGTGCCACTCATTCATACAGTCGTTGAGGGTTTCTCTTTCGACTGGGACAAACTGCTGTCTGACAGTCTGACCAGTCGAATTACTGAATATCGAGCACAGAAGGCAAGTAAGAAATCAACTTCATTCTTTATGTCTACTTACATCATGGATTCCATCTTCTTCATGACACCCTTCCCACTGATGAACTGGAGTTGGGATCCATCTAGTACAGAGCCTATCCATGTCTACCACTCGAAGTTGTGGGAGGATAAGGCCAAAGAATTCATCTACGAGATCTTCAACTGGGGGATGGTGCCACTGCATGTCGCCATTTTTGTCCAGCTGCCTCCTAGGATATCAGATAGCATCGCGACCAACCTAAGCAGCGTGGAAGATTGGTATCTAGAGGAGAGATTTTCATATATCAGGGTTTTCGGCACCTCTGTCCCTCCATACGCCCTCCCTCTATTCCTACCAGATAAGCTATTGTGACGTGAGATTTCCAGATAGACTGTGCTCGGTGGAATAAGAAAAGAACTCAAAGGAGTATAAAAAAAGGTATGGTCGCCCTTACCTATTCGTATTGGTGCGTATTCCTTGTTATATTTTGGCCACGCCAAAGCCGAGGCTATGGATTTAGAAGAAATGGGGCTGGTAGATATTGAGTTCAAGAAGCACGACCCTAGTAAGGTTGTGAGAAATCAATTGGCAAGCTGCGGCTTGAAGAGGTATGAACATGAGGATTCCCCACATGACGAAATATTCTGGGGCGCAAGGTCCTCCATTGAAGTCCTAAGTCAGATTCAAGCCTTGCCACCCGGAGATATGGCTGAATTTTTGAAATTCTAGGAGCACCGACGAAGTTGTCTCGCCCAAATTTTATAGGGTTAAACCCCAGAGCTTCCAGTTACAAAGCAGATGGGGGACAAAGACGCAAAGGTCTCGAGTCCTAGAGGGGAGAAGGACCAAGGGAAAACCAGGGAGGATGGAACCTCAAAGAAAGGATCCGAAGTCCCCCAGAAGAAGGAAGGAAACCCCAAAAGGGGCACACCAGGCAAGCAGGCCCAAGGCCAAGCAGAGATACCTACGTAGGGATCGGGCGACTCACTTTCGATCGCGTCAAACAAGACGGTTACAGAGGTCACCCCGAAACAAACATCCAAGGAAATCGACAGTCTGATCACTATTTTCATGCCCTTGCAGTTCACAAAGGGGAATCCTGATGCAGGATGGATTTTCAATGAAGAACTGACACCTATTTCTGTAGAGGAGCTATCTGCTAACGAATTTTTCTTCGACAAGAAAAGAAAGGCCGTGGTAAGGCAAGGATTTTATCAAAAAGAGGGCGTAATGGCTAAAAAATTTAAAATCATGATTGATGGGAAGGCCACGAAAGAGGGAGAATTTGCAGAAGAGATAGCCGGGACACTAGGGGCTTATGCTACAGCCAATCATTACTCGGTTGGGACTTTGAGGACTCAGTTGAAACGAAAGAACCTCCTAATCAGTAAATTGGAAGCTAAGGTGTCTACTGCCAAAGTGAATGTCAGGAACGAGGTGAGAAGGAGCCTTGAGGAAGCCCGAATTATCGACCTGCGTGAAATCGAGAAGCTCAGGTCTGACCCCGAGAAGGCGCTCCAGTCGGCGCAAACCAACCAAACACAGGTAAGCCAATAGGGGCAACAAATTATAGAGTTGTAGTCGAAATTGGAGGTGGTTGAGAAACAGGTTGTAGACATAAAGGTGTTCAGATCACAGGTTGCCGAAATCCGACATAAGGTACTTATGGCTCAACAAAACCTACTGGTAAAGGTGAGAACCATTCAGAACCATTTCCGGATGATAGATCAAATATTAGAAAATATTTCTTCGAGGGAAAGAGAAGTCGGGGCAGCACAGGTCACTTTCCAAGACACTGTTATAGCTACAACGAAGATAGAGACGGTCAACATCTCAAAATTATCCATCGCGGAACAAACCAGAGGTAATATCCTGCTGAAGGTCTGGGAGCATAACATATCAGAAAGCAAGGGGAGAGCTAATGAAGTAAAGAATTTTTGTGAGGAAACGTTCTCTTTGATAAGTAAAGGTTTGATAGAACTTGATAAGGAGAGGAGTGCTGAGACACTGGGCAAAATAAATATAGCTAAACATCTGTTGGACATCAAAGAAAACATGGAGCAACAACAAGTGGAGATATCCTGGATTAGCCAGGTTGATATGGCCCAAGTGGACAAATGGCTAGTACAACCAAGTTTACAATTATGCTCCATCATTGCA
>JZKD02S0988151.1:48024-72274 GCA_000966675.3 Picea glauca | reverse complement strand
CAAGGGTTTAAATGACTAAGATAAAGATTTTTTTTCCCTTCATTTTTCAGTTCTCATTCCTGTTTACGCGCAGAGCCATTTTACCAGGTTAACCGCTGTTTGTGATTTTCAAATTTGTTCGACAGGTGGTCCAGTTGCAGGTTTCATTCTCATGGCTTGACGAAAAATTCCCAAGTCAACTGCCGAGAGTTCAGGTCAATGTCCAGACATTGTTTCCGACACCTCGCCCCAAAGTATTAATTCTATCAAGACATGGTCATACGTTTCCAACATCCTGCAATCCGAGTCGATAGATTGTTCGGATGATTCTAGCGATAACGAGAGGGACGATTTATCAACCAAATACAAAATCGTCATTCAAGCAGAGATGCAAAAAATAGCGGCGAGGCCCTATCTTCTTCCCTATTTGGATATGATCAGGTGGGCACTGGACCATGTGGACATCCTGACCAGGATGATTATTAGCGAATAGAAGGTGACGATTGGTACCTTCCGACCAGAACATTTGCGGGCAATGTATAAACTATCACCCATGTCGAACCTTACTCACAATGCCAAATTCCTAGAAGGCTTGAAGAAGAAGGAGTGCGAGCAGTATGTAAAAAACATGTCCGATCTGATCAAGGATTGGGTCTCACATCCCATGAAATTCAGGGCTGACTCCAATGGGATCTATTTAATCTCTTCTTTGGAGCCACAGTTAAAATACATAGCCATGATGACCTGCAGGTTGTATGGGAAGGAAGACACTACCCATTTCTTCCTCCCATGGGTGCCACTCATTCATACAGTTGCTAAGGGTTTCTCTTTCTACTGGGCCAAAATGTTGTCTGACAGTCTGACCAGTCGACTTACTGAATATCGAGCACAGAGGGCGAGTAAGAAAGCAACTTCATTCTTTATGTATGCTTACATCATAGATGCCATCTGCTTCATGACACCCTTCCCACTGATGAACTGGAGTTGGGCTACATCTAGTACAGAGCCTATCCATGTCTACCACTCGAAGATGTGGGAGGATAAGGCCAAAGAATTCATCTACGAGATCTTCAATTGGGTGATGGTGCCACTGCATGTCTCCATATTTTTCCAGCCGCCTCCCACGATATCAGATAGCATCGCGACCAACCTAAGCAGCGTGGCAGATTGGTATCTGGAGGCATAATTTTCATATATCAGGGTTTTTGGCACCTTTGTCCCTCCATACGCCCTCCCACTATTTCTACCAGATAAGCTGTTGTGCCGTGAGATTGCCAGATAGACTGTGCTCAGTGGAATAAAAAAATAACTCAAAGGAGTATCAAAAAAGGTATGGCCACCCTTCCCTATTCATATTGGTGTGTATTCCTTATTAGATTTTGGCCATGCCAAAGCCGAGGCTATGACTTTATAAGAAATGAGGCTGGTAGATATTGAGTTCAAGAAGCATGACCCTAGTAAGGTTGTGAGAAATCACCTGGCAAGCTGCAGCTTGAAGAGGTATGAACACGAGGATTCCCCACATGATGAAATATTCTGGGGTGCAAGGTCCTTCGCTAAAGTCCTAAGTCAGATTCAAGCCTTTCCACCCGGAGATATGGCCAAATTTTTGAAATTCCAGGAGCACCGACGGAGTTGTCTCCCCCAGATTTTATAGGGTGAAACCCCAGAGCTTCCAGTTACAAAGCAGATGGGAGCCAAAGATGCAAAGGTCTTGAGTCCTAGTGGGGAGAAGGACCAAGGGAAAACCAGGGAGGTTGGAACCTCAAAGCAAGGAGCTGAAGTCCCCCAGAAGCAGGAAGGAAACCCTGAAAGGGGCACGCCAGGAAAGCAGGCCCAAGGCCAAGTGGAGATACCTTTGCAGGGATCGGGTGACTCACTTTCGATCACGTCAAACAAGCCGGTTAGAGAGGTCACCTCGAAACAAACATTCAAGGAAATCAACAGTCTAATCTCTATTGTCACACCCTTGCAGTTCATAAAGGGGAATCCTGATGCGGAATGGATTTTCAATGAAGAACTGACACCTATTTCTGTAGAGGAGCTGCCTCCTAACGATTTTTTCTTCGACAAGAAAAAAAAGGCCGTGGTAAGGCAAGGATTTTATCAAAAATAGGGCGTAATGGCTAAAACATTTAAAATCATGACAGATGGGAAGGCCGCAAAAGAGGGAGAATTTGCAGAGGAGATAGCCGGGACACTAGGGGCTTATGCTACAACCAATCAGTACTCGGTTGGGACTTTGACGACCCAGTTGAAATGAAAGAACCTCCTGATCAGTAAATTGGAAGCTAAGGTGGCTACTGTTGAAGCGAATGTCAGGGACGAGGTGAGCAGGAGCCTTGAGGAAGCCCAAACAACCGACCTGCGTGAAATTGAGAAGCTCAGGTCCGACCTCGAGCAGGCACGCCAGTCGGTGCAAACCAACCAAACACATGTAAGCTAGCAGGGGCAATAGATTATAGAGTTGTAGTTGAAATTGGAGGTGGTCGAGAAACAAGTTGTAGACATAAAGGCGTTCAGATCGTAGGCTGTCGAAATCCAACATAAGGTACTTACGGCTCAAAAAAACCTACTGGTAGAGGTGAGAACCATTCAGAACCATTTCCGGATGATAGATCAAATATTAGAAATTATTTCTTCGAGAGAAAGAGAAGCCGGGGCAGCACGAGGCGCTTTCCAAGATGCTGTTATAACTACAACGAAGATAGAGATGGTCAACAACTCAAAATTATCCATCGCAAAACAAACTAGAGGTAATATCCTGCTGAAGGTCTGGGAGCAGAACATATCAGAAAGCAAGGGGAGAGCTAATGAAGTAAAGAATTTTTGTGAGGAAACGTTCTCTTTGATAAGTAAAGGTTTGCTAGACCTTGATAAGGAGAGCAGTGCTGGGACACTGGGAAAAATAAATATAGCTAAACATCTGTTGGACATCAAGGAAAACATGGAGCAACAACAAGTGGAGATATCTCGGATTAGCTAGGTTGATATGGCCCAAGTGGACAAATGGCTAGCACAACCAAGTTTACAATTATGCTCCATCATCGCAGAGGACTGACAAGTGGGAAAAATTTTACCGCAGCTGGTGAAGAGTTGTTACACTCTTGAAGCAAGCGACCAAGCAGAGCCTTCTAGGTTAATATCCCAGTTGGTGGAGAGGTGCGTCACTTGTATTGAGTAGGTGAAAGGGTAGGTTTCTGGTGTCAAATAATGACAGATGTCTGCCATTCTATTTTTAGAACCCAAAGAGTAAAGAAAGGAGGGTGCTCTGCCCACAGGAAGGAGGATAAAGACAAAGAAGTGAAACACATAAAATTCCCATTTTGTAACCGAAAACTTCTGGAACGATTGAGATTCAAATGTTTATAAGTTTGTATAAATATGCATTTTGAAGTGAGAAACAGGGTTGGACCTTTCTTGGTTGATTGTAATAGAGACTTTCTTTCTTTTGAAAATTAATACAAAGCAATCTGAAGATTCCTGATTCTGTGAAGACTGAGTTATGAGTTTTGTTTTCTCTGTTATCTTACATTAAATTTCATTTCGCATATATATTTCTGATGAATGCTTAGCTACAATTTAGTGCAACTTCTACTGTGGTGACCAACTTTTTAGTCGTCTAATCGCTTGCAGTTTTTCCTCTATATCGGCTATTAGTAGGTACAAGACCTGTGAAATTTTTAGATCTCTATATTTTATGCTTCGTCAGATTACTTCTTGCCTTTTTCTTCTTTTGTTTACAAGGCGAGATTCTCCCTTGATAGGAGCCTCGCGTTGTCGACTGCTTAATGTTTTCTCACATTCCATACATGATTTTTTTAAAAATTTAACTCAGTTACGGGAAAAGACATTTGGTTTGTGTTCTACCTTTAACATTAGATTTTGAAAGTTCTCTTTTATACGGTCAAAAACTTGAAGTAGAATTTTAAACCTCGAACTTTCTTTTCATTTTCTATTCCTCCATGACTGTGCCCTTTGCAAGATAGCCCAACATTGAACCCGGCCTATCGGATCAAACCAACATCACTTTGAACCTTTTTGACACCATACTTAAAACCACCATCACCCGGGTCAAACTCGAACGTTCATGGGCCGCAATTGAACAGGATATAAGCATCTAGGAGCGTTTGGAAGCGAGACAAAGACAACTTATAAATCAGCCTTAGCTTCCTTTTCCCGAAGGTTGATTTTTTTCCTTTTTATCTTTTACTCACTTTCGGATGCCTAGACCCTGTACTTTCTAGCCTTAAGTACAGACTCTGGAACAACAGATTGGATCATACAATTAGCCACTTCCTTCAATGTGCGATACTTTCTCTTAGCAAAACCATTTTGTTGTGGTGTATATGGAACAATATGTTTCATTTGAATTCCCTATGCAGTGTAGTAAATTGTAAATTTGTTGTTCACGTATTCACCTCCATTATATGTTCTTAACCTTTAAATTTGATGTCTATAGTGTTTTTCTACAAGGGCCTTGTGGGCCAAAAACATGTCAAAAACTTCACTCTTAATTTTTTATAAATAAAACCAACTACATCTGGAGAAGTCATGAATGAAAGTTAGGAAGTACTTACACCCAGAGAAACAAGGAGAAGGAAGTGGATGTTATGAACCAAACTCCAAAAAATAGCCAATGAGTAATCTACTTTGAGGGGGAAACCTCCTTTTGCAATATATGCAGTGCACAAGACAATATGACATGCTTATATAAATTATTCTCCTTTATTACAAATAGGATATAAAGTGAGCATGATGAAACCTACCACTAAGCCAAAATAATCATAACTAATAAAATAATAATAAATTAGTGTTATGGCTTTAACATATGGCCATAGGGACCTTAACAGTGGACCACACAAATCACTATGAACAAGATACAATGGGTTCAAGGTGTGCCAAGAGGCACATTTTTCAAAATTGTCCCAATGACATTTCTTGAGAACACAGTAATCACAGATGCCACATCTACAAGAAAATAGGAGAAGACCAATCACCATATTTTGATTACATGGATGCTATAATGAGCAACAATTTAGATGACCAAAATCCAAATGCCAAATTTTGTTCAAGGCATCGTCGTGAGCAATAAAAACTAATGGA
This sequence comes from Picea glauca, assembly GCA_000966675.3. NCBI lineage: Eukaryota > Viridiplantae > Streptophyta > Pinopsida > Pinales > Pinaceae > Picea > Picea glauca. Next base: position 67,189 of record JZKD02S0988151.1, on the reverse strand, counting down.
AAAAATGATAACCCAAAGTTGTCAAATTTGTATAACCTAGTAATATCATCAACAATTCAAGTGGCTAGCACAATATTAGGATCTTTTAAATCCTTGATTACAACTTGGTGAGGTGAGAATTCTATTGTTTTACCTTCACCTAAATGAGTGATCTGATATGTTGATAGAAAGTTGTAGGAAATACTTGAAGCACATAATACATCATTGAAATGATCATTATCTACCTAAATTGTTCCAAACCCTACAACATTAAGAGATCTATCATCACCAACAAATATGTGTTTGGTGTTACATTCATTAAGAGCATAAAAAATGGCTTTATCCTTAGCCATATGATAAGAATATCTAGAATCAATAAGCCACTCATTAGAAGAAGAAGTAGATGTTGCATTGAAGGAAAAAATAGAAGTAGAAAGTGCATATCCATGAGAAGAAGAGTTAGAAGAAGAAGAATCAATATCAATGTTGTTCTTCTTCATTGTTGATTCTAAGGCCTCCATATTTTAAAATATTTAGACTCTAGATGACCATCTTGCCCACAAAAATTGCAATGCGTATTAGTCTTCTTAGTTTTTTTATTTTGGTCTTTTTTCACCATTGGGAGTAGAAGCTAGCTAAGAGGGTTTTGGACCCTTGTTTTGCTTATTGTTGCGAGGATATTTCTTCTTTAGATGCTTGGTTTTATCTTTATGTTGGGACATTAAGGCTTTGTTATGTTGCTTCTTTAGATGGTTTTATATTTATGTTGGGCCACTAAGGATTTCTTAGATGTACCTATAATGTTGATCAATCCAAGATGCAAGAGATTATCTTGCTCTCTAATTAGAGAATTGAAAAAAGTCTCAAGACTTAGATATTGATAAAAATATCCTATATATTATCTAGTGGCATAAAAGGTAGATATAAAGATAGAATATGCATTTCCAAGCTTAGAAAGAATAATATATATGAATTAATCATCCTTCATATATATTTTACATTCTTCAAGTAAAAGTCTAAGTATTTTGAACTAAAATAACCTTAAATGTAATGGAAATCATCGAGATCTAATTTATTAACTAATTTTCAAACTGGTGGACTCAAATCACATTGTGTTTACCAAATATGGCTTCTAGCTTATCCCAGGCTTCATTTGGGTCATCAATTCCTTGAAGATGAAATTGTAAATCAAGGGAGATAGACATTTCGATTAATACACATGATTCGTCATTTTTATTATCTCATTTGGCTTTCTTTTTGGCATCAGTAGGGGCTTGTTCTTTTCCCAAGCTACTCTGATACAATCCTTTACTTGTTAGTGTTATATTAGGCAAATATGCAATAACATATAACAAAGAATCTAACTAGTTTTATCTCCTATCAAAGTATCAAATAAATTAGTAAATCAAATATTGCAAGAAATAAAAGATATAAGAGAGACAAGTTTTGCGTGGTAAAACCCCAATGTGGGGAAACAACCAAGGAAGTTCGTATTCTATTCTCCAGGTAAACTCTCCAATATTACAATGAAAGAGCATCCCCACATATGCATTACCCCACATTACATTTTCACACCTAAAGGGCCTCCTTCACCTTGATTATATATGAGAGAGTCAAAGGAGAACAATTCCCATGATAAATGTGGGATAAACCCTTGTTACAAGATAAATAGTTATTGAAGAATAAATTTAAAAAATGTCATAAGCATGTACAAGAGACCACTAGGAAATAATTAACACATTCTAACATTCCCTCTTAATGACGACTAGGGGGATAGAATCACAGTTGGAGGAAGATTTCATTATACTAACATCCCCCTTGATGACAACTTCCCACATCCCCAATAAGTTACGAAGACGTAGAAACTTTGCCTCTGTCATGGATTTGGTGAAGATATTAGCAGCTTGTTGTTCAGTGGGACAATACTCCAAACAAATAACACCATCAAATACCATATCTTGAATGTAAAGAGTATCAATATCAATGTGTTTGGTCTTGGAGTGATATACTATATTGTAACAAATCTAGATAGCACTCTAATTGTCACATCTTAGCTTAGAAGGAGCATTTTGAACTAGTTCATGCTCAGTAAGAACATGTCGAAGCCACACTGCTTCTTTAGTTTCTTCCTTAGTTGCCCTGAACTTTGCTTAACAATAAGAAAGAGAAAGTGTTCTCGACTTCTTATTAGACCATGAAATTGGACCTGAATCAAGCTAAAAGATATGTCATGTAGTAGCCTTATGTAGAATACACCATAATGTAGAGTTCCTTGAAGATATTGGAGAATCCTTTTAGTTGATTTCCAATGGTTGTCATGATGTTTTTTCATAAACCTGGATACCAATATAAGAACAAAAGGGAGATAAGGTATGTTCTGTGTCAGATATATAAAACTCCCAACAAGTTAACGACAGAGTGTTGCATCGACAAGAAGAGTTTCACAATCAATGTTGGTGAAGGCTTAAAATCACTCATATGAAACTAAGCTATCAAATCCAAAGCATACTTAGGATGAACAATGAATATCCCATCATCCAAGTGCTAGACCTGAAGATCTAAAAAATAATGCAATAGGCCTAATTATGTCATTTCAAAGCATTGCTTACGATCACTCTTTAATTCCTAGATTGAGGAAAGTTGGATTCCCATAAGGATTAGATCATCCACATAAAGAACAACAATACAAACATCATCTTCAAAGAATTTAACATATAGATTTAGATCATATTGACACTGTCTAAAACCACTTTTCAAGAAATGGGTATCATTTTCTCGTACTAAGCCCTAGGTGAGGTTTAATACCATACATAGACTTGTTTAACTCGCATACCAAATTTGAAGTTTCAAAGGAGATAAAAATAGGTGGTTGTTACATTTAAATTTCTTCACGAATATCACCATTTAAAAAAACACTCTTGACATCCATTTGGTGAATTTCCCATTGAAAATATGCAGCAAGAGAAATGATGGTTCTTATGGTATTCATTTTAGAAATAGGAGAAAATGCTTCAGTATAATCAATACCTTCTTTATGATGAAATCCTATAATGAATAACTATGCCTTATATTTTTCAATATGTCCTTCCACAATGAAATTTGTTTTATAAATCCATTTTCAACTAACAATATTCTTACCAGGAGGAAGTGGAGGGATCACCCGTGGATAACACTTTTTCTCAGAGAGAAAAATAAGATCTGGGGCTTCGAATGTCGGATGGAATACCAATCTAAGACCCTATAGATTCAAGTTTCTTTTTTGTTGAAACTGGAAGAGGAGGAGGAGTGGTGGGAACCACTATAGTCTCTTCGGGAAATTCAAGTGGATCACTCGAATCAGTTGGTGAAATAGGATATATATCTCTCACAATACTGGAGGAAGGAGTAACAAATAGAGGCTCAATGAAAGATGGAGGTAGTTGCAAGGAAAAATGAGGTTTGACAAACTCAGGGAGAAGAGAGACTTCAATGAGCTGTACATCTCGTTGAATGATGACATCTTATTTGTATGGATAAAACAACCTATAAGCTTTAGAATCCTCACTATAACCAAAAAATATGTATTTATGAGATTTGGGCTCCAACTTCTTCTATTTTTTCATCAGGGATATGTGCCCAAAATTAATTTCCAAATACCTTGAAATTGCTAATGTCTAGTCGCTTTCCACTCCACTTTTCTTCGAGAGTAACTTGCAAACTATTTTAGTGGGAACCTTGTTCAAATTTGTGATATTTTTAAACCTTTTATAGTAATGCAATGCAAACACAAATTATTAAAATAGAAAACTAAACAATTGTAATCACACATATACACAAATATTTACCCTGGAAACCCAAACTAGGAAAACCAATAATCTATTTAGAGTTGCACCTCTAATTCTTATCCATCAACATACAACTTCATTGTTTACAATACAATATTTATAGGATCTTGCAGCATCCAAAACCCCTAATCCATTGAACTAGATTATACTACAACCCTAATTCCTTCACCATAATTATAAAAGACACAGGATGAAATACCATGCACTGCTAAACCTCCAAAGGTGAAAAACTGCCCAAACAATTGGCGAATAAACCCCCCAAAAACATTTTGGACCTACAATCATGCAAATAATATAACACATACCAAACATTCTCTCACTTGTTGTTTTCTTTGCATACAGGGGGTGTAGGATTTCATGATCAACAATCCAGGGAAGAAATTCCCATTGATTATCTACACCAAGAGAACTTTTCAATGCTCACAGATTTTGTCAATTAATCTGCAACATTCTTCAAAGTGTCCACCTTCACCAACAACACCTTCTTCTCTTCAACCATGTCTATGAAAAAATGATACTGAACATCGATATTCTTTGTCTTAGAATGATGAGATAGGTTCCTCGGAGGAAGATTGCACTATGACTATCACAATCTATCCTTGTAGCTTGTTGTACCAACCCAATACCTAAACACAATCTCTATAACCATATTTCTTCCTTGCTTACATGAGTGGCTTGCATGTATTCAACTTTTGTAGTTGAGAGTGCCATTACAGATTGTATTTTTTTCATCCAATTGATTTCTCCTCAAATAGGTTAAACACATACCCATTTGTAGATCTTATGCAATCCATATCTCTAGCCTAGTCTACATCAACAAAGCCATGTATGTCCAACTCTCTATTCAATCCTTGTCTTCCTTGGTAGCACAATCCATAACTAGTTGTGCCATGCAAATGCCAAAAAACCCTCTTTATTGTTGTTCATTACTCCTTTCTTGGTTTTGACATATACCTAATCAAAACTCCCACTACATGTGAAATGTTTGGTCTAGCACAAACCATTTCATACATCAAACTGCCAACTGCACTAGCATACAAAACACAGGACATGTCCTCTTCCTCTTCATGTGTCTTGGGACATTGATATGCATATAACTTTACACCTACATGAATATGGACCTTGACCGGTCTAAATTACTACATATTAAACCTTTGCAATATTGACTCAACATATTTTCTCTGATTCAACCAGAGTTTCATGTTTTCTCGATCTCTTTTAATTTCCATGCCCAAAATAAATTTTGCAGCATCAATATCTTTCATGTAAAATTTAGAGGACAACTGAGTTTTCACATCCTGTGTAATTTTCTTGTCGTTGTTAAGCCATAGACAAAGCCCCATGTTATGTACAAAACCCCTTATTAAGCCCTAGATATTGAATTATTACATTTCTAGTGTTATATTTGTATGTTGGTTGGAACCCTACATTCCACCCTTTCATTACAATTGTACCCTTCATCTCTTATATATATAACAAGGAGACTTAGTATTAGTGATATTATCACATCTCATATTGTGTTCTGAGTTGGATATATTGTAAAACGAGTTTTCCTCCTCAAATTGGACTGTAATTCATTGAGTTTTTATCACTTTTAAGGTGTTGAATCATATCATTTGGTATCAGAGCATCGATCCTAGGGTTTTTCTTCTCCAAGCAAGTCATCTTAGAATTTTTGCTATAATATTTTTTCTGGGAAGATTTGGATAGTGCAACTTGGAGGTTATTTACAAGACATATCAAGGTATCTTTGGTAAACATTTTAGCTTTTGGGGCATTGTTTTTTTAGAGATATACCCTATGGAAGATAGGGTTTTGACTAGTCCTATAAATAGTCTAAAACATGTGTTCCAGGTAAAAAAGCCATATCTTCTTCAACGATGATCCAAATTCTATGAGACCTATTGCATTTGAAAGAGGACATTCCATAGTATTTTTTATAGAAATTTCATAATAGGGTATTAAATAATGGACACATGTCATTATGTATAAGTTTTCTCTCCTAGAAAGTCCAAAAATAAGCAAGGTTTGGGAAAGTTACCCTAACTTCCACTTGGCACATATCATGTTGGTCAAACCCATGGAATTTTCGAGAAGAAATTTCAGAGTACTATAGACTAAATTTCAGACTCAGAAGGGACAAAATTTCAGAAATACATAAAAAGGAAGGTCAGATAGGACTACATACTCCAAATTAAGGGATTAAAAGGTACGCAAATTGAAATTGGCATAACTTTTTATTGGAAGATATGTTTTTGGTGATTCAAAATTTGTAACAAAGAGGAAAAATATGATAATTATTATTTTCTCACATGGCTCCAAAGTCTCCTCCAAAATTTACTTCACCAACTAAACCTCCAGAAATATCAACCATGACTCAAGATGAAATCAACGATATTTACCGTTAGATGGTAAAGATGATCACTGAAAATAGGGAACAAATGGAAATAAGATGGATGAAACTATGAAAATAAATATGGATGAAATGGAAAACCATATGGATAATAAGATGAACGAGAATAAGAATGAGATCAAAAGAAATATGGATGAAATGGAAAATAAGATAGATAAGAAGATGGATTACATGTAAAATAAGATGGATGAAAATAAAGAAGAAATACAAAAAACCATGAAGGAATTGAAAAATTCTTTTTCTTCCATGATCTTTGATGCTCTAGATGAAAAAATCTCTAAAGGAGATATTGAAATGAAAGGAACTCAAGAAAATAAAGGTGGTATTCTGGTTGAACAAACTTGTCGATAAAAAACAAGTTTCTAATGGAACAAATTACAGTGGGGGTCTTAAATTCAACTTTCCCAAGATTGAATTAAATAAGTTTGGTGAACCAAATAGAGCAATATTTTGAAATGCATAATATTATGGATGATAAGAAAAGGATTCACATAGAAACTTTGAACTTTAAGATATAACCATATCAATGGTATCAATAGGTAGTCAAAAGGAAGCCCCCCTTTTATCATTATACTTGGGGTCTATTTATAAGAGACTTAGAAGCACGGTATGTAAAATTTTGGGAACATGACCACTTCAGTCAATTGACAAGAATTAATCATTTAGGTGATATTGAATATTACAATTCAAAATTCTGGGTATTGGCCACAATAGTGGATAACATAAGTGATGATCGTTTGTTGGAAGCTTACATGGGTGGATTAAAAGAAGACATTAAACATGAGTTTTTCTTAAGATACCCTGCAAATATTATGGAAGCTATGCAATATGATCGTCATATTCAAGCCAAGAATAAGGCTACACACAAGTCTACCATTGGGGAACACACAAGAAGCAACGATCATTTTGGGGTTCATAAGACAAGCATACCTCAAATGACAAGCTTGACACCTCAAAAAATAGATGAAAGAAGAGCAAAGGGACTATGTTTCAATTATGACATCAAGTACAATAAGGTGCATAAATGTAGTGAGAAGAAAGTATTATACATATATAACAAAGATGAAGAAGATCAAGAATATGAACTGTCTCAAGATTTAAATCTAGAAGAGACTACTCCAATGATATCTTGCCATGCATTGGTCGGAATCAATGCTCCACAAACCCTCAAGATATAAGGATATATCAAAAAGAAAAATGTAACACTATTTATTGATTCTGGTAGTAACCATAACTTCATAAATTACAAATTAGCAAAATATCTCAATTTCTTTGTATATCCAACACCAAAGTTTCAAGTAATGATTGAAAATGGAAGTACCATAAATTGTTCTCGGAAGTGCCATAGTATTAAGCTCACTATGGGGGAGTATTTATTGGATAGTCCCACGATTTCCATCAAAATGGGTGGTGATAATGTTGTATTAGGAGTCCATTGGTTACAATCATTGGGAACAATGGCCCTTAATTTTCAAGATATTTTCATGATATTTTCATCGGAAGGCAAGGACATTGATATTAGAGGTATCCAAGGGAAAACCTCTAAAGTGATAAGCTCTAACAACATGAAAAAATTACTCAAAAAGGAACACGATGGTGTAATTGCACAATTGTGCTCACTAGATGTTCAAACATCTATAGCCTCTACCCCAATGGATCTCCAAAAATTTATCAACTATCATTTGAAGTTGTTTGGAGAGATGCCTAAGGGTATTCCACCTACTCAAGATCATAACCATGCTATTCATCTATGGCCAGGAAGTGAAGTCCAGTCTTCCATGTTTCTTGCTTAAAGAAGATAATCAAGGAAAAGATCTCGGTGCAAACTATTTTATCATAAATTAATGGAGAAGGGAAAATCGTACTAGAACTAGAAACAATCCTTGAAATAGGGATTAAGAAGTTATGAAATCGATTAATTACTAAGTACCCCAGCAAATGGAAGAACCTACTAGTGGAAGATACGACATGGAAAGATGAATTCTTCATGTAGACACAGTCGCGGTTGTCAAATGTTGAGGACAAAACTTGTGTGAAGGGGATGGGCATGTTAATCCCTAGAAAAATCCCCATACAAAGTCCCATGTTATGTATAAAACCCCTCACTAAGCCCTAGATATTGAATTATTACATTTCTAGTGTTATATTTGTATGTTGTCTAGAACCCTTCATTGCACCATTTCATTACAAGTGTACCCTTTGTCTCCTATATATATAATAAGGAGACTTAGTCTCACGGATATTAACACATCTCATATTGTATTCTAAATTGTATATATTTTAAAGGGAGGTTTCCCCCTTGAAGTGAACTGTAATTCATCGACTTTTTATCGTTTTTAAGGTGTTGGATCATAACAGTCGTCCCCTCTCAACAACATATCATCCACATACAATACCAAATAAATAAGACGATCACCTACTAATTTGAAATACACACAATGATCACCTTTTATCCTTGGGAAGCCAAGTCCCAATATATAAGTATCATTTTTTTTATACCACATCCTTGGTGATTTATTTAATCCATACAGAGACTTTTTCAGCTTGCATACCATTTCTTTATTTCTCTTCACCCCAAAGCCTTCTTCTTGCTTCATGTAGATTTGTTCTTCCAGATCCCCATGTAGGAATGTTGTCTTCACATCCATATATTCTACTTCAAAATCAAAAGCAACAACAATAGATAAAACAAATCTAATAAAGGTTAACTTGGAAACAAGAGAAAAAATTTCATTGAAGTCAATTCATTGTACCTGGGAATAACCTTTTGCTACTATCTAAACTTTGTATTTCTCCACTTTTCCTTATGCTTTCAACTTATTCTTAAACACCCATTTTCTACCAATGGGTTTTCTTCAAGTCAACAACTCCACTAGATCCCAAGCCTCATTCTTGTCCAAGGTTTCCATTTCTTCAACCATGGCCTTTTTCCAGAGTTTTCCATCCTCTAAATCCAGTGCCTCCCTAAAAATTCTAGGATCATCACCAGTAATAAAAAAAGAAAAAATTGAATGGAAAATAGGTGGAGTATACCTTTTTGGTTTCCTTCTTTCCCGAACTGATCTCCTCAATATTGTTGTAAGAGGTTCTTCTTCTTCTAATTCCTTATTTTGTAGAGTCGGATTCATTATCCTTCAATTCAAACTCTATTTTATCTAGTTCTTCCTCCCTTGTGTTATAACAAGATTTGCCTCACCCCATGCAACTTTCTCAGAAGGCCTTTTCCATTTCCCTAGGCAGACTTGAAGTCCCTTTTTACAGTTCTCAGAGATAAAAAATGTATTTTTCCACATAGACGCACCCTAACAACTATACAACATGTGTATATGCAGGTTGCACCATTACAACCCATGTACATCGGGGTTTTTTGCCCAAAATTAAAAAATGGTGTCTGATTTCCATGTCACGTCACGAGATCCATGATTCTTGATATTTCATATACTGGAAACGTTCTGACTCGGCCCTTCATTTCCATTTGAAGGTTATAAATAGGCCATATCCAAGCTGTGGAGAGGAGGAGAATTCAACTTTGAGAGAAAAGTTACTCTGGAGAAATTATTCACTTCATATTGAGTCTGCATCCCTTTGTCCTTTTAAGTCTGAACACATTGTTCAACCCCCAAGATCTTCCCTATTTGATGGAGAACCTCATTGTTTCTCTTATATGAGTTTGCCTTTGGTGGAGGATTGAAGTGGCGGAGGCCCAGCTGGAAGGGACTTAGCTTCTCAGTTCCGAACGTGCCGACATAGAAGTTTGTCATTCACACACTTCTATTGATTACATTTTAATAGAAATACTCTTTTCTCATCCAATTAATGTCTTGCAAATATTTGAATTGTTATTCCATGGGCGTATTTGTTATGAATATTGATGGCTTATCTTATTATATGTAATAAATTTATATATTATCATCATATGCTTGCGTATCTTGGTTGTTGAGGACAAGTTGTAGGTGTATTGATTTGAGTCAAGTGCTCAACGGTGGACTTCATCTAACGTCTGGACGAGGTAGGCTCTTTGTCTTGTCTTTTTAACATATTTGTTTATATAGCATACTTGATATTTGAGTTGATTTCTGCAATCATTTTCGTCTATTGTGGTTTACCCCATGCCATAGAGTGATCTTCCTCGTAACAGAATTAGCGACCATACTGGGGAGGGAATCTTCTTTTCGGGGTTTGGAGTGATTTTATCCTTTGATTTCTCTCGTTTAACTTGAGTTTCTTATCGTATGATTGCTTGATAGCCTCTTGGCATTTTGAGTCTAAGTTTCTTGGCTTTATCCTTAACCTGGTAGTGTTTTAATACATATACGTGGGTTTTCCCTTGACAGACGCGTACATACGTGAGATGTCATTCTATAGGGTGCATACATACGCGGTTTTCTCTTGAACATTCACATACACCATCCTTTTTTTATTGATTGTTGAGTTTGATGTTTGCTAGGTAAGTGTTGATGGTTGCTAAGTCTTCTTAGGTCTCTGTCATGACTATTAAGTTCTTGCAGAGTGATAGGAAACCTTTCTTTGGTTGAATTTTCGGGTGGTTTTTCTTTCTCATCATCCTTTTCATTGGTTGCCCTTGCATCTTGGGATGGGTGTTTGCTTCTTGATATTCTACTTGGTTTTTTTCTGTTTACGTACAGTAGGGTCTTTATATCAAGATGTTGTTCAGTCCTTGCATTTTCATTATTTTATATTGAAAATACAAAAAATATACATTTTTCATTGTTGGCATTTGATCTTTTGGGTCCTTATAGTTGATCTTAGTATATGTATGGAAAGATTGCATCTTATTGGAAATTGCATAATTGAACTGAAAGTTGCATTTTGAAAATCTTATCATTTATTGAGAATTGAAGTTAGGACTTTGCATTATATTCATATTCATTTCTTTTACTTGCTGAGTCATAACATCATCGGTTTCACGACCGCACCTTTTGAGTAAACAAAGCCACTAAAAGTAACGCTGATAAATTTAAAATTGATTAGAAACGATTTTATTTTTCAGGGTGCATAAACTAGCTTAAGATTTAGAGCCTTGGAATAGAATGTTGTGAGTAAAATTCTCCAAGGCTATTAAAATCAACATATGTGTCTGACTAAGGGAGTGGTGAAATCCATTGTATAATTGGTGACGTCAGGAGGCTCTGCTCACACCGGAGTTAAACATGAGGTCACGCGAAGTTGGTTGAGGAGATATCCCTTCAATACCTTCTTAGTGCCAGAGATATTTCTGGGGATCTATTCGTATATGGGGGTTTTTCTAGTACCTTTACCTCTGTGAGAGGTGGTTCTTGGGATATTTTGGGCTTTATTACCCTGCCCATATGGTGGACCTGACTTACGACTATTCGCCTGCACATTGGTTATATCGTGGTGGCTTAGTTTCTTAACATAGGTAGCCACATAGGTTACTTGCAGGGGTTATTTTGTAGGTACCCTGGGTCAGATAAGGGTTGGACATCACACAACCTTTATGGAGGATTACCTATCTGGGGGGATCTAACCAATTGGTTGTTAAGCCCATGAGAGACCTTATAACTAATTTTGATACCTCCTATATTTTGCAGGGAGTCTCAGGCCCCTCTTTGGCGAGGCATACCTACTTTAGGGAGGGAGGCCCCTTTCAACCACTTTATCCTTTTTGTGTGCATGTTGGAATTTTGTTTATTTTTGTGTGCTCTTTGATTGATAGTTGGCCTTAGGATTTGTTTTTATATCTCAAGTCTTGAGTCATCATGGAGCTAGACCATCTTCCTCCCAGGTCTCTCCATTTGTTAAAGTTACCACCACATCTTGAGTCTTTGCCTTCTAAAAGGCGTAAAGATATCAAACATGGTACACACACCTCCACCTACCAGACTTGTGGTCATACAAGTACAAGTACTGAGTCGAGTCAAAAATATATTGGGAATCCTTCAACTCCCATACCCACTATAGTTAATGGTACTCTTTCAACACCTTCAACCACCATGGTTGTAGTTCTGAAGGTTCCCATAATCACTCTTGTCTTTCCTATAGTTAATACTCAAACTATAGTCACGAACCCTTTTGGGCCTCTTTTTCATTCATCAAGATACAATACTCAGTCCATCCCTATGACCTCTAGCCCTTTTTGTTATGGTATGCCAAATTTCACATCGCAATTCTCATCCTCCATTCCAGCGTCTAATCCGAATACTAGTATTGGAATTGGGGGCATGGATCCTCCACACATTCCATTCTCGTTTGGCAGTGATCATATTCCTCAAATGACTCTTATGGTTGGAAGCCTACCTCATTTTCACCCCAGGTCTAACCCTGGTCTTAATGCTCCTAGATGGAGTAGTCAACCTGGTGGAAAAGTTGTTTCTTATGTTTCTTCCTTTACACCTACCTCCTCCACACTGATTCTGACCAACACGTTTGGCATGAAGAATCCACCTCTATCCTCCATATTCACACCCAGAGGAGGTCAGTTTCACACCTTGGGAAACCCCCAACCTGGAGCTACTCCGGATGGGGGGAATATTTACAATCCTCATCATAACATTCCTACTAGAATGGTGCCCAAACAACCCTTTATGAATTAGTTCAGAGGGGGGTTTTACAATCTTGGACAGGGCCATGGGGCATACCAGAACCCTAGATGGGTGACGATTCCTGAGAAACAATCTCTCTCGGGAGCTTGGGGCCAAATGTCGCAACCCCGTATCCCTTTTCTATCCACACTCAATTTTCCAGAATTGTCAAGATTAATGAATGACCCTATGCGTCATGACCCGACATGGCCCCCCATCCCCACCAAGCTTCCTTCAGATATTCCAAAATTCGAGGGAAAGACTGGTGAGGATCCTAGTGATCACGTCACTACTTTTCATATTCGATGCTCTTCTAATTCCCTTAACGACGATTCTATTAGTTTAATATTGTTTCAATGCACCCTCATGGGGGTTGCAGTAAAATGGTACATAGAGCTATCGGGGGGGCATACAAAACTTTTAATCAGATGGTTTTAGTCTTCCTCAACCACTTCTAGTTGCCGGTTTGTTATGATGTTGGCATAGAACTTCTGTCGACCTTCCTCTAGGAAAAAGCCACCCATATCTCATATCACATCCAAGAGTGGCCTAGATGAAAGAGGTTGATCAAGGCCTACATTCCTCCAGAGTTCCTTTTGGAATGGTTCCTTAAGTATTTACAACCTTATATTTTGAATGATAATTCTACATCCAGAGTTGCATTTGAGGAAGAAGCGATTTTTAAATCCCAACAATTATATCTTATATATGCTCAGTCTGGGATGTTATACGAAATTCTTCCTAACGCATCGACGTCAAGCTACGAACCTAGAAAAAATCATGGGCCTCATGCCGATGGCATTGTAGGCTCTGCAAATGTTAAATCTACAGACTTGGTGACAAGCCAGTTGAAAGTGTTGTCTCTAAACCAGTCTGTAGGAGGGAAAGCTTCGTATGTGTCCTCCACTCCCACTTAGTCAATGGATGTACATTTTGTACAATCATCGGCCAACCTGAATGGTAACCAACAACCAAGAGGGAATAAAAGGAAAGGACGTGGTAACAATAATAAGGGTGGGAGGACTAATAATAATAATAAACCCAAGGACAATGTTAAAAATGAGAATTTGAACAATAACTCTGGTAAGGGAAAGAAAGAAAGGAGAAAGGTGAAGTTTCCTTGCAAGATTTGTATTGATGATCAACTTACCCACTTGTGCCTCAAACTCGCAGAAGTTTCGAGGATTTTATCTCTACCTACCGTTGTGCTGATTAATCCTTTTTTTCATAATCAACACATGGCTTCGAGCTCCTCTAATGTCGGAAATGTGGCGAGTGGAAGTCAAAACCCACTAGTGCAAGATAGTGACCGTCTATGCATCAACATGGTCAAGTCTCAGGTTAATGTATCCACTCGATCTTGCAATTACAATTCCTCACAGACTGTTCCATGTCTAGAGTCTCCCCCTCCTCTGGAGGCACCTTTAAAGATTGAAAAACCAAAGCCTCCACCTCGTATTCTGAAAGGAGTACTCAAACACTCTATGCACAACCCTAATGCTATATTTTCCCATAATTACTCTATTGTTGAGGATCTGAGTCAAACCCCTTGTGCGATGTCATCTCTGGAGGTACTCCAGACATGTCCTTCACAGAGGAATGCCTTGTTATCTGCGTTAGGATCTCTAGACCCTGTGTCTCTAAGGTTATCAATTTTGATGTCATGGATGTGAAGCCTCTCTTGCCTTACCTCGTGGCCTTTGAAATACCTTTGGATTACTCAAAGTATACCATAAAACGTACTATTATTGATGAAGGTGTTGCAACGTGCATGATGTCCCTAACTTGTTGGAAAGCCATTGGCTCTCCAACCCTCTCTCAATCTGTAACCATGTTTACCACATTTGATGGTCATTCTTTCCATCCCCACAATATTCTTCCTGCCTTTCCAATCCATCTAGGTGGGAAGATGGTGGAGGTGGATATCGAGGTGGTTGATGCGCCCCTTGAATATAAATTTTTACTAGGGTGTAACCAAAATTATGTTATGACTGCAGTCATATTGTTCGTTTTCCGTACTTTATGTTTTCCTCACGATGGGAAAATCGTGAATATCGATCAGTTGTCCTTTGCATACGCTAGCCCCAATGCATCAGTTGGACCGTCGATCCCCATGATCGACAATTCTCAGCCGACAACTGAGCATATTGGTGTTGGAATGTATTCCTCCCTTATGGGTACCTTTGATTTCATTGCACCAATTCATCATATCTATGCCATGTTCATTAGTTCTTCTTCATCAATGAGGTATGTTCCTTTCCGCACTTCATATTTTAACGATCCTTGGACCCTACCTTCCCCGACCATGTCTTGTGAAGGTCAGTCACATATTGGAATGGCAATGCCACTATCGATAGTAGAGATAGCGTATCAAGTTTTTCTCAACTCTACTTCCAACCCAAATCTTGTCTCCTCGTAGACGGACGAGGAGGATCTTGTTCTCCGGCCCGTATGGGCCACTTCATCATATTTCTCATATGATTTCCTCGATGACACTTTACCTTTGGATGAAGTGATCTTAGATGCAATGAGTGGTTCTGATAGGCCATGGGATGATATGAATCATCTCTCTTACTTTCTCCCATAGATTTTTAGGATCGAGCAAGATGATTTTAGATCCACCTTGAGTGAGATAGTTAGTCACATCATAGTTCCACTTGATAATCACAACATTTATGCCAAAGGAAACATGGTGAGTATCTCTCCTACTGTCACAATCGATATCTCTCATATTCATGGTAAAGTTGAAAATGTAAATATTGGTGCAGATTGCTCCCCTGAAGAAATTCATATCTACATCGAGCTCTTCAAATAATTTCGTGATGTATTCACTTGGTCATATGAAGAGATGCTAGGAATCGACCCTCGAATTATCGAACATGAGATTAAAACCTACTCGGATGCTAAGCCTACTCAATAATGACTTAGATATGTTAATCCCAGGAATTCCCCTGCTATTAAGGTAGAGGTGGAGAAAGTACTGAATGTTGGTTTTATCTACCTAGTTCCCTTGACTAAATGGGTATCCAATCCTATTCCCGTAAATAAGAAGAAAGGAATCATCCGTGTATGCATGGAATTTAGAGACCTGAATAAGGCTTGTCCTAAAGACAACTTCCTAACACCTTTCATTGATCAGATTCTCGATGAGTGTGTAGGTAGTGAGGTTTTTTCTTTTATGGATGGATTTTCATGATACAACCAAATTTAGATTAAACCTAAGGATCAACATAAGACGACATTTATTTGTCCTTGGGGTACATTCACATACCGAAAAATGCCTTTCGGCCCTAAAAACGTCGGAGCAACCTTCCAACGAGCCATGACCTTCGCTTTTCATGATCTTAATAATATAGTTGAATCTTACCTTGATGATCTCCCTGATCACTCTCGCAAGAGAGTAAATCACTCTTCCCACCTTCAACTAGTTTTTGAAATATGATGATATTATAACATACGTTTAAACCCTCATAAGTGCATCTTTTGCATTAGGCCGGGTCGTCTATTAGGATTCTTAGTTTCTGAGCCTGAGATCATGGTGGATCCTTTAAAGGATAAGGCAATATTTTGATTTCCTCCCCCATGCAACATTCGTCAGCTTCAAGGTTTACAGGGGAAAGATAACTTCTTACGTTGGTTTATAGTAAACTATGTCAATATTACTAAGGGTTTCATGTGTCTCTTGAATAAGGAAACTTTGTTTATATGGGATGAGCGAGCCCAGGAATCCTTCGATGCTCTGAAGAAAGCCCTCGTATCGACGCCTCTGTTGAAGCCTCCGGACTATAATATACATTACTTTCTTTATATCACCGTGTTCGAAGGGATGGTTGGTATGGTTTTATTTAAGGAGGATGATGAGCTCCATGAGCACGCCATTTACTATCTTAGTAGAAACCTAGTCGGCCCCGAACTCAAGTATTCTCATGTTGAGAAGCTAGCTTTGGTTTCCATTCACTCGATTCAACGATTATGACACTATATATTGATTAGAAAAACTACCGTAGTTGTTGATGTCAACCCATTTCAATACGTCCTTACTGGGCGTATCATAGGGGGGAAATATAATAAATGGATTTTCATCTTGCAAGATTTTCACCTCGATTTTGCTTGGGAAAAATCCAAGAAATCACTATTTTTTCCGAGTTAATATCAGATTTCCCTCGGTTAGATGAGGATGTTATTCATGTTGATTCATTTGCGGATGAACACATTTCCTTATCTCGTCATCAAACCCCTAGTATGGAGACATTTTGATCCATCTTCAAACCTTGAAGTTCCCTCAACATATTTCGAGAGATGATCGACGGTGTATACGATATCAAGATAAGAACTACCTTATTGTCAGCAACACTTTGTATCGTCGAGGTGTAGATAATATCTTTCATCATTTCTTGACTCAGGAAGAAGCTGAGTCTATTCTTAATGACTGTCACAGTGGGGCTTGTTGTGGTCATCTATCCGGGCTTGCGACAACCCATAATATATTGCGAGTCGATTATTTTTTGTCGTCTATTTTTGAAGATTGTGTTGAAGCGGTCAAGAAGTTTCACCCCTTCCAAGTGTTCACTTAGAAGATGTGCTCGCATCCAGGCCCTCTTCACCTGATCATCATTGTTGGTCCCTTCACCAAGTGGGGGTGGATTTTATGGATTGCAGCCCAAACTCAGCTTAGGGGCATCAACATATTATCGCGGTCGTAGACTACTTTACCAAGTGGGCCGAAGCCATGCCTACAATTAAATCTGATGGTAATACTGCTGCATTTTTTATATTCAATCAAATTATAGCCAACTTCAGAATCCTGAGTGAGATTGTCACTGATCATGGAAGTCACTTTCGGAATGAAATGATGAAAGAATTAGCATTGAAACTGGGGTTTAAACATGGTCATTCTTCCCCTTACTACCCCTAGGAAAATAGACAAGTAGAGGTTGTGAACAAGTCTCTCAAGACCATTTTGCAGAAAACTGTGAGCCAGAGAAAATCTGACTAGAATATCATGCTTTACCCTGCACTTTGGGCATACCGAACATTGGTTAAGACTTCCACCATTTTTTCTCCGTTTCAGTTGGTACACGGTGAAAAGTCAATTCTTTCTATTGAATGTGAAATCCCTTCTCTTAGATTGGTAGTTAATCTCCTACCTGACACTTCCAAGATCGAACAATGCCTCATACGCCTAGAGAGCCTAGATGAGAAGTGTCGAGATGCCTCTACGACTATCGAAGAGAATAAATGACGTGTCAAGGTCCAGTATGATAAGTTTGTATATCCTCAGAAGTATGCTAAGGGTGACTTGGTCCTCTTATATGAATAAGCCAAAGAACCACTAGGGGCAGGCAAGTTCAAACCCATGTGGCACGGTCCTTATATCGTGCGACGTGTCTTAGAAAAAGGATCCTACGAACTAGAATATTATGAAGGGAATATTCTGGTTGAGCCCATAAATGGGCTCTACTTGAAAAGATATTATGCTTGAGCCCCAAGCCTGGGTGTAACTCTTTGTATACTAATTTATTTTAGTTTATATATATTTTCTCCTTTTTTTATCGTCTTGCTTATCAAGTTTTCCCTTGGTTGGAAGATGTCAATGGAGTCTTAGGTCTACTTAGGATTCACAGACGGGGCCATTCTTCATACACGGAACTTGGCTTCCACCGCTTGGGTTGTTTACTCACTCGAGGGTCAATTGGTGTCTTCAGGTGGTGTTTGTCTAGGGCCATCAATGAATAATGTGGTCGAATATAGCGTTGTTATAGAGATTTTACGTGATGTCGTTTCAAATGGTATTCATTCTTTAGAACTTCTCATGGAATCCTAATTATTAGCATGTCAGTTGAACAACAGTTACCGTGTGCAAGACCCTACTCTACTCCGACAATTCATACGGGTACGAATTTTGGAACGACATTTTGATTTTATTACCTATCATCACATACCTAGAATTTCTAATTATCTATTTGATGCATACGCTAATTATGTTTTAGATTGGCATTTGTCACATATCTAAAGAAAACAAAACACATTCACCAAGGTACACATTATAATATAAGTAAAGTCGAAGACCATTGTTTTTTATATTTCATCTCTCCAAAAAATATGGTGCCATAGTACAAAATTGGGGCTCACACCCTCAAAATACATATGCAGTCGATCAATACAATAACCATGAAATCTATGCCTATGGAACCATATGTGTGTCATGATAACATAGTACGGCATTTGCAAGACGCTAGAAGAGTAACACCCAAGCACAGGGCACGCCTACCACCTATCCTTGCATCACCTTCGACAAATCCTCTACCTGAACCATGGGAATTCTTTGTGTCAAACAAGACAGGTTGTCCTGCACATTTTGAAGCACTCTCTCAGCATATTTTTCC
>JZKD02S0988150.1:46883-58396 GCA_000966675.3 Picea glauca | reverse complement strand
GGGTTGGAACCTCCTTCCAGTTGTAGCTAGAAAACAAAGGAATATGGTGCTTCCAATGAATGTGATTCTTCAATACATATAATAAAAATAATTATGTGGTTTTCTCCCGCTTTGGGTCTCCACGTAAAACACTGGTGTATTGTGTATGTGTATGATTGTTCATTTGTTCATTGCTTATTTACTCTGCAGTTATTGGATGATAATGTGACATTGATATAAAACTTGGATTATATGGTTAAAAATGATTAAATTTTTCTATTATTGATTCACACCCGCCCCCCTCTCTCAGTAATCCAACAATTGGTTTCAGAGCAGGTTCCTTCAGGAAACAATTTAACCACTGGAAGGAAATCATGGATTATTCTGAGAAAGGAGTACCAATGTTTAATGATCATAATGGTTTTAAGTATGAGATGTGGAGCATAAGGACGAAAGTATTTTTATAGGCACAGGGACATTATATTTGACTATCAGTTGTGACAGGATATAATAGTTCAAAAAGGGCAAAGACTGCAACTAAGAAGGAATTGTGGAAGAATAACAAAATAGAAATGGATTTCATCTGGGAAGGATTACCTTATCTGGTAAGAGAAAAGGTTGGTAAATGTTCATCAGCAAAAGAAATTTGGGATAAGTTACATGACATATATTCTTCACCCATCACAGATTCAGAAAATGCCAAAGAAGATGCAGATACAAATCAAGAAGAATTATTTCAAGAAGATTCAAAAGATGAAGAGTACATAATCACCGGAGATATGTTGTTTTGTTTTAATTGTGAAAAATGTGGACATCTTGAAATAGAATGCCATGAAGGAAATGAGATAGAAAAACTAATTGAAAAGGAAGACAATTATGAAGAATAATTGATTAGTGCTTTAGATGAACTAAGAGAAGAAAATAATTCACTCAAGAAATAATTTATGAAACAAAAGGAAAGTGTTCACATTTTTGAATAATCCCCACAGGTCATCGAGAACTTAAGAACTTAGCTAGAAGAATCCAGAAATATCGAAGAAAATATTGAATATCAAAAGCAGTGTTTGGAAACCAACATAGCAGCACAGAAGCAAGAAGCAGAAATGAGAGAGAAGATATTTGTAACGTCCCTCGGGCACCCACAGGCTGGGGAATGCCACTCCAGATAAATATCTCATGCTCTGACACCAGTTGGTAACATCCCCAACCTTAAACAGGCTGGTCCATGCTACTCTAGGGAACACTTTCATTCTCTTATTGCGGAACATACAATAACATACCCAATAATCAATTGAGTTATGCTACATAAATTTTCTCTTCAAATTGCATGCAACTTTAAACATATACATACAACACTCTTGCAGAAACTTTACATATAAACATAAACAAACAATTACATTTTGTAATATACGACTTTATACTGAAATAACAGTAACCACATATATGCAGCATATACAGGAAAATACCCATAAACATACAGGCAATTATAATCAGATATATGATAAACCGTAACATAAGCACGTAAATAACAATGCAGCATATCATTTTATCATACGATTGGTACTTATCTTGGAAATATTGTCACCAACTATGTATAGACCGTCCACGAACCTCCCAGCCTTAGAATACATTGTTCATCACTCTCAATAGTGAGTCACCCCCAAGCTGGGACTGAACTCCACTTAGGTAAAGGGTTCCTAACTAGGCTAAGGCTCATGGACAATAGGAAAGACTCTGTCTCAGGTGCTCACTCAACTAACAACCTACAACCTCTCATTCCCCACATGTCTGACCCACCCAAGGAAGTGTGCCCCTTCTCTTCTCAATAGTCCCTTGGTTTCCCTACTTTCGTTCCAGGGCTTCAACAACAAGCCAGATCAGAA
Organism: Picea glauca; assembly: GCA_000966675.3. Taxonomy (NCBI): domain Eukaryota; kingdom Viridiplantae; phylum Streptophyta; class Pinopsida; order Pinales; family Pinaceae; genus Picea; species Picea glauca. The sequence goes on along the minus strand of JZKD02S0988150.1, from coordinate 56,534 downwards.
GTCTCAGAGCACTGTAGCTACAGTTTAGCACCTTCGGGAATCAATCCCCAACAATTCTCTCTCTCAAATACTTGCTCACGGGACTGACAACCCGCTTCTTCAATCCCGCTCCAAGATAACCAAGTACACCAACCAAAAAAGACTACGGGAACAGGCTCAGATATGGTGAAATGGATGTCTCAAGGATAACTGACTTTGTGAGTGAAAATGGTCATGGAATTATTGACTGGATAACTGAGTGTTGGAAGGAATCATCATGAAAGTGATCGTGAAAGTGTGATGGTGAGAATGATGGTCAAGCTTCTGGTAAGATTCCTCATGGAAAATTGGCCAAAAGAGCTAAGTCCCCACGATATGAATTCATGTCCCCAACTTGACACTTGTTATATCAGAAGTTACTTTGGTCCACTTTCCCCAACTTTAGAACTTAGGATAAAATAATTATCCATACTTTATGCTTTTAGGAAATATTAATATAATATTCCTTTTTGGCTTAATCTCTCTAGCTTATCCCTTTCCATTGACTTTTGGCCCTCCCTTTCCCTAACTAGTGAAGTTCAGTCCCCTATCTCTTTTATCATGGTCGGTCTGTGCGCAGTGATGTATTTTATATTAATCATGAGACATGTACAAAATAGGCACACTGGCCTTTAACATCTAGACGCTCTGGCCTAATACCAAAACATAAGCATCCCAACTTATAATAACTGGCTCACCAACCTATAACACATATCATATACATTAGGCTCGTTGTCCTCCATATTGTGCGCACTTTAGTTACTGCGTATGGTATTCGAGAATGTGCATACTACATCATTTTACTGCGCAGTTCATGCGCTCACTATGCCATGGGAGGTGCATTACAAAATGATGTCAAAACAGATCACCAGCTTAATTATACTTATATTACATTTACAATTGGGTTCGACTGAGGGATATTACAATCCCCTCCCCTTATTTATGCACTGTCCCCAGTGCATCATACACCCATATACAACAGAGTTTTCAAAAATATTCAAAAAGATGCGGGTATTATGTCTGCATTGCATCCTCATGCTCCCAAGTAGCGTCCTCAAGACCATACCAGGTCCATTGAACCTTTACAAACCCTATGGCTCAGTTCTAGAGCTGCTTGACTTTCCAGTCCAAAATTCACACCGGATGCACATGAAAAGCGCCTTCTTGCTCCACCTGAATCACATTCCAATCAATAACATGATTAGCATCAGGTATATATTTCTTTAGAAATGATACATGGAAGACATCATGAACAGACATAGATGTAGGAAATGCAATCATATAAGAAACTGGACCAATCCTCTCTAGGATTTCAAATGGCCCACAAAATTTGGTTTCCAACTTGGTGCAGCTTCCCAGCTACAGGGAATTCCTGTTAGCTTTTACTTTTAGGAAAACATGATCACCCACTTTGAATTATTTGTGGCTTATGTTCTTATCGGCATAACTTTTCTGTCTGTCTTGGGAAGATTTTAAATTCTTCTTAATTTTTATCATTTGGTCTTCCATCTCCTTGAGAAACTTTGGCCCAACTATTGTCCTATCAACTAGATTATCCCAACTCACTGGAGTATTACACTTTTTTCCATAAAGTGCATCAAATGGGCTCATCTTCAATGATGCATGATACCCATTGTTGTAAGCGAATTCTACCAAGTGTAGGTAGTCTTCCCATTTCGATTGTTTGTCCATCACATACATTCTCAGTATATCTTCTATCACTATGTTCACCCTCTTTGTATGTCCATCAGACTCAGGATGATAAGATGTACTAAAGTTCATATTCGTTCTGAATCCTTTGAACAATCCTTTCCAGAAATTCGAGGTGAATTTCGGGTCTCTGTCAAGCACAATTGTTTTATGAATCCCGTGCAAATGTGCCACTTCCTTCATGAAAATATCAGCAACATTTGTTGCCTTGTGAGTAGTTTTTAGTGGGATAAAATGGGCAGATTTCATAATCTTGTCCACCACCACCATGATCGAATCATGCAGCTTGCCTGTTCTAGGCTATCATGTAATAAAATCCATTATCACCACTTCCCACTTCCATTCAGGAATGGGTAAAGGTTGCAGCAACCCTGCTGGGTGCCTATTTTCAGCTTTAACTTTTTGGCATTCCATACATCTAGCGATGTATTCAACAATCTCTCTCTTCATACCTGGACAAAAGTAATGGCTCTTGATCGCTGCCACGGTTTTCTGATATCCAGGGTGCCTTGCATAAGGAACATTATGCATTTCATGCAAAATCATACATTTCAAACCTTGGACATTTGGAACAAAAATTATGTTCTTGTGCAACACCATTCCATCTATTCCCAACTTATAATTATCCACCTTTTGTGGCATCTTACCCTGATGTAGCATTGCTACCAATTCTCTGTATTGYAGATCTACATTTGCATCCTCCAAAAATTTTCTTTTAATATCAGTCTGATACATTCTAATGGTTGTAGCATGTAATTCATGCACCTTCCTGTTGAGTGCATCAACCACTTTATTCTCTTTCCCCTTGATATGCTTTATATCAAAGTCATATTCGCTTAKAAATTCTAACCATATTCTTTTCCTAGCATTTAGATTTGGTTGATCAAATAAATATTTCAGACCATTGTGGTATGTTCTTAGCTCAAACCTMTTTCCCATGAGGTAGTGTCTCCATTTCCTCAAGTCATGCACTATGGTTKCCAACTCCAAATCATGAGTGGCATAATTTATTTCATGATCCTTCAATTTCCTTGATTCATAACATATGACAAACCCATTTTGACTGAGGACTCTACCAAGTCCTTCCTCACATGCATCGGTGCATACAATGAAGTCTTCATCTGGGTCTGCGATCCTTAATATTGGGGTACTTGTCAATAATTGTTTCAAGTGTTGGAAACTCTTCTCGCAATCCAGTGTCCACCGAAACTTCACTCCCTTTCTTTCCAAAGAAGTGTTTGGGTGTGAAATCTTTGAGAATCCTTCAATAAATATTATGTAGTAACCTGCAAGACCCATGAATGATCTCACTTCTATCACATTATTTGACGCTGACCATTCTCTAATGGCATCTATCTTCTCAGGATCCACTGCTATCCCATCCTTTGAAATGATATGCCCCAAATAATGAATTTGTTTCTGATAAAATGAGCACTTTCTCAATTTGGAATACAAATGATGCTCCCTAAATACTTTCAAAACCATCCTCGAATGATGTTCATGCTCTTCCTCTGTATTGGAATATATAAGAATGTCATCCAAAAATACAATGATAAACTTGTCCAAATACTCTCAGAAAACACCATTCATTAAGCACATGAAAACAGTTGGTGCATTTGACAACCCAAATGGCATCACTGTGAACTCATAATGACCATACCTTGTCATGAAGGCAGTCTTTCTAATATCTTCTTCTTTAATCCTTACCTGATGGTATCCTGATCTGAGATCTATATTTTAAAATATCTTTGCATCCTTCAATTGATAAAAGAGGTCATCAATCCTTGGCAGAGGATACTTGTTCTTAACAGTCACTTTATTCAACTATCTGAAGTCAATGCACAATCTTAGTGTTCCATATTTCTTTCTCACAAACAAGACTGGGGAATCCCAAGGTGACACACTTGGGTGTATATAACCCTTCTTCAGAAGTTCTTCAAGCTGCATTTGCAAATCCTTCAATTCTGGTGTACTCATTCTGTAAGGAGTCTTTGATATTAGCGTTGCTCCAGGCATTAAATTTATAGAGAAATCAATGTTTCTCCTTGGGGGTAGTCTGGGTACCTCCTTGAACACATATTTAAAATCTTCCAGGACTGCATAATTCTCCAAATTTGGCACCTTATCTCTAGGTGTCTCCGCCAAATGAGCTGCAATTATTTGACACCCTTTTCTGTAACATTTCTTCAGCTGCAATCCTGAAATTTATCTAATGGTTACTGCCCTGGGAATTCCATGTACTTTCCTTAGTTTCCCTTCCTCATCTAGGCAAGTAAAACATTTGTTGTGATAGTCTAGGAGAGTGTGATGTTGGTCCAACCAATCCATCCCAATTAGACAGTCATAGGAACCTAAAGGCAAGATGTTTAAATATGCCTTGGTGTTCAATCCATTCATGTCTATGAGGCTTGACTTAACCATCTCATTAAATTTTCTTTTGGCTCCTGTAGCCAGCTGCACCAACCAAGATTTCACATGCTTGCTTCTTGGCAATTTCAAACTTTCCACCATCTTAGGGTCTATATAACTATGACTAGCTCTTGAATCAATTAAAATAGAAATGGTTTGGTTGTTGATGATACCTTCCACTTCAATCATGTGGGACTGATACTTTGCTTTCTTGTTGTCCAGGGCTGCATAAATCATTGGCACATATATGCTCATGTCCTCCACTATTTCAGTTTGTTGTACATTGTGAACAACCCTACCTTTTTCATATCTATGAGGACAATATCTGAACCTATGATCTCCTTTACAACCCCAATATTGCATAGGTGGATGCCTTGGCCCTTGACTCCCTATGTCAATCGTTCTGGGTTATTTAGGTGTTTGTTGTCCTTGTGGATTATTTCTGAAGAATGGTGGCGTAGCTCCCTTCTTCCTCTAATCCATCTTGAATTTATTTTTGTCTTCCCAAGCCTTTTGGAAAACTGGCCTTGCTTTCTACTGATCATATAGGCATTTATCTCTCCTTATGGTCTCTTCTAATGTCTTGGGATCATCATATTGTATTTTATCACTGATGAACAATGGCGATCCACTCAAATACCTTTGAATTTTGACTGTCTCATCCTTGATGAAAGAAACATACTTCAGCAGTTCCAGAAACCTTCTTTCATATTCATCTATGGTCAAACTTCCAAGCTTGAGTTAAAAGAACTCTTTCATTTTCTTGTCATAGTATCTCTTAGGCAAGTACTTATTCTCAAAATACTTCTTGAATTCCCTCCAAGTAACACTTTTCTCTTCAATGTGTTGCACCTGCACTAGTTGATCCCACCACATGGAGGCCTTTCCTTTGACTTGATAGATAAAAATTCTACCTTCTGCATGAGAAGAATAATTATGCAATTGAAAATACTTTCGCATCCCCAGCAACCATGTTTCAGCATATTCATCCTTCTTGTGCTCACCATCAAATGTAGGAGGTTTGATTTTGTTCATTTCTCCTCACAACTCATCCACCCCAGACCTCTTATACCTTATGACAGGGGATAGACTTGAGATGTTTCCTGCTCTCTTATTGGAATGCCTTGGGGAATGATGGTGATGTCTACTAACACTTTTTTCTTTTATTTTCTCATCTGGAGGTTTGTGACTTCCAGAATTACTTGAGCCACTCTCCTTAACCAACTTCTTTTCTATTTTTTTCAATCCCTCCAATAACTTCATCTTGAAGTCATCCTGTTTCTCTTTGGATCTCATAAGCCTTTCATTACCATATTTATGGATTTGGACATCCTTATGCAAATTCTTAATGGTCTCGGCCATATTCATGTTTTCATTCCTTTCTTCTCCATGTCCGTTGGAGTTCATTCCTTCAATTCCCAAATGGACATCCACCCCTCTTCTCTCATATTGTTGACTGTAATTCCCCTATGCTTCTTCCATTCCTATGGACTCTACACTGGTCTGATCTGATATAGTTTTTGTTAATTCTGCAAAATGTGCAACCATATAAACTTATCAGGCTAACAATTCAATAATTCATGAAAAATATGAACCATTTTGGTTCAATATATACATCAAAATTATCTCTCTCGATTTCCTGGTGTTATCACCATGACAATTCTAGATAAGACCCAAGTCCTGAAAACATAGACGCACAGTGCCTTCAGAGATACATCTGTGCAAGAAGGTGGTTTGTCGAAACCACTTTCGCCAAGATGCGGTATCATGTATCTCAACATGTCAAATCCACCACTCGTGGAGCGGGCGATGGCTAGTCAGATCACCCCGTTTCACTCATTCGGTACTTTGCAGCCATGTGAAGTCAGTTGAATGCCACCATGTAATGAACTCAAAAGCTAATCATTCGAAATGGATTAGCCGAGCATGGAAACCCAACTCTCTTGTGTGTAGTCCATCTGTGCTTCATAATTGGAATTCTATAATTACCAATCCTCAAGTATGAAGGTATTTGCGTATCCATAACCAAATTAATCTCCAAATTTCTCGAATTTCTTCTCTATGTAAAGGCATTTTGGTATCCACAACCTGAGATACATGGACAAGACTAAATCCAGTAAGACTGGTTATTTTGGCAACATGCTAGAATTTCCTGTGAATAAGGAGGAAAGGGTCCTTGCCCACATTCTAGCGACTAAATTTCAATTAGAGCCAACTATAGACTCACGGTTGGAAGTCAGGTTGAATCCCATTATGAAGGATTTAGTCATCAACAGGCCAGCTGCTAAGAAGAAAAGGTGCAAGAGGCAAAAGAAGGAGGAATCCACGGCTGAAATGGTTGAAAGTGTTGGAGAGAATCAACCAGTCTGGATAGATTCTTTAAAGGAGGATATCGCTAAGATGAAGCGAGTCTTCAACTAAAATTAAGTATGTTTCAGTGAATTTTGAACAGTTGATAGCGGAGGTAAGGAGCACCAGAGATGATAGGCATGTTCTTAAACGACCCTTTTTACAACAGGATAACTACTATCATCCCTTTTTTTGTAATTTTGTGATTAATACGATTATATAAATACAAAAGAGGATTTTGGGTTGTTTATTACAAAATTCTATCTGGTGGTGTTATGAGTCTTGTTTTCTTTTATAGTATTCTTTTCTTGTAAGCTTATATTTCACTTCCATCTGTCTGAATTGGAGGAATATAAAACTCGGAATTCCTTTTAATTAAATCTTCGATGCAGTTGTGTATTTCTTTTTCTTCTAATATTATGCAAATTAAACTCAGACTCGTCGCCTTCCAAGTGACTTTGCGCGCACTAAAATTTGACCTGTACATTTATATTTATCGTGCATAGCAACATCACAAGGTAAAACGCTTTTATGCGCACCTATATCCACTATGCATTTCTTCTTCGTCACGCCGACAACTTGCACACACTACTTTTGCATTGTGCACCAATATCCACTACGCAAAGTTTTGGTATCGTGCACCGATACTCCACATGCATTTCTCCCTATGCATTGCACCATGTCAAAGTTCATTATGTTCCATCGTGCACAATTATCTGTGCGCACAATTGAATACATTGTCACGAGACAACTTATACTCATACTATGCGCGTACCAACAAAACTCCTCTGTGTTAAGCAATACTTGCGCACCCCATGTGCACATTACTATGTGTGTGCTCACTGCGCAAGGCTAAATTCAGTGCGTGCATTTGCACATAATAATCTTCTGTGCGGCTCCACAATTTACCATGCACACTTTCACGACAATGTTTTCTGCTCGGTGCTAAAATTTACCGTCCGTGCCTGCATGCCAACATTTTCCATGGACGCTCTGTGACTTGAATTTTGGTCACTTCAAAGTTACTCTTCTGTGAATATTCACTTCAATTGAACCCCTTTGGCCCATCCAGGCTTAGTGTTGAAACTAAATATCTAATACTAATTTGTAACGTCCCCCGACCACCCGCAGGCCGGGGAATGCCACTCCAAAGCAATATCCCATGCTCTGACACCAGTTGGTAACATCCCCATCCTTAAACAGGTCGGGCCATGCTACTCTAGGGAACGCTTTCATTCTCTTACTGCAGAACATACGGTAACATATCTAGTAATCAACTGAGCTATGCCACATAAATTTTCTCTTCAAACTGCATGCAACTTTAAACATATACATACAACACTCTTGTGGAATATTTACATATAAAAATAAACAAACAATTACATTCTATAATATATGATTTTATACTGAAATAACAGTAACCATAGATATGCATCATATACAGGAAAATACCCATAAACATACAGGCAATTATAATCACATATATGATAAACTGTAACATAAGCACGTAAATAACAATGCAACATATCATTTTATCATGCGATTGGTACTTATCTTGGAAATATTGTCACCAACTACATACAGACCATCCACGAACCTCCCATCCTTAGACTACATTGTTCATCATTCTCAACAGTGAGTCACCCCCGTATTGGGACTGAACTCCACCCGGGTAAAGGGTTCCTAACCAGGATAAGGTTCATGGACAACAGGAAAGACTCTGTCTCAGGTGCTCACTCAACTAACAACCTACATCCTCTCATTCCCCACATGCCTGTCCCACCCAAGGAAGTGTGCCCCTTCTCTGCTCAATAGTCCCTCGGTTGCCCCACTTTCTTTGGAGGGCTTCAGCAACAAGCCAGACTGGAAGTCTCGGAGCACTGTAGCTGCATTTTATCACCTTCAGGAATCAATCCCCAGCAATTCCCTCGCTCGGAGAATTTCTCATGGGCCTGACAATCTGCTTCTTCAATATTGCTCCAAGCTAACCAAGTACACCAACCAGAAAAGGCTATGGGAACAGGCTCAGATATGGTTAAATGGATGTCTCAAGGATAACTGACTGCGTGAGTGAAAATGGTCATGGAATTATTGACTAGATAACTGAGTGATGGAAGGAATCATCATGAAAGTGATCGTGAAAGTGTGATGGTGAGAATGATGTTCAAGTTGTTGGTAAGAGTCCTCGTGGAAAAGTGACCAAAAGAGTTAAGTCCCCATGATATGAATGCATGTCCCTAACTTGACACTTGTCATATCGGAAGTTACTTTGGTCCACTTGTCCCCAACTTTAGAACTTAGGATAAAATAATTATCCATACTTTATGCTTTTAGGAAATATTAATATAATATTCCCTTTTGGCTTAATCTCTCTAGCTTAGCCCTTTCCCTTGAATTTTGGCCCTCCCTTTCCCTAACTGGTGAAGTTCAATCCCCCATCTCTTTTATCGTGGTCAGTCTGCGTGAAGTGATGTATTTTATATTAATCATGAGACATGTACAAAATAGGTGCACCGGCCTTTAACATCTAGGTGCTCCGGCCTAATACCAAAACATAAGCATCCCAGCTTATAATAACTAGCTCAGCAGCCTATAACACATATCATATACACGAGGCTCGTTGTCCTCCATACTGTGTGCACTTTAGTTACTACGCGCGGTATCCGGGAATGTGCATGCAACATCATTTTACTGCGCAGTTCATGCGCACACTATGCCATGGGAGGTGCATTACAAAATGATGTCAAAACAACTCACCAGCTTAAGTATACTTATATTACATTTACAATTGGGTTCGGCCAAGGGATATTACAATACTGACATATCATCTTAAGGAAAGAACTAACGATCTAAACCATCTTGAGGTGGAGTTTGGTCAAGAAGAGAAAGGACTTGAAGAAGAAATAATCACATTAAAAATTTAGCTTGAAGAAGTGAAAAGAGTAGAAGAAGTCATGAAGTCTCAGATAATGAAGAAAGAAGAAGAGGTTGAGAATATTGAAGAATAAGTTGTCACATTGAGAATTAAAATCATCAAGCTCAACAAGAATGATGAAGAGACAAAAACATCCACATCAATTATAGATAATGAAGAGAATCACTCTAGGTTGCTAGAAAAGAAGAATGAAGAAAATAGAAGAGTTATGCAGAAGTACTCAAAGGAAG
>JZKD02S0988150.1:16156-34313 GCA_000966675.3 Picea glauca | reverse complement strand
GATCAGTGGTATCAGAGCGGTCTTCTCTTCATTCATTTTTCTTCGTGCATGTCCCCGACAAGATCTGGGTACAAGAAGTTGGGACTCAAACCAATTGATTCCTTGCAATATTGGTCACATCGAGCACGACAAAAACCCTTGGGAGATGAAAAGAAATATGATGGAGCAGGATATCCTTTTAAAATGTTGCTCGAGGAAGCCCTTAAGTGACAAAGGAACGAAACGATGGACAACTTTGTGTAGATCCTTTGGTGGTTTCCCACAGGAGAAGCATATTCATCAAGCGACCATGCAACCCCCTTCAAGGTACAGGTAAATTTTTATATTCCATTATTTGAAGGAATGATAGATGCGGATGATGTAGATAAATGGTTGAATCTACTCGAAGGATATTTTTTGGTCCATAATTTTTCCGATAGGGAAAATATTACTTTCGCACTCCTCAAGGTCGTCCCCCATGTTAAGGATGGGTGGTACACTTACTCTGAGAAAAGGGCCATAGAGGAATATGAAATATTGTTGGTCGCCCCTACATGGGATTCCTTTCGGGATGCCATTAAAGAACAATACTACCATGTTGGAAGCTACGAGGACCAGTACACTAGATGGAGCACCCTGCATCAAGAAAGGGACCAGACAGTACCATATTTCACCAATATTTTCCATACCCTTTGCACCAAGTTGGGTATCAAAGACTCTGAGAGACATATGGTGCTCAAATACCATGGTTGTTTGCATAGATACATTCAAACAAAAATGGAGTTTCTGGACATCACCAAATTTGGTATGGCTAATAGATATGTTGTCAAGATCGAGCAGAAATTTAAGCAGAAGAGGCGAGAGTTTGGATATGCAAAATCCTCACAGTCAAAGCAAGGAAAAGGTGGCCCCAAACCACACAAAAAGGGACAAAGAAAATATTTCCACTCTCAGGACAACCATTCCAATCCGCAACATAAGAAGGGAAATAAGAAGATGAAGAAGGACATAGGAAAATGGTGTAAATACCATAAATTCCATTGGCACAACGCTGAATAATGTTGCTCCAAGAAGTCTCTCATGACCGAGATGAAGGCTTCTGAGTTAGAGACCGATTCTGATTTTGAATTAAATCCAAAAGGAGGGAAGTGGATTATCAATGGTGAACTCAGTCCCACTATTTCTACCACCAAATTCCAGCCAAGCGAACCAGAAGAAACAGAGGAAGGGGAACACCTCTTTCACTCACATATGTGGGTAAAGGGGGATCCACTTAATTTGATTTTCAATAGTGGAAGTGAGAAGAAACCGATCTCAGTAGAGGTCTTCAAGTGGTTGAACCTATCGACGACACCGCACCTACAACCCTACACCATCGAATGGCTTCACCAAGGAAAAGATTTCCGTGTCATCTAACAGTTTTGTCTTCCCTACAGCATCAAGCCCTTCAAATATGAGGTATTGTGTGATATTTCTCCCCTTGAAGTTTGTGATGTTATTTTAGGACAACCATACTTTTGTAAGTTTCATGTTGTGTATGATTCTAGACCCCATAGTATTATTATTACTTTGGGTAGACAATTAGGTAGTGCCTCCTACTGTTATTTCTTTAATCTCTACTAAGAAATGTAGTAAGGTCATTTCACAGACCGAGAAGTTCGTCTTCTTTGTGATTCATTCTCAAAGTAAGAAAAAGATCACCTCCACATCCATGGCCTCTTCATAGAGCCTCTCTTTGAAGTAGAAGAAAATGGATAATATCGTGGAAGAGTACAGAGACATCATCTCCTCACCCACCGGGGTATCAACGCACTACCAAGTCAATCATCCAATTGATCTAACCCCCAGTGCACCTCTACGTAATATACCATACCATCATTGATCGCTGATGGAAAATGATGAAATCAGGCATCATATCCAAGAGATTCTTCAAAAGGGGCACATAATACCCAGATCCTCCCCTTGTGGAAGCCCAATTGTACTGGTGAAAAAGAAGGATGGGACCTGGTGACTCTACATTGATTACAGAGAATTAAACAAAATTGCAGTCAGAAACCGGTACCAAATTCCCAGGATTGATGACCTTCTTGAACAAATTAAAGAGGAAAAGTTCTTCAGCAATATTGACCTAAAGTCTGGCTACCACCAATTTTCCATCGAACCAACTAATGTTTAGAAGACAACTTTCAAATCTAAAGAATGTCTCTTCGAATGGTTGGTCATTCCCTTTGGCCTAACAAATGTACCAACTAGTTTCATGAGTTTGATGGATGATGAATTGAGAGCGTTCAACAACTCTTTTTTGGTGGTATATTTTCATGACATCTTCATCTTCAACAAAACTTGGGAGGAGCACATGCGGCATAATCAGCAGGTTTTGAGCACTCTGTGACAACACAAGTTATATGCCAACTTGGAAAAATGTTCCTTTCGCATGAATAAGGTCCAATAATTGGGCTACATTGTTGATGAGCATGGGGTACATGTCGATCCTGCTAAGATCCAAGTCATCTGTGACTGGCCAGCCCCAACCACACTGGCCGAGCTTTGGATCTTCTTGGGACTGGCCAATTTCTACCGATGGTTCATGTTGGAATTCTCCCATATTGCATGGGCCCTCAGCCACATGCCCAAAGGAGATAGTAGGGAAAATTTCATGTGAGGGAAGGAAAAACAAAGATCATTTTATGATCTAAATCATCACTTGTGCTCATCTCAATACTCTCTTGTCATGATCTGCAACAATTGTTCGATATTGAGACTGATACATTTGACTATGTTGTAGGCGCAATTCTTGCTCACAATGGTCATCTGATGGCATAACATAGTGAGACACTCTCAAATACTATCAAAAAATACCCCACCTATGACAAGGAAATGTATTCCATTGTACAATCCTATCATGAATGGAAGCATTACATTCTGTAAAAGGAGATGATCATCCACACTGATCACAAGCCTCTACAGTTCATATAGACATATGGGAAGTTATAGAACGACTGCCATCAGAATTGGTCCACCTACCTACAATAGTTTCATATCAATATCAAGTATAAGACATGGAGCACAAGTCGTGTTGTTGGATGCCTCAGTCAACCTCTCGTAGATGCACTCACCACTGTGCTCCATTCCTGTGTACATGAGGCATTTGAGTAGCCCCAACTTTATCAGCAAGATCCAGACTTCGCCACCACCTATCATCTCTTGGGTATAGGTGCGATTGTCACCGATTTTCACATTTAGGATGGGTTTTTATGCCATATGAGCCATCTATGTGTTCCTACAAGCATTCATGAAAATATTATTTGGGAATCCCACTATAGTCGGGTGGCAAGACATTTCGGCGTGGAGAAAATTGTTGTCGTTCTCCAGAAACATTTTTATTAGCCAAAACTTTGACAGGACGTCAACAAGTATATCAGATATGGCACTTTCTATGTCATTTCCAAGCTAGCCATCAAGAAGCAAGGATTATACACCCCTCTTCCTACCCTAAGAAGCCTTGGGAATCCATATCCATGGATTACATGTTTGGCCTTATGTCCACCAAGCAAGGCAATGATTGTGTATTTGTGATCGTTGATCGGTTTTTGAAGATGGACATCCTCACAGCCTAAAAGAAGAACATCACAGCTACAGATACTGCAAATATATTATTTGAACGAGTGTGGGTCCATTTTGGGATACCAAATACCATCATCTTCCACTGGGACAACAGTTTCTTTAGCACATTTTGGTCGAGTCTCTGGTCATTGTTGGAAACCAAGCTCACTAAATCCACCACTTTCCACCCCCAAAAAGATGGCCAATCAAAGGTCGCCAATCAGATGATTATGCACATCATGCACATGTACAACTCTAAGAATCCACATACATGGGATGGTATTCTCCCCTATGTTAAACACAGCTAAAACATGGCACTCCATAGCTCCACTGAACATATCCCATTTCAGGTAGGACTGGGATTCCAACCCTTGGGTCCCATTGATGTTGGACTACCTCTGGAAACCACATAGACAGACTCTTCCCATGTTTAGTCTGAGATCGACAAATCCACCATATTCATTGAGTGGATTTAGCACATCCGCATACAGGTCCAGGAGATTTTGCAGAAATCCAATGCTAAGTACAGGCATCGCCATGATCAACACGGGGTATTGCACTAGTTTCAGGTTGGATACAATGTCTATTTCCACTTGCAGAAGTAACATCTTGCAGGGCCCCATCGGAAGCTCTGCCCACTTCACTATGGGCCTTACACCATCACCAATTTTGTGCGTAATAATGATTTCGAGCTCAACACTCCACCATTCATTGGCTTGCACACAGTGTTCAATATGGACCTCATTCGTCCATATTTTCCACCATTATTGGACGCCTCAGAGATCTCATAAAAATTGACACTAAGAGCGCTCAACCCTAACTACATGGAACAGGAATCCACTAATCAGATAGTGGACACAGAGGTCAAGGGAACTTTCCAACAGAGGATCCAACTTTATGGGGTTGTCAAGCCAGGGCAGCTCCTACACCAAGGCAAGTGACTCACCAAGGGCCAAATCCAACATAATTTTCCTCACTTGATGGGAGAAATCAACACAATGGATACCATTTCTTCCTAAGGGGGGACGATTGATCCAAGTGGATATTGGTGTCCACCCACCTATTCCAGCTGGCTCTTCTTGTCATTTTTTAGTTCAACACGTTCTTTTGTACTTCTTTATAATTGTGGGTTCTACACTTTTGGGGCTATCTGAATCCCTACAAATCTTCTAGGTGTATACTGGTGGCCTCTCACCTAATCCAACTAGCTTATTTTGTATGTTTTCATGTCAGCACATTTTTTTGTACTTCCAGGGTCATTTTGGAGCCCTAAACAATGTTTTTTTGGCTTGCCACATTCAAATTGTAGATGGAGTTATCTTTTGATGGAATAATGTGTATTTCTCTAAAATACCTTTCCAATGGGATATCACGTGCCTAAAACAGAGGTTGTATGCAAAATTTACGACCATGGGAAGTTGAGGTACCAACTTACCCATAGGGGCCCACGTGACTTTTGGAATTTCACCTCCTAGAGTTAGGTTTTTGGATGTCTAGGGTTTTGGAATTCATGATTAATATTAAAAATGCATATGGAGCCTCATTGCAATCATTATTCTCAGACGAATGCATGTAGCAGCCACATCTTTTCTCAGAGATAGCTACCACCATTCGAGCAAGTGTTTCAGTTCTGCAGTTTTACAGTTTCAACCTATTTCATTTATTCAATAGAAGATATTTTTCATTGGATATCTATATTTTTCTTCATATCTCTATTTTTATTGTATTCATTCTATTAATCATTTCATTTAACTCCTAAATACGGATCAGTGAGGACCCCCAATAGTACCCCTTTTCCTTGGGAGGTGACAATATGGGACTAGGGCACAGAAGGTAGCCACCAAGGTGAAACAAGAAAACAAGCATAAATTCTCGAGCGAATGATCCATTATCCAACTTCAACCAATGATCCTCATCCACATGCTTAGTAAATTATGCACAACACCTCACATGAAATAAGGACTAACATACCTCATGGTGACATTGGCTTACAATATACCACACATTGTGTTGATTGAATATGATGAGATTAGCTAATCTGTAGATGAAAAAGGAAATCTAAGGGGGGCTATTGAGTTGCTATCTATAGACATGTTGATCAACATCATAGTCAAGATCATTGTATCCATTGTGGTCCATGCGACATCATTTGTTCCAGTTACCCCTGGGCATGGGGGTGGCGGCATTTTTGGATGATGTGGATGTCTCATCCTTGGTTGAGAAAACTAATGGTGTATGGTTGAGGGTATGGTGTCATTGTTAGGTTCAGCCTCTTGATAAAATATACTAATATTAGGTTCTTCTAGCTACCACTTTCAAGAATGAAATAGAGTGGGCTCCCCTTCACCCACATGTGTGAGTGGAAGAGGCACTCTTCTTCTTTAGGCTCCTCTAATTCCTCTCGCTGGAAATTTGTAGTATCATTGTTGACACTGGGTTCCACATCAACGATCCATTTTACCTTATCTGGTTCTCAATCATTGTCTGACCTGGGATCTAAATTTGGCACTTTCATCTCATCCACCAATGACTGTTTGGAGTGACAATCATCAGTGTTGTGCCAAGGAGTTTTGTGGAACTCGCACCACTTTCCAATGTCCTTCTTCGACTTCCTATTACCCTTATTTTATGATGGCTTGGACTAGTTTTCATGGGGCTATCCATCCTTGTTATGTCCTTTGTTTTAGGATTTAGGGCCACCTTTAACATGTTTTTTTTGCGATGGGTTTGAAAAACTGAAATTCTGCTTATTCTTTTTCTTTAACTTTTTCTCGATCTTGAAAACACATCAGTAAGTGTCTCCTAGTAAGGAGATGTCCAGGAAATCCATATATTTTTGGATGTACCTATGTAATCCATTGCAGTACTTCATAACCAAGTGTCACTCAAAGTATTTAATACCCATGTTTGTGCATAGGGTATGGAAGATGTTGGTGTAATTCGACACCATTTGGTATCTCTCTTGATGCAGAGTTTTCCATCCCGTGTACTAGTCATCATAGTTTCCAAGAAGGTAGTATTTCTCCTTGATTGCATCAAAAAAATCCTCCCAAGTGGGTTCTAGAACAAAAATTTCAGACTTTTATCTTACATATTATTCACAATAAGTTTCCCACCATTCTCTAAAATGGGAAAGGGATTTAAGTAGCACAAAGGTGTTTTTTTCACTATTGGAAAATTTTTGGATAGAGAATTAATCCTCTAACATACTTAACCATTTTTTTGAAGCGTCGACGTCTATTTGGCCTTCAAATAAGGGAATATCAAAGCTATATAGGGATTTGGGTGTAATTATCCATCATATTGTTCCTTTGTTGCACTAGGGATTCCTCAAGAAACAATTTGATTGGTTATCCTACTATGTCATATCTCTTTTATTTTTCCATGGGAGGCTGCTTGGGCCAGTGGGAGTGTTCTTCCCCAATATAAACCAGTTCAAGACCCAATTCCTGATATCTTGACCTCATCGGGGACATGCACAGAGAAACAAGAAAGAGTGGATTACTCTGATACCACTGATCCAGATTATGTTGAGAACAAAATGAAGGAAGAGATTAAAAAAACAAACACACAGGGTTATTACAAGAAATACAGTAATACAACTAAACTCACATTCTATTAATGAA
Organism: Picea glauca; assembly: GCA_000966675.3. Classification (NCBI taxonomy): domain Eukaryota; kingdom Viridiplantae; phylum Streptophyta; class Pinopsida; order Pinales; family Pinaceae; genus Picea; species Picea glauca. Next base: position 27,105 of record JZKD02S0988150.1, on the reverse strand, counting down.
TGGAATACAAAATATCGTAAAATGAAAAATGCACAAACTAGCTAGAATGGTGGAAGCTTATCCCTAAAGAAAGAGATGTGTTGGATATGCTCATTCGTAAGAAGATGACTACAAAGAGGCCAAAAAGGCCCTTTTAACATAGAGCATCAATGAGAAAACCCTAACCCTAGACGATGAAATTCCAAAAGGTTTTTGGGCCCTGATGTGGTTAGTTGATACATCAACTTCTTAGGGGTGTAACTTTTGCATACGATCTCCATTTGGGGTTATTGGTAGACTGTAAGAAATGTCTACCTGAGAAGTGAAAATTCCAAATGGCCCATTATCTACCTACAACTACATACTAGACATTGTCGCACTGAAAAAAAAAAACATCACTCAGGGCCTCAAAATGTCCACAAAAGTTTGGGATCTGAAAAACTCTAGAAAAAATTCTAGATGTGGAACCATTCTGAATTAGTGGAATAGGTGGGTGGCTACTAGTATCTGTTGATATTATGGTAGTTGTGGGAGGCATTTACCTCCACATGTAAACCTGACGAGAATAGAATATTCTGAGAAGAAAGAAGAAACCCTAATTAATTGGTTAATAACCCTAGAAGACAAGTCGGCTCAAGAGAATGACTTGTATTAGGTTATTAGCCTCCAAGAGAAGAATTTGGCTAAAGGAAATTTCATATACTAAAGAATTATCCCCCATAATGAGAAGTCGGCCCAAACAGTCTTCCATAAATAGTATAAATAGAGGATGTTAGTCTTCATTATGGCCAGTATTCTCAGAACTGCAAAAGCACACTTATGCGCAGTGCAGTTGGCTAGTTTGTGCGCAAGTTTGGAGGAGATTTGTTGTTGCAACTGCTGCAACTAGCATATTTCGATTTTGGCTTGGACTCTCTCTTGGTTATGTTTTGGACTCTCTAATAAACTCTTGTTACTCTTTCTTTGTGCACTATCCTTGGAGAAAGGTGTGCCACCTTTGTTTGGCTATCTAGCCTAGGGTTTTATTTCAGAATGATTCTCTAACAAGGTTAAGGTGCTCGGGGGTGGCTTCGGCCTATGTTTGGGTGACAATATTGCTATATTGTCTATGGTTAAACGAGCACATCCATTAATTTATAACAGGTTATGGGACCACACTATCTTCGGATAGTTTAACCGTTGGAAGATAGATTGAGAGGATTTGCTCAGTTGCAGTTGCAATTTCAGCCAATTTTTGTTGCAGCAACGAAACCCTAACCCTCTCTTTGATGCACCTTAAGTGAAGGGATTGACCTAATTTATGGATATACTAGTGCACCCTAGTCTATCACATCTCCTGGTACTCTCATCAAGCTAAGACGTCAAGTTTGAGTTTTTGGTCAAATATAGGGTTGACCAAGTCAAAGAAGCCATGACTTACTCTATGAAGTCAGAAAACAAGTTATAAGGGGCTTCTAACTTCAGATTATGGAAGACGAGGATTGATCTCATCATTGGCAAGAGTAAAGTGTTGAATATCATGAAAGGAAATATTTTGGAACCAAAGTTTGAAGAAGGAAAAGAAAAGGAACCGTAGAATGTTGTAGTTATGGAGAAGTTCAAAGACAATGATATCAATGCCATGAGTATCATAATGGATTCTAAAAAATACCACTTGATACCCTACATCTCCCATCCTGATTCCTCTAAGAATATGTATGATGCCCTAACAAACCTCTTCTCATTCAGAAACATTGGACAAGTAATGAGTCTGAAGAATGAGCTTTATGACATGAAGATGAATGATGATGACATCATAACATCATACTTTGTGAGAATCTCTCAGTTAAGATATCAACTACAAGCTATTGAATAAATAATTTTAGAGAAGGAACTGGTAAATATAGTACTCAATGGTCTTCCCAGGACATGGGATGCATTTGATGCAAGCATGAACACAAGGAAGGAGTATCCCACTTTTGAAGAAATTTGGACTTGTTGTGCACAAGAATAATAAAGGATCAGTGCAAAAGAGAAACCCCAAAAGAAATATGATGATCAATCCTTCACAACAAAGTTCAAGAATTTCAAGAATAAAAAGAAGTTTGGCTCCAGGAAGAAACCAAATAAAGAGAAAGATATGTCAAAAATGCAATGCTTCAATTGTCGAAAGTATGGTCACTACAAGAATAATTTTCCCGAGTTAAAGAAAAATAAGGAAACACATGAAGAATTAGTTGTCGAAGAAAGGGAACCCTCAAAGAAAGCCAAGCAGGATAAAACAAACTTCTTCTTCTAAGACAAGGTAACAATACTCTTTATAGTTCTTGTACATACCATGTTTTCTATACATATCTTGCATATCTATTTCTTATAAGATAATATGTTCAAAGAGAAACTATACCTATGGAAGAACAACAAGATAAGGATTGATATCACAATAACTACAAGTCAAGCAATACACATGAAAGAATGAAGTACATCAACAACCCCAGGTAACAATTCATGTGGAAGCTATTACATAAGTAACAACTGCAAGATAAGCCGAAATCAGAATCAATCTTGAGGAAACCTAGAAGAAATAAAGACAAAAAGAAGTCAGCAATCAAGAGGAAATTGGAAAAATATATGTGACACTTTGTAGAAGGCAATAAGGATGCAAACAAAAGCATGGACTCTCTTAGATGGAGGGATCCGATTATATATTTACAAAAGAATAGCATGCATTCATGCATGAAGCAAGGATTAGGAGGGAGCTAATACTAAATTGTATGATACATTGAAGATGATGAAGTATCTATCCATGGAAGCAATCATGAAAAGCAACACGTGTTTAGTGTGACTTTAGAAGAAGTCTTCTTCAAAAAAAAGCCTTAAAATATCCCTGGTTGTCCATACACATCCATGATCCTATGATGAAAGAAAGAAGTTGGAATCTTCAGGACATGGAAAACTCCATGGACCCAAGAACTAAAGAGAAACATGAGGAAGAACATGAAGATTCCAAGAGAGAAAGAAAATCTAGAACAACCAGTCATTGTATCGAGAATAAAAAGACTACCAGCCTGATCTGAACTCACTAAAAGAAATCAAGCAGAGGAAATGAAAGTTGAGATGAAGAACAGTGTATGGAAGACTCATGAACGTAAGAATTGCGAGATCCAGAACTAGAGGTTCTCCCAGATGGATGGAGAATACTATGATGATTGCTTGTTCCAATAAACCAGACATACCTCTACATGAGCCATTATATCATCTGCAATATCCATGGGTTGGATTTTACATCAGATGAATGCAAATATTGTTCTCCAGAATAATTGAACAAAGAATGTATGTAGAACAACCTCAAGGCTTTTAGGTATACCAGGAAGAGACCTTTGTATGCAGATGGAACAAGACAACTTGGTGGAGAACCTCCAATGCACAACAGAAGTGTGGTGAAAAATTTCTATAACAAAGATATTGTATCAGAATGGCTACTCAGAACTTCAGGATGATAGATTTAAAAACAATGACAAACTCTCATGATAGATGAAAAAGTACCACTTGGATATGTTTCGGATTGACCCTTTCCACGATGTTGTAAACTAGCAGGAAACAAAAGATATGAATCCAACTATGATATACTATAATGATCAGAGCTATATGAAGCCTTTATATAAAACCAGTGTTCCAGAAAGAACAAAGTACATTGAGATCAAGCATTACATTCTCCGTGATGAGGTCCAGAGAGGAGAACTGGTTCTCCAATATATCTCCATAGATGAGAAGATAAGAAGATATTTTGGTAAATCCTTTGTCCAAGATCAAGGAGGTTGCATACTCAAGAAACAAGTTGTAGCTCATGGAGACGAATCCTAGTTTGGGAGGGAGCATTGATGTGTTATTGATTTATGGAAAGCCATTTTTTAGTTCGAAAAATGGTCCAAGATGAGCAGTTCCTTTCCAATTTGGAAAGTGGTTTGATATTTCTGACGAACAGGCATTTTCCAGTTCAGAAAATGGTCCATATCAAACGGTCATTTTCGTAATGAAAATGGTTCGATGGATTGTTGATGTACCATAGACAACGATTCCCCTTGTCTAGGAAAATATCTCTTCTTTATGGTCACTCTCAGTAGTGGTCAAGAAGACTGGTCCACCTCGTCGAATAGTCATTCTTTCAAAGCTCATAGTTGTGAGAAGTTTTGAAGAATGGTATATTTTGGAGGTTGGTGCAGGACAGTCATTTCCTTAGGAAATGGTTCGGACATGCATTCCCTAGGGAAGATTCATTCTCTCTAGGTTGCACTTTGTTTAGTGCCAAAGGAATTTCCCAGATAGGTGAATGGTTCAAGTTCAGCAATCAGGGACATGCATTCCCTAGGGAAGACTCATTCTCTCCAGGTTTCATTTTGTTTAGTGTTGGAGGAATGGCCCAGATAGGTGAATGGTTCAGGCTTAGAAATTGGGACAGTTATTCTTCCTTGCTTGAGAAGAATAGTCCAGATAGCTCATCGTTGATGTTTTACCTTCTGAGGGTAGATGATCTTCCATATCTCACAGATGTGAGTGGAAGAATGGCCCAGATGATTTAGTTTATATCATAACAATGTTTTTTGTGCAGATTGATATCAAATGATATGATTGTTATGGAGATTGTATGTCTCTGGATAGTAGATGTATGCTACTATGGTGGATGTGTTCCACTAATTGTGACTATATGTCACTGATCAAGTATCTGTGTGCTACTTGGTGTGGTAGTGTGCCATTATATTGTATTTGTATACTACTATGGATAGACACAGTTGTGTTGTATTGAATGGCATTGTTTTGATTTCCTTGAAGACTATCAATAGTGTTGGAAATGATTATCAGCTAGATGGATGATCAATGGACAGATATTCCCCAGACGATAAATGGTCTAGGACATTTATTCTTCTAGGACATATGTCCCGATTAGAAGAATGGTTATTGTGTCACTCTATGGAGTGAGTGACTTATCCAGCATCATGTTTGATTACTCAAATGGAGTATGGTTTCAAGAGATGATGCAGTTGATGAAACTTGTTGTTCCAGAGTCTGTACTTAAGGCTTAGAAGTACAGTGTCTAGGCATCCGAAAGTGAGTAAAGGGTAGAGAAGGAAGAAACATCAACCTTCAGCAAGGCAAACTAGGGATGATTTCTATGTTTGCGTTGTCTAGCTTCCAACTGTTCCTGGATGTTTATATCCCATTCAATCACTACCCATGAATGTTCGAGTTCAACCCGGGTAGTGTCTATTTTAAGAATAGTATCGAAAAGGTTTAAGGAAATATGTGTTTGATATAATAATTCGGGTTGGATATTAAGTTGTCTTGATACAGGGACAGTCATGGAGGAACAATAAAATAAGAAAACCTCAAGGGGAATTTAAGTGTTGCCTCAATTCGGTCGTATAAAAGATATTTTACGGTTTCAGGAGTAAAAAAGGGGTGCAAACCAAAGGCCCTTTCCCGTAACTGAGTTATACTTTAAATAAAATGTATGAGGTGGGAGAAAACATTAAGTTGTCTATCAAGTAAGGCTCCTATCAAGGGAGAATCTCACGTATAAATAGAAGAAGAAAAATGTAAAGAAATAACCCGATAAAGCATAAAATATATATAGAATTTTGAAAGTGTTGACTTGTCTTATACCTGCTGATAGCTGGTACAGAGGAAAAATACTAAACAATATAGAAAACCAAAATTCATTCACTATAGTAGAGATTTTACTAAATTATAGCGAAGCCTTCATCAGATACAGATATGAAATGAAACGAAATACGAGATACAAGGAAATAAAATCATAACACATTCGTGATGGAATTGAGAATCTTTAGATTTGATTTATATTAACTCTCAAATTGGAAAACCTCTATTACAATCGACACAAATAGGTCCAGACCTTTTTCTTTCTTTCTATGATATATTTATACAATTTTACAATAATATGGAATCTCAAACGTTGCAAAATTTTTAGTTATGATAAGGAGGAGAGAAATCGTTCCATTTCTTTCTCTCTGTCTTTATTTGGTGCCAGAAGCTTGTCCTCGCGCATGCTCGGTACAAGTGACACACCTTTCCACCAGCTGAGATATCAGCCTTGACGGTTCTACTTGACAATTGGCTTCAAAAGAGTAACAATCTCGGGCTAAATGCGGCAACCTGTCTTCCATATGTCTGTCTATGATGTCGATAGCGCACAATTGCAGACTTGGTTTAATCATACATTTGACTATTTGGACTATGTCTTCCATAGTCACTTGTGAGATCTCGGTCGAATCTCTTTCCTCTTTTTCATTTAAATCAAGTGAGATTTTTTCCATATTCATTTGAATCAATGCTTCGGCATTACCTCCGTTGTCAATACCTAACAGATTACCATCTATAGAGCTAAAATCCTCTTCTAAGGATTTCATTACCCTCTTGTCTTGCAGCTTACCTTCTGAGATGTTGTGCTCCCATTCTTTTAATAGAATATTTCCTCTGGTCTGCTCCGAAATGGGAAACCTGGGAGTACTTCCCGATTCCCTGTTGTTTGTAGCTATCATAGCCTCTTGAAAGGCGACCTGTGCTACTCCAACTTCTCTTTCTATAACAGATAAATTTTCCAAAACTTGATTAACCAGTAAGAAGTTGTCCCGAATCACCTCTACCTTGGTGAGTAAATTTCGTTGGGCCGCAAAAACTCTGCTCCAAATCTCCATTTCCTGGGACTGGAACATCTCGATATTTATAAATTTACTTTTGGCGATTTCCACTCTAGCCTGTAACTGTTCAATCAAGTATTTTTGTTGACCCACTTGTATCTGACCATTCTGAACCACCATCTCTGCTTGTTTGAGCTTAGTATTGAACATATCTATCTCACTTTTATCGGCCAACCTCGCTTGCTCTATCCCTACACTCGCCTGGTCCTTGGTAGCCTCTCTTGTTGTGGCTAGTCTAGCTTCTAGGGTTTTGATGCGGCGATTTTTTCGTTTCAGCTGGTTTTTCAAAACCCCGACTGAAAATTGATTCACTGTGGCATATGCCCCTAATGTCCCAGCTATTTCTGTCGTGAAATGTTCACTATTCTTTTCTTTCCCATCAGTCAATAATTTGTATTTCTTGGCTGTCGATTCCCCTTCCTGATAGAATTCTCTCTTTACCACTACCTTTCTCTTATTATCAAAGAAGAACTCATTTGGAGGGAGATCTTCTACCCTTATAGGCCTCAATTCTTCATTTAAGATCCACCCTGCGTTAATATTTCCCTGAGTTGACTGCAAGGGAGTAATGGATGTGATAGGATCTCTGATTTGCTTCACTGATTTCCCTGGAGTGATAACCGGAGTCTGCTTTTTCGGTGGGTCAGGAGTCTTTATCTCTACTTTCGGACTCTTAGTTTTCTCTTCCCCGTCCTGGTGTTTTTCTTGACTGGGAGTCGCATCTTTGGAGCCTTTGGCATTCTTTTGTTTCACCTCTGTTGTACTCGGATTCTCACCCCGTAATACTGCGGAAGACAACTACGTCGATGTTCTTTGAATTTCATAACATCGACCCTCTCTTCAGGTGCCAATGTTTGTATCCGAGCTAAAATCTCGGCATAAGATCTTGCACCTCGGAAAATTTCATTCGAGTGTGAATTTTCGAGTTCAAATCTCTTGAGTCCGCAACTGGCCAAATGATTAATCACGACCCTTTGCGGATCATGCTTCTTGAATTCAATAAGGACCAAGTTTAGGCCTTCCAAGGCTGCTGCCTCATATTTAGCATGCCCGAATATAACAAAGAATATGAATTTAAATGAACAGGAAAAGGTGGCCATACCTTCTTTGAGTATCCCTTAAGCTCCTTGCTTATGCCACCAATTATTGTTTGTCTAGCAACTTCACGACAAGCCAGCTTGTCGGGGATGAATAATGGCAATGCATGCAGGGGAACAGAAGCCCCAAAAACTCTGAGATATGAGCATTCGGCTTCTACATACCAGTCAGCTATACTGCTCAAATTTATCACTATACTATTCGAGATCCTGGGTGGCGGGTGGCCGAAAATAGTGACATGCAGCAGTACCATCACCCAGTTGAAGATTTCATATACGAAATCTACCTCTTTGTTTTCCCAAAATTTCAAATGATAGACGTGGATGGGGTCAGCCTCTGTTGGAGTCCAACTCCATCTCATTAATGGAAATGGTGTTATAAATCACACAGCGTCCATAATGTATGCAGACATAAAAAATGAAGAAATCTTTCTGCTCTCTTTCTGCGCCCGATACTCTGTAACCCGATTGGTCAAGCTATCAGACATCATTTTTGCCCAATCGAAGGAACAACCTTTGGTGACTTGATGTATTAGAGGCACCCATTGAAGAAATAAATGTGAGGTGTCCTCTCTCCCGTATAATCTGCAGGTCATCATAGCTACATACTTGAATTGTGGTTCCAAGGAAGCTATTGAATATATACCATTATTGTTCGCCCTGAACTTCGTAGGGTGCGAAACCCAATCTCTTATTAAGCTAGACATAGTCTTGTCATACTGTACACATTCCTTCTATTTGAAATTTTCCAAGAATTCAACATCATATGTAAGGTCGGACACTGTGGGAAACTTGTACATAGCTTGCAGATGTTCAGGTCTGAAAGTCCCGATGGTGACTTTCTGCTCATTGATGATGGTTCTGGTTGGTATATCCACATGGTCTAATTCTCATCGGACCATATCATAGTAAGGGAGAATTTGTGTCCTGGCCACTACTTTATGCATTCCCAATTGAATGACGATCTTATATTTGGTGGTTATGTCGTATTTTTCATTGTCGCTGGAATCATCAGAATAATCCACTAATTTGGTCTGCAGAACATCAGAAACAAACGACCAGTTCAGGACAGAGTCGACACTTCGAGGTGAAGTATCAGTGACATTGTCTGAACCTTGTCCTAAAACCTCAACGCTGGCTTTATATGCTTTTCACGGGGCCACGACGGAAGATCCTTCTTTAGCTCTTCTACGATAAAAATACGTATACATACAGAAATTAGCTCGCTGAGAAAGTGTGCTCTGTGTAATATAGAAATGAATTTTTTATAACAAATGACAACTCTATATATTTGAAAACTCGGTACCTTTTAAGAACGGATTGATCAAATCACGCTTAAAAATAAGTTTAGCAATAAAAACCCAATCTTTATTTGTCGATTCGCCTTGTTTCTAATTAATGCCATAAATTTTGGCGGTTCGAAATGTCAGTTGGCATAAGGAAGAATTAAGAATGCCTCATAAAATGTGCATGCATCAAATCACAGGAGATACTGGTTTAGCTTAATTAATTTGGTTTTACCAAAGTTAATTAATCTTTCAGTACTCATTGTATCGAGAATTTTTGCTTTAACCCTTTGAACCTCTAACACCCGAAATTGCGATGATTGACTTTGGTTAATAAAAAAATAATTGTGATTAGGCACTTAATTAATTATGTAATTATTTATATCGCCATATTGCGACTCGGAGCTTCGAAGGTATAGCTTTCGGGAAGTTTTCATGTCGAGTTGTGAAACCGTGAGATCGTGATGTTATGTTTTAATTAAAAGGGAGGATAAAATCGGATTAAGTGTTTAATTAATTACGTTCATATCTTTATCATGACTTCATGACTTGGGGCTTAGACAATGTAGCTTTTTAAAAGAGAACACGTTGAGTTGCGAATTTCCGATAGAACTTAACCATGGCTAATATTTTACCTTTAACCTTGACACGGGTTACTAAAACAAGAACTTCGTGATTTCGGCTATCGGGGTTACGAAAATAAGACTTTTGGATTTAGTAAACGCCAAGACACGAAAACCCAATGATGTTTAACTGTGATTTAGGAAAATTTTACTATCGTTACTGCCCTGGGTAAAATTTTAGAATGATTTCGTCATTTTGTTGCTCGAGACTTGTGAACTACATGACCTATAGCATCCAACATACGAAATCCAGAGGTAGAACAAAGGGGGGAAATATTTTGACGAAAAGTAGAACTCGCCTCGAGAGTACGATAACTATCACCGCTCGCGTGATAAGACTTTAGAGATTTTGAAACCACAGATGGAAAATACGAAAACCATCTTTCGATTTCGAGCATTAAGACATGAAATTCGAGATGGGCTAGGAAAAACAAAGGCGGCTCCAACATAGGCTCCAACTAGGAATCCCGTTTTCTTGTAATATGGGAAGAACAGTAGACCACGTGTCGATATTGGGTAAATGGAGTCAATAGCTTCAATTAGGCGAAAAGGTTCCTGAGAACAGGGTATCGAAGGGGAAAGAAACTTCGTTTTTTACCTTGAAAAGCTTTTCAAACTCAGATACTTTTTTAAACTTAGTCGTAGTCCCTTTCACGACTTTCCCTTTCCCGTTACTAAATTCAGGTCTGCCTTAAAACAATCAAAACAGTTCTAGGGGACCCAACAGATCTTGTGGCTATCAGCTTGCATCAAAAGGAGAAGATTATGTGTTTTTAATCAAGAAGCCAAGTCTGAACATGGGATGTAGATCTGGTTTTTAGAAATAATTGGTTACCAGAGTAGAGTGATATTCATGTATAATAGCCTTACAGATATCTCAGACATTGCTTCACTTCCAGCGAAGCTGTTCAGTACCTCGGTGAAGTTATCTGGCCCCTTTTACTGAATTTCCTTTCATCACTTCGGAATATATTTGTGCATTTAAATGCTAAGACGAGGGCAATCATTTTTTAATTTCCTTTCATCGTCTCTTGGACTAGATGGGGGCAATCATTTTTGAATTTCTTTTCATCGTCTCTTGGACTAGATGGGGGCAATCATTTATGAATTTCCTTTCACCACCTGTCTTATAATTTTTCTTTTTTTAGATCGTGAATATGGGGGCAATCAGTTTGTATCAGGGCTGATATCTGTGTAATATTTTTCATTATAGGTCTGTCAACTTACTTTGATTACTCGGTACCAACCTTCCCTTAACCTTCACAACACCTT